>JAJJWW010016832.1:1200000-1631510 GCA_023531295.1 Papaver armeniacum | reverse complement strand
GTGAGTGCTTGTAGGTCGAGAGATCAATGCGGTATGGTCAGGGCTAAACCAAGAAATGGCCGTTCCAGGACTTGTTTCCCGGTCACAAAAGTGAAAGGAGATGGGAGGTTGATCTTAGGGAGAGCGAGAAATGTGTTGAGATTGTGAAGGTGTTGGCTTGCTATGACATGACAGGAAAAGTGGCCGAGGCTTACGGTTAATGTAAGGAGGCTACGGATATCGATTTTTACTGTCTTGTTTTTCTTGTTGTTGTTGTTGAAAATAGAGGAGAACCTATTTATACAAGTCATTGAGCTTCATTCACGTTTCTCGTGGGAAGTGGAGGTAGTGGAATGATGTGGGTAATTGGAGTTGTGTGTCGATAGCATACGACCGGTTTGCCCACTTCTCCGGTTCATCCTCTAACCGTCCATGACTCCCTAACACGTTCTTGTGATGGCGCGTTGCACGGCCCTGCATTGTAACCACGGTTATTACCGATAAGTATCCCCGAGTTTGTGTCAACCAAACATGGGAAGGATTTTAGAGAGGGCAGGCCATGCAGCCACGTTGGCGGCGCTGATGGTGTGGGCTTGTGTGGTTCCCTCATGGCGTGATACGGGCCCTCAATTTGGCTAGGTAAAGAGGAGTGGTGAGATCGGTTTGGCAAATCCCTTAATGAAGTTGGAAAGCCGATGATTCCACTAGTTTGGGCGCGCGTTTAGGCGACCAACACATTGAAGTTTGGTTTTGGTCGATCACTACGGGTGTAGGTGGTAGGTTGGTGTTCACACCTATACTGATTATCTCATGAAAACGTGATCTAAGCCCATTCAAATCTGTCGGTGAAGAGTTGAGCGTGAATGGTTAGGATTTGGGGAGTGGCACACCCACCACTGAGTTTGAAGAGTACGTTTTGGGTTGGCGGGGAATGATGTGCCTTGGCCGACCGCAGAGAGGTGAATGGGCCCACGGTGGTCATGCGGTGTGACCGACCCTTGCTCAATCTGTCTGTGACCCTCCCAGTTTCGATGCTTGGGAGAAGATGGACGCGCGTGATGGCAGACCCTAATTTTGGCTTTGGCCAGCGCGACCATGCTGCTTTTGGGCGGGCAGTTTTATTGCAGCCAGCCAGGTTGGCTTTAATGGAATTTGTGAAGATGTGTGAGCAGTCCATGGTGATTATCGTCATGCTCACGGGCCATTTTGAGTCTACATCTACACCCTCCATCTATACACTGCGAAGATGGATGGTTACTGAGGCGGATTTGCGGCGCATGTAATATGCCATGGCCCTAGTATGGAGTTTCGTCCCTATAATGCCTTAGGTATGGACGGTTTCTTGGCTAGCATGAAGGCCAGACTTGATGGACGATCATGTGGGTCGGTAGTGTGTATTCCATACACACCTTGGGGGTGATGGAGGTGATCTTTGATGCATGCCCATCCGTCATGCTTGTGAGTTGGATGTTGCGATGACGGATCGTGTTTAGTGAGGCTAGGCACAGCGTGTATTCCATGCACCTTTAGAGGTGGTGGAATTGATGCATCGTGAGCCAGTCCAATCATGGCTTGTGGAGTTGGATGGCTGCTGGACCGAATCATCCAGGAGGCCGTACGGAGTCAGAGATGGGATGCTCGGTGAGCCCAGCTGCTGCATGGCCTATGAGAGGGCTCAATCGGGCTAGTATAACTTACCAGAGAGCTCGGGCTAGTATAACACAGAAATCGTGCCTGTCTGAATTATTTCGTACATGGATTCATTATAGTGCTTGGAGGTTCGTGTTACTGCAGCAAGGTAACACTCGGTCGTCATGCCGCGGCTTGATATGGGTCAGGAAATACAAAGGTGATATGAAATTCCTGGGAAGGGATTGTTCTTTGCATGCTCCAAACTGGAGGAATTTCATGTATTCCGAGAATGGGATTGTTGCTACATACTCCATTCTTGGTGAATTAAGTGAGGAGTATCAAAGTCACTTATAAATAGCTTTGTCTTTTACAAGATGTCGGTAGCGTGATTTTACGGTTGCCCACAAATTTAACCACTAGCGAAAATCACCATCAACATTAGGTCCGCTGGCACATAATGGTTACCTTGTTGGTAGGCGTGAAGATGGTGACATACGAGGAAATGACAGGATTTGGAGTGAATACATGACTCTGGGATAGCTTCACATTGTGTTTCACTGGAGACTGGTGGGTCTTGATTAGGTCTGAGAAGCGAGGACTTGATCAGTGGTCAGCTTTGATTCCTCTTGTACATGTATGAGCTTGGCCAGCCCCTTAGTGTTGGAGTGGGGATAGGATTCTTAACTACGGGGTTACAGGCGCGGGTGCTTGCATTCTTAGGTTGATGTGTGTCAGAGATGCTCTTAGGTTCTCGATCGGGGGCTTAAAGAAATCGACTTGGTGGCGTTGAATCCTCATATATGGTAGCCAAGTGTCGTTTTAGGTTTCCTCGGTATTTGGGCGGTGAAGAGATTTTTGATCCCGTTTTTTTTACGGTAAGTTCCTTGCAAAAACTCTATTTCCCATCATGTCCAACAGGTGGATCATCTTCTTCTCATACCATCCAGGATCTCCCAGTTAAGCGTGTACGGCCGCGTACGAGTTTCATGATCGGGTCCCTGTTACGTGTTCTTGAGTCAAGAGAATCCTCTGGTTTGTCTCTTCCGCTTCTTTTACGAAACATTGTTTGTTTTTATGGCCAGTCAGTGAATAATTCCTTGTTCTTGAGAATGTCCCTAGGAACATGTGTGGCGGGGTCATTGACGATGATGTCTCAGCCATTCCTCCCTTCCAAACTGGCTTCTTCCTGCCCCTGAGAACTTCGAGAGCGGCCAGACCACAGGTGTCTCATCACTATATCACGATCATCAGTACAGGCCTTTCATTCGATGTTACCGCATGAAAATGCTTGATATCAGACTACCAGGATGTCGGTGCAGATTCTTGGTGCGGAAGGAGTTTATTAGTGTACACTAAGTTGTCTGGAGAAGTACGGTCATATCGCAACCGGGGTGTAATTAGACGTGCTCCCTGCCTTGGTTGCCGGGTGATGGCCTTCTTCCCATGATTGTGCGGAGATCAGTATTTATCATAGCGTTGTGAAGATCAAATCTCGAAAAGTGGGAGAATATGGTATCTGCACATGAATCCATGAAAGTTCCAACGTGGGCTGGTTGCTGACAACGTCTTGATGTCATCAAGGTCGATCGAGTTGGTGTCCTATAAATGTTGTTCTTGCAAGCTATCTTGGAAGGAAAGCTGCGGCTCACTTGAGAATCGAGAGAAGGTGGAGCAAGCGTAGGAACTTGAAGAGAAGAGCGGAGATATCGGGCTAATTGCAGGATGATGCTCTCAAGGAATTATAATCTTCAGATGGCCTCTTCTAAATTTGTACTCCCTTATTGTTAATGACGTTTTTATGTCAAGAGTTTTGAACATCTTTGCGAATAAATTGCATTGGGTTTTGATTGGTGAAACGAGGGTTTTTCATTGACACGTCTACGAATATAGTTGGTGATTGAGCAATAATGAAAAATAAATGCTGTGTTGTTGACACGACTAGGATAGTGGTCAGGTGTAATATGCCTTGAGCCACTTTCCATTGATATTTGTTTCAAACTTTGCCTCGAGTCACCTTAATAGTCTTGTAGTAATGGTATTGTAAACCTTGGTGGCTGCGTGGGGACCTTCCCCATTTCGGTGAAAATTTTAGTGCAGACATGTGCTTGTTGGATGTGTTTAGTACATTTGAACTTAAATCTCCCGCCCTTAATCTCATTGGTTTCACAATTTTGTTGTATGCCACAATTCGATTCACATACACTGAGCGCGTTCCTACCGCCTTATTTCGCCAAATCGGAGTATCTAGTGCGTGCAGGTCGAGATTTCAGGCCTAGATCCCGGTGGATCCCACAGGTTCTTGCTGCGATCACAGTGATGGGATTACGATGCCTGGCACGGGAGGTGCATCGGATTCAGTAGAGCGGTGGAGTACCGGCGAGACTCCAATAGAGCTTGGGTGGCGTACGGTACATGCCCATAGTGCCATTGTGTAGTCATGCCATTCTCACCGAGTTTAATGGAATTATTGATTCGATGTCAGGATCGATGTCTTGTTGGTACTCTCGGCACGGATTCCCTTGAGGATGAGTAGACCGGTGGAAGACTTTGTTTGATCTTAGGTACTCCTCAGTAGCTCAGTACACGCTTGTTGGCGAAGGGAGTGCCATTACTCCGATGATGATATTATGCTTGGGCACGCAACGACAAATGATGTATTCTTTAATGAAACGCAATTGTCGCTCACGCTGGTCCCAGAGCAGAGAGAATGGCCCTCCCACCCGTTTGGTGAAATATTTTCCCGTTGCGGTTACTGATGTACTCGTCTTTCTTTGATGACGGCGGATTGATCTTCCCAGATAATGTCCCGGTCCCCAGTGATGTAAGAATGGCCATGGGGTGCACTTATAGAGTGCGAGAGGGGTAGAAGGCGCATGAGCAGGGGTTCCCATGAATTTGGCGGAGTGTGTGACTTTGAGGC
Source organism: Papaver armeniacum (assembly GCA_023531295.1). NCBI lineage: Eukaryota > Viridiplantae > Streptophyta > Magnoliopsida > Ranunculales > Papaveraceae > Papaver > Papaver armeniacum. Next base: position 1,626,979 of record JAJJWW010016832.1, on the reverse strand, counting down.
AGCCGGCTGCATCGCCCTTCAGGCGGGCCAGGCCGATAGTATCTCGTGTATTTGGAGAAAAGTTTCCTCTTTCCCTTGATGTTCTCCTTCGTGTATGCCTTGATATGGCGGGATTTCTTCTCCGACCGGGCGGCGTAGCATATCGCCTCGGCTCTTGCGGTATAGGATCCCTTGTGGGTATGAGGCAGCTTGGCTCTCTGCTGCTCTTAATAGCGTCCTTTGTGGCAGAGGTATCCCGTCACGTAGATAACTAATGTAGGGCTCTCTCCAGTCCCAGATGCGGTTCATTAAAAATCTCCAATTGGTGTGGTGGTGTCGGCAATTCGAGCGGGACTTGGACTGATCTGGATTGAGTCTCCATTCGGCGATGTGAGCGTTGAAGTCGTAGGTAAGGGTGTTTTCCATAGATGATTGCCCATAAATTTCGTGTGAATACGATCCGAGTGCGATTAACAAGTCACCTCCCTAGACATGCTTAATGAGGCAAAGTCTGGATTCCGTGTCCTGATACCATGAAGCATGAAAGTTTTTGCCGAGGGGTTTTGGTGTGAAGGCCTCCTTGGGAAAAGTGGTGTGAGCTCTTGAATGATCGAGTTCGCCAGATCGTCGGTCTTGGTGTCTTTGTGTGCGGTAGCCATGTCGATTCTATGGTTCTCCCTTTCCTTGTCAAAGTTTCTTAGCCCCTCGAACTTCGGTTTGAAGCCAATGTTCTTGGAGCAATCGGCGTGTTTGTTGTTCTTTGCGGCAGACGTGAGGTTATGGTTGCATCGGCAAAGTAGTTTTAGTAACCTACGGCCCTTCGATGATGCAGGGCTAGTGTTACTTCTTTTAATACCTGTCTCAGTTGTTTTTAGTTCCGCCGGTAACTTAGAGTCACCTCTTATCTCCAGGACGTGTGACTCACCTTGTTTCAGCATTTATCGAAAGCCTATGAGAAAGCTTCGTATTACCATGAGTTGTTGGTGCATTGGTCTAACTTGAAGGAATGTGAAAATGCTTCCTCAGTTGGAGAGACCCGATACTTACGCTGCTCTCAGGTATTGCTAGAGATGGGGTAGTCAAATACAACCCACCTTTCTTCCTTCCAGATGGAGGCGTGCAGGAATTATAAGGGAGTTCTTCATGCGGCCCAGTAGTACCTTCTCAGGAAATGCGCCGACAAGTACTATAACTGCTCAAACCCTTGATAGCTGCAGGCGTGCGCATGTTATGTCCCGAGTTCGACATTTGGAGAAGCCATTTTCAGATCCTCCAAATCGGGCCAGGCTTTGAAACGAAAACTTTGCGAGGGTCGGATTTAGACACGAGTATCATTTTCCCGGTGGATAGCCGGTAATGCCTAAACTTGAATGGAATGGATTAAAGCTAAACACGCTTTTAAGCTCGGGATATCGAGGAGTTGGCATCTCTGTTCGGCTGAAATAGTATATGGGACGTTCGATTCCTCGTAGATATTTCTGACGGTAAGGCCCCTACGGCGCGGTGTCACCCCAAAGGCGGTGTAGAGGACCAATAGTTTCCCTTGTGGGAGACTTCATGACGGTTGGAGATGATAGTATTTGTTGGATTTTCAGGAAAGCTTTACGTTCGAGTTGCGGTCCCAAACAAAGTGGCTCCCTTTATTACGGCAGGGGTGAATGAGGCGGTGCATTGGGCTAAACCGGTATGGCGTCGATGTAGTTGCCACCCATGAAACTTTGGGGGCTCTTTCACGATTCGGGGAGCGGCATTGTGAGGATAGCTGTGAGTCTTGGACGGAGTACACTTTATTCCTTACTGCGGTCGCAGAATCCCCGAGGAAATTTGACGGAGAACAAGCGCATTTTAAAGGATTCATCTTTAACTTGTATTCCAGACACCTCTCAAATACTAGTAAGACGTTGGTGTGATCGGCTCGAACTGACTTGACCACAATATCATCCACGCCCAGTCTTACACTTGTTTATGCATCGTATGGGTGGAAGATTAGTCGCCCAGCACGTTGGTATGTTGCTTGTAGGCATTCTTTAAACCAAATGGCATACGGTATAGTAGAAGTAGCAAGGGGGGTTGGAAAAATTGTGCCTTACTGCATCAATGCTCCTTACATCCCTTATTTGATTCAACGCTTGGCCTTAGCCATCCATAAAGGGGAAAACATGCAGGTGTCCGTGAAGTGGCGTCCTGATATGTCGTGTTAGGTGAGGGAAAAGTGGATCACCAGACATTTGTTAAGTCTCCTGCGAAATCCACGCCGGCGCTCGAATCGTCAGCTTTTCTTTTAGGGACCACATTGGCTAACCGGTCGGGTGATGAATGGGCGACAAGCCCGGCTGACTAACGGCTTCGAGATCTCGTTTGCTCTTACCTGCCTGAATTGCCTCGGAGGTTGCTTGAGGTGGCTTGGATCCGGGCTATGACGTGTAAGTGATGGTGACCCGATTTTTCATCCAGAGGCCAGGAACATTTCTTGCTTCATATGTGTCCGAGCGAATACATCTTGGTATTTCACTTGAGTAGTTGAACCCGGACTTGTACGTTCATGCGTGGATAGAGTCCCGGCCCGGTAGAGGCAGGCACGGAGACTCATCGATCCGTGTTAACAATTTGAGCTAGAGTCGGAGTCGTGGGTGGTTAGTCTTGTAAGGGCGTCGCGGGCGTCCAATACCTCCTCTCGTATTAGTCGTCCTTACCGACATCGGTGGGCGGAAGGCTGGATGGTCTCTCCACCTTCAATTACTCTGTTAGGTATATTGTCTTCCCCTTCTGAGTCACGGCTTGCCTCGAAAGGCGCTCCCACCCTCTTGCGCCATTGAGACCGGCCTGCAATTCCATGAGAGTGAGATGGCAGTCTCGTGGTGAATCTTGTCAGAGAGGACTAACTCCAATCGATGTAGTCAGTCTCTCTCCTGGTTTTCGAAGCCTGCACAGTCGGAAGTCTGCTTTTTATGTCTGTCGAATGGATTTTTCTGCAGAGCATCACTTAGCACTCGAAACAACCATTCCCTTATTGGCAGTCGAGGGTGCCAATCACGCCGGATTGTCTCTCCCTCAACTTGCCACGAGTCTTCAAGGCACTGTAATGATCTCAGAATAACTCTCTTGTTATGTAAGCCTGATACCTAAATACTCCTCAATGTGGCGTCAAGGCTTCTATATTAGGCTTTTGCTCATTATTTGAGCAGGTCCTCTGGAGTAAGTTAATTGACATACCCGTATGTGCTGGTTTGATTCCCTTCGAAGTCCGTCAGCCATTGGTGGGCAATGGCACAATCTTGCATGGGGCGGCCTTAGCTGTCTGAGAGTTTTGAGAGTAATTACGTTCGAAGATGCTCTGTGTCGACGAGGGCCCTGGAACTGAACCCTTGATGTGTGCGGTAACATGTAGGGCTCGGTTGTGACCTTCCCTGCACTTGCCCATCCCATGTCATCTTAAAGTGAATGTAACATTATTTATAGATGTTTAGGCGCAGTCGAGACCCACTGGACGAAGGAGCGAGTGTGCGTCGAGCTATTTTATTAGGCTACGACCAACGTCTCTGCCGTTGTCTTTGGAGGTGCAAGAGTTCCTGAAGTCTTCCACTAGAACCACAGCTTCACACTTTCTGGCCTCGGTTCGTAGTAAAGCACATTGATACGAGGGGGACTAGTCCCTAGGTGTAAAGGTCTACGGCACCAGCCATTTCGAAGCTGATCATCTTGATGAGGGAGGTGAGTATACGTTCTAGCTTCTTTGATCGACTCCATGTTCCCTTTCGTCGGTCTCAAGTATCAGGGCCAACTCGCTCATGGTTGGGATTCCTCTTTGTTGCGCCAAATGATCCTTCGGTGGGAAGAGGAGACATCCTCGTTGGAAGAATTTCGACCCGGGATTTGAATTTGTTGAAGTCTAGAATTGACCATCCAGGAACTGTAAGCAGGGATTGGGTATTGAAAGAAATTGATTCCATGTGGGACCAATCTCTCATTTGTGAGTATGAGATTGTTGATGGATGAAAATTACTCTACTTAGAATTTGGTAATTTGGGGTGTGATGAGGAATGAATTTCAAGCCTACAACAAACTCCACGCTGCGCGGTGAGTGTGCAGCAGGTCGAGGAGATCAGAGTCGTTGCAGAGTCGGAGCTCAAGCCAAGAAATGGCGCGTTCCGAGGACTTGTTTGAAGGTCTGCAAAGTGAAGGAGATGGGGATGAGTCTTCTTAGGGAGGAAGCGAAGAATGTGTTGAGATTGTGAAGGTGTTGGCTTGCTTGTGACTTGTGACGGGAAAAGTGAAGCCGGGCTTACCGGTTAATGTAAGGAGGCTCACGGATATCGATTTCTGTCTTGTCTTGTCTTATCTTGTTGTTGTTTGAAATATAGGGCGGAGAACCTGTTGCTACAAGTCGTTGAGGCCTCATTCCACGTTTACCGTGGGGGAAGTGGAGGTAGTGGAATGATGGAGTGGTGGAGTTGTGTGTCGGTAACGCACGACCGGTCTTGCCCACTTCTCCCGGTTCATCTCCCTAGCCGATCCATGACTCCCTAACACGTTCTTGTGACGAGCGCGTTGCACTGGCCCACCTGGCGTAAACCGCACGAGACCAATACCCCGATAAGCCTCCCCAGTTTGTGACATGATTGATGTCAGGAGAATGTGGATCGTGGGTCCACGAAAGATAGCATGTAATGCTGGGTGAACTAGCTTGCGTTATTCGAGAGTCCGACTACTTGTGCGGCGTCGTGTGTATTTCTATGCGCGAGTGCTGCGTTTTCGGTGTGGTGAAGTGACGTGTGATTATTTGTTCACTAACCCAAGTAACTCACGGCCAGGAGGTTGTATAGCCAGTAGCTGGTGGGGTCGGACGGATGAGATGATGTTTGGGACACTCGTCTGCGGCCAGATTGAAGTAGGAAATAGAGGTTTTAAAGGGTGCGCAAGCATCAGCTCTCTCACCTTGGTCAGAAGCCTAGGGCATGGGAAGGATTTTAGAGAGGACCAGGCCATACGTGCACAGTGGGCGGCCATGACAGTGGTGTGATGGCGCTGTATTCCGTTCCCTCATGAAAGCGCTTGATCCGGGCCACTCAATTTGGCCCGTGAAAGTGGTCGAGATCGGTTTGCTTGGCCCGACCCTTGCCGCGAAGTTAGGCTTGGAAGCAGGCGTGATTTCCCTAGTTTGGGCACGCGTTTCGGGCGACCAACATTGGTTGGTTTTGAAGATTGATCACACTGCAGGTAGCCAGGTGGTAGGTTGAGGTGTTCACACCTATACACGATTATCCCATGAAAGCGTGATCTACGCCATTCAGATCATCAGGTGAAGTTGAGCTGGTGCGAAGATCGGTTAGGGCCCCGCGAGTCGGCACTTGCAGTTTGGGCGTGCGTTTTAGGGTTGGCCGGGAATGATGTGCCTTGGCCGACCACGCAAGAGGAGGTAGATGGGCCCACGGTGGTCATGCTTTGGTGTGACAGGCCCTTGCTCAATCTAATACTGTGACCACCCGCGTTCGTGCTTAGGAGAAGATGGACGCGCGTGATGGCAGACCCTAATTTGGCTTTCAAAGCCGCGCATGACCATGCTCTTTTGGGCGGACGGTTTTTGTCGCAACCCGACCACGGTTGGCTTTGGCCAAGATTGGCCCAGAAGTGTGCTAGGCGGTCACGTGGTGATTGTGTCGTCATGCTCAGGGCCACTTTGAGTCTACCCTACACTAGCATCCATGCGAAGATGGATGGTTGGGAGGCAAGTTTTGCGGCATGTAATATGCGCAAACCCTAGTAAAGTTTCATTCATAATGCTTGTATGGGTGGTTTCTTGGCTGAAAGCAAAGGCCAATGAGTTCGACCATAATGGAATTTCGGTGTGTGTCAATGCACAGCAGGAGCATTCAAAATTGATGCATGTCCATCAATCCTTAACTTGTGGGAGTTGGATAGTAACGATCGAATGTCGTATTGTGAATAAGGCGTGTGTATTCCCTTACGCAGCAGGGTGATGGAATTGATACGTAGCCATCCAATCACGCTTGTGGAGTTGGATGGCTGCAAATCGAGATCGTATCCAGGGCCCCGAAATCTGAGTCAAGTCAGGATGCTGATCGAGCTAGTATAACCTGCAGCTAGGGGGCTCAATCGGGCTAGTATAACACAGAGGTCCTAGGGCTAGTATAACACTGCAGAATCCTTTGTACGGGTTATTTCGTACATGGATTCATTATAGTGCTTGAGGTTCGTGTTACTGTAAGAGTAACCTTTCAGTCATCATACCGCGTATTAGTACGGGAAATACGAGGCGTATGAAGAATTCACGAAGGGATTGTTGGCATGCTCGGCTAGGAGGAATTTCATGTATTCACGAGAATGGGATTGTTGCTACATGCCCATTCTTGGTGAATTAAGTGAGGAGGCCTCGTTGACGGCATGATGGTGTGGGCGCCCGTGATTCTGTTCCCTCATGAAAGCGCGATCTGGGCCACTCAATTTGACCCCAGAAAGAGGAGTGGTCGAGATCGGTTTGCGCGTAAAATCCTTGCCGCAAAGAAGTTGGAAACCGGCGTGATTTCCCTAGTTTGGGCACGCGTTTGAAGCGACCAACATTGGTTGGTTTTGGTCGATCACACTACCGTGTAGGTGGTAGGTTGGTGTTCACACCTATACCCGATTATCTCATGAAAACGTGATCTAAGCCATTCAAATCATCCTGTGAAGTTGAGCGGTCGAGATGGCTTAGGATTTGGGAGTGTAACCGCACGAGTTTGGGCGTGCGTTTTGGGTTGGCCGGAATGATGTGCCTTGGCCGGACCGCAAGAGGAGGTAGATGGGCCCACGGTGGTCATGCTGGTGTGACCGGCCCTTGCTCAATCTAATCTCAGTGACCCTCCATTCGTGCTTGGGAGAAGATGGACGCGCGTGATGGCTTGAACCCTAATTTTGGCTTTCAAAGCCGCGCGACCATGCTCTTTTGGGCGGACGGTTTTGTTGCAACCAGCACGGTTGGCTTTGACCGATTGGCCAAGTGTGTAGGCGGTCACATGGTGATTGTGTCGTCATGCTCCGGGCCCTTTGAGTCTACATCTACACCCTCCATCTATACCTGCGAAGATGGATGGTTGAGACCGTTTAAGCGGCACATGTAATATGCCGCAAACCCTAATTTAGGGTTTTCCGTCCATAATGCTTGGTATGGACGGTTTCTTGGCAAGCAAAGGCCAATGGTCGACCATGTGGGTCGGCCGGTGTATTCCATACCCGCTTGGGGTGATGGAATTGATCTGTGGCCATCCAATCATGCTTGTGGAGTTGGATGGACTCGCGATCGGATCGTATTTGGCAGGCTAAGGCCGTGTGTATTCCATACCGCTTGGGGGTGATGGAATTGATCTCGTGGCCATCCAATCACGCTTGTGGAGTTGGATGACTGCGATCGAGATCATATCCCAGAGACCGATACGGTCAAGTCCGGATGCTCAATCGAGCTAGTATAACACACAAGGGGGCTCAATCGGGCTAGTATAACACACCGAGAGGTCTCGGGCTAGTATAACACACCGAGAATCAGCTCGTACGGGTATTTCGTACATGGATTCATTATAGTGCTTGGAGGTTCGTGTTACTCTCAGTAAGAGTAACACTCGCCGTCATGCCACACCGATAATGAGTACAGAAATACAAGGCCGATATGAAATTCACAGAAGGGATTGTTGCCGCATGCTCCGGCCTGAGGAATTTCATGTATTCACGAATGGGATTGTTGCTACATGCTCCATTCTTGGTGAATTAAGTGAGGAGTATCCGTCACTTATAAATGGCTTTATCTTTTACAAGATGTCGCGCATGATTTTTCTCGGTTACTTACAAATTTAACCTTAAACGAAAATCCACCATCAACAAAAGATTTACAAGGTTTCACTTAAAATGGGACATCCAAAGAGTAGTGGATGTAATCAACATGATCAAGGGAGCGGTCAAGTGGAATAATGCTGGCAAGTTTTTTCTCCTTAATAGTTTTAACACATGGAAATGTAATTTTGTCCACTGTGAAGGAAATAATATCGCATATACTATAGTGAAAAAAGCTTTTTCTTTTACTATTCCTGAATAATGACAACACTATTTGCCATCTTGGTTAAATACAGCCATAACAGCTCATGAAAATCTGATAGCATCGAGTGCTTAGGCCTATTCCTATGCACATGCCAAACATCATATTTTTCCATATATGCACCCACTATGGGTATTCCAAAGTGCCAAACGTATATGCCTATATGTCAATTATAACATATATGCATACAATACAGACTATCCAGTGAGCAATAGAGTGTCCATCGCTAGATGGTCAAAATATCGCTCGTCGTCATTCCAGCGCCATCGCTAGTCATTACATCGCTCGCTGATCTGATCATCCTTATCCAACGGCTACCATTTACCCCCTCTATAAATACCTAATTTCAAACTCATTTCAACACACACCAGAATTTCTTAATCTCCAATTCTTTTCATCACTCTTCCAATTCCTCATAGAGCATGGCTGATAATATGAACATGGATGAGTTCATAGCAAACGAACATGCTGCCAAAAATCAAAAAGTTGTTAATCTTTCCAATATGCAAAGTGAAATTAGGAGAAGTCAAATTAGAAGAAGTCAATTTAGGAGGCGATTACCAAAATTCAGTACTGCGGAAGATGAATATATTTGCAGAAATTATATTTCTCTTACTGAGACTTTATTCGGAGATGCATTACATCCCCAAACATTTTGGTAAAGTATTTTTGGGAAATTTCAAGAAAAAACAATGAACCTCAACAATCGTGATGTTTCAGAGTTGAGTCATCGCTTCACTATAATCAATCAGGAAGTTACTAGGTATGTTGTTTTACTTCAGCAAGAAGGTCCAAACATGATGGATGGTGAAACCATGATGGAACTTCAACAAAGACGTCATGCGGAATATCGTCGTATCTACGGAAAAGACTTCCTATTTGGAAGTTGTTTCGAGATTTTAAGATATTTTCCCAAATAGTGTCCAATATTTATGTTTTAATTTATTAATTTTCCACTTAAGTTCTTATGTTTTAATTATTGAATTGTCTAAGTATTAAGTTTTTAATATTTGGTTAAACTATTAAATGTATATCTAATTAAAATATAAGTATTAATTAAGATGAATTTTCAACAATACTCGTCAAATTTTCAAATTCATTAAACTTCGATATAATCATTAATTTAGAAGACATAAAACTAGACAATAATAATTTGAAATATAGACTTTAAAAATAAAAATTTGGGGCAATGTTCTTCGTCTTGTTAATCTTCTTCATTTCACAAAACTTCCAATCAATGCGCTCATGAACAGAGTTTCTTGTTTATCTTCTTTTTTGGCGTCAAATTTGTTTTGCCTTGATTTTCCTTGCCTTGAAATTTTCCTAGTTACGGTTTTGACTTGGTTAATATCCAAAACTTGAAGACTTCTTTTCTTTTTACCTATTTCCTTATAACTATCACATATCTTCTTGACGACACCTTCAAGCACTACTCCAGAAAAATCAAGTTGTGTTTCCGAATCAATTTGGGTTTGAAATTTTGCCATTTGGGAAAATTCGAAAAAGTAAATTATACTGAGAAATAGAGAAATTTAGAAAGAGAGAAATAGAGAAAAAAAAATTACACAAAAATTTTGGGGTGAGTTCTGAGTTTGAAAATTACCTATTAGCGATAAAGAACTAGTCGTTGGAGCTAGAGTCAATATCGAGCGATATTCATGGCAGCGCTGGTGATACAATAACGTTCGCTAGAAACTTTGTCGCTCAGTGATTTTACCATAGTGGCGCAACTCAGTTTGCCATACCGCCTGATATGCCAAGCAACATTTTTTTGGCACGTGCATAGGAATAGGCCTTGATATCAATGAAATTCCTCCCTTTCGTATGCATGATCAACGTATGACATTTTTATTTTGATACTAAATACCGATTCTAAAAATGAACTGTCTATGGCATTCCTAGTTTATTTTAATTATTTTAAACTTACATGATAAAATTATTTTTTAGGGAGAAAACCAAATCATAATAAATAATTACATAGCATGCAAGCTAGCAACAAGCTGCACCGCAAGCCATTTTTGAATTGCGAAACCTATCATATTAAAACCAAACTCTCTCGAACCAGGAGTCATGATGTTGATGTGCATGACTTTTAGGACCCTCTTGAGAAGTCCAACCGCCTCTGGAGCCAAAAAAAAAACAAATGTATCAAAAGCAAATGGAATAAAAGCATGCCCATTATCAACACACGCTTTCTCATGCTTCGATATCTTACCTGAGGCATCCCTCAGTGCTGCTTGCCATACCGTAAAGGTGCCATATCCAATGCATACCAACGGAGATACCGTAAGGTCAACACATACGTGTTCACCATTAGCCCATCCAAAAATAAGAACATCTGCTAAGCCTAAGTGTTGATCTCCCCTCAAGTGGGTCTGTCAGAAAGTTGACAGCCGCTTCTTTCTTTGCTTAAATGCCGGCCCTCCATAAGACATCATACAAGGTATCCCTCACATGATCATGTATGTATTTAAATCCAGGATCTACCTTACAATGAACAGCATGCTCCCCATATGAGTTCAAGCAACCTGTGATACAGAAGGGACATCTAGAATCTGAAGGATATAGAGGAATCATTAATCTGTATTTGAGGATGGATCGGTACTCCGAAGGTGACATTTTCTGTCCAAGGCTCTCAATTGGAATAGCGAGAACAAAATTTGGGCATGTGTTGCTCGCAGACAACCAAAACCGCTTTCATATCCTTAACCACTTTACCAAAAAGAGCACTCGCCAGGGTACTTTGTGCTTTGGGGGGTGGGGGTGTCTTTATTGGTGAAGCAAAAATATGAGCAGGAGAGCAGGAGGTACGATTCAAACTCAGGGTCTATATGGCATGCACCTTCTTTCCTTGACTACCTGTGCGAACACCTATGTTAGAATAAATAAACAATAAATAAATGTGAAAAACACTAGAAACACCCTACTATATGGGTTCAATATATACAAGCCCCACTAAATGGATCTTACACTGTCAACTCCATACTTTCAATTTTTGATATTTCTAGGCCCAGAACTTTTATTTTTGGGGCCAGGTTTTGAAATTTTCCGGATTGATGATATCATCAATATTTTTAATAAATTTGAAAATACCAAAATTAACCTCCAGTATTTATAGTCGTTTTATAACAGAAACAGAAATTCAATTCAGTCTTTTTTAGCTCTCTCTTCTCTTCTCTCGTTTATTTTTCTTCAGTAGCAGAATTAGGTTGATTTATTTTACACGAATCGTTGCATTGAAGAACAAGGATTCGTTAGTTAGCTGCTGTGTTGAAGACGAGAGGAAGAACAAGGATTCATTATTGTTTTTCTCAATTTGCTGATGTTATTCACTGGATTTCAGATCTGACGAGATTGAGACAAAGCATTGAAGAACAACAAATAGGTTTGTATCAATTTATCTTTTCTGTTTGTATCAAATAGGTTTGATTCATTAGTTTGTCTGATTTATCGTTTGATTTCTATCTTCTACTGATTTTGGATTTTTTTTTTGTTTCGAGTTTGATGAGTCTAACAAAAGAAAGAAGACAGGTTGGAATATAGCAATCAACATAGGTACGAATTGTATTTTCGATCTAGTTTTCAGTTCCATTGATTTCGATTTTTATGATATAGATCTAGTTTTTTAATTTTTTTGATTTGGCTTTGATACTGAGTATGTGTTTTGTTGATACTTACAACAGGTTTGGTTGATAGTGAGAAGAGAGATAGAAAAAAGGGAACATTATCTAAATACCCTACTATGAGGCCCCTTGAAATATACCCTTATCAACTTTACAAATACCCCTAAGCCTACTACATTACTAAAATACCCTCTTTTATATAGTGTATATACAAAACCACCACCACCACTACCAAAAAATAAAATAAAATAAAAATATCTCTAAAGCCCACACCACTGTCCACCGCCAACCACCACCACCACTGTCCACCGCCAACCACCACCACTACTGTCCACCGCCTCCCACCACCACCGACCACCACCACCACCACCAACCACCACCACCGACGACCACCACCACCGCCAACCACCGCCACCGCTAACGAACACCACCACTATCCACTACCACCACCACCGGCAACAACCGACACCCACCGCCGCCGCCAACCATCACCGCCGTCAACCACCATCGCCGCCGCCAACCACCACCACCATGTGGAGTCAACTTGCGGAAGTTGTGTCCATATCGGAGGCAACTAGCTCAAGTTGTCTTCAACAATAAAGGCAACTAGCACAAAGTTGCCTTCAAAAAGTGAAATCAACTAGCCTAAGTTGTCTCCATATATGGAGGCAACTAGCACAAGTCGTCTCCAAAAAAAAATAAAAAATATACACAAATAAGTGAACCTAGTGTGAATCGAACACACATCATCTGACATATAGTCACTTGTGCTACCATTGCACCACAGGTTCGCCACACCATCAGTGCTCAACCAACAATTCAAACAACCACCATACTACACCACACCATCCATCTCGTACTCCGCTCTCCACCCGCAATGACTTCATGACCACAACCGTCTATGCATACTTGCAACATGAGCCAATAGGTGCAGTCACTTCCATGCCCCTACTCAAACACCATCAACAACACACAAGCAGTAACAACTTCTTGTTCTGCTTTCAATGCCTGGATTCATATTGAGTGCCTTCTCAACTTCCTAAGCATTCATCTACCCTATTGACTTTAAAGCATGATCATCAGCAGCACAACCATCATCAGCAACTCAACAAACCTTGTGTTACCATTGCACCACAAATTCGTCACAACTACTCTAAGATATAGGTATAAGATAATTTTCGATGAATGAATGAACCCCAAAACATAACCAAGTTACCTCAGAACTGGAATCAACTAGCTCAAGTTGCCTCCAATATGGAATCAACTAGCTGAAGTTGCCTCCAAAAGTGAAAGCAACTTTCTCAAGTTGTCTCTAAAAAAAGGAAGCAATTAGCTCAAGTTGTCTCCACAGCGGAAGCAACTTGGTCAACTTGTCTCCAATAGTTTGAGGCATCCAACACAAGTCCACTTCAACAAACCACTACTTCTAACACAACAAACCACCTCCACTTCATTCAAACACTAACCCTGCAATATTGCAATTTAAGTTCCACTATTTCCAGTACCATTAACACTATGCAACTTCATGTCACTATATGTTGCAGTTCAAAACTACCATACCCAAGACTCCATATGCTATCCCAGTTCATGTACATTATCATAAAAACCTACCATTGCCTGTACCTACATCTTCTTGCTATTTCTCATATCATCTCATATGCTTCCAACAACATCACTGACTCCATCTTGTCTTGCACCTGTATCGCATACTCAATCCCATTCATTCTCACTCTGCACTTCCTCCAAAAGTCCACAACTTCCATGTAATATGCGGTATCACCAAGTACTCATCTTCTCCATCTCGGAGAAATGACACCTTCAATCCCCATTTCATCCATCTCCAACAAATTCAATATAATAACACAATAAACTTCAACCGCAATTCTCAAAAACCCATTTACGCAATTAACCATCTCCGCCATTAACATAACCTTCAAATTAAACCCAATTTCATAATAAATCAACAACCCCCCAACAAGACCAACATTCACTTTGAATCACCCAAAATTGAATTCATCGACGTTCTTCTTCCTTCATGATTTCTTGATTAAGTTCCCCGCCCGAGACTCATAAATCAAACCCATTACTCACGGTAACTATCTTCTCTTCTCGACATCAATAACCACTAGATCCCATTTCTTCTTCTCGATCTCGAGCAAAACCCATCACTCTTCATTCTCTCGTAATCAACCGCAAATTCAAAACAAGCCCCATCTCAATATCATCACACGTAAAACTTATCTTCGAATCTGATGGATAATCTTCACTATTGATAACTCAAATTCAACCCATCTTCGATTCTTCCATTTCAAATCTGATTTCTCTTGGTATCTGAATTTCTGTAATTTGATATCAAGTCTCTTCATCTATTCCATGTGTTCATCGATTCAAGGTCAGTGATTTCGAGATTTGATTGAAGTCGAAAACCTAAATCTCGATTTCTAGATCTGTTGAAATCCAAACGTAAAAATTGTAGTGGCGGTGATTGAGATGGTGATGGTGATGGCGACGGCGATTGAGATGGTGGTGGGAGAGATGCAGATGGTGGTGGTAAATGCGAGTGTTGTTGGTGGTGGTGGTGTTGCCGGAATGAAAGAGAAGAGAGATATGTGATAATTCACTGAGATGGTGATGAAGGCGATGGAGACGATGATGGTGTTGGTGTCGTTGGTTGTGGTGGCGATGGAGATGGAGATGGTGGTGGCGATCGGCAGAGATGAAGATGGTGAGAGTTCTATTGGTTTTTCTCGAGTGAGAAATAAAGAAGAAGCTGAAGCGTAAGATGTAAAGTTTAAAAATGGGATTATGTTAATTATTTTCTTGTTCATAATTTCGATTCTGCCATTGGGGGTATTATTAAAGACCCATAAGGGTATTTGTGCATGACCCATGGATAGTAGGGGCATAAATAACATTCCCACTAGAAAAAACGTTGTTTCAGAAGAAAGAAAACAACAAATCTAGGTAAGAATTTTATTTTGCTTTGATTTCAGATCTGTTTTCAATTTTTCTTTGAATGATTTGTTGTTCTTGCATGTCCGATCTGAGAATTTGTTGTTTACTTTTTTTTGATACTGAGAGGAGTATTAAGAAACAATTTTGTTTCAGAAGAACAACTTCAAATTGATTTAGACATGCTGTTTTTTGTTACAGTATGTGTAACTTGAGGTTACACATATATATACTGTTGTATTTTAAACATGTGTAAGGAAGTAATGATATTTTTCAATGATGTTGTAGTAAGAAGGGTTGTCGTTCACTCGGACGTTGTTGAGATTAAATTTAAAGGTTTAACGAAAATAATAAACAAAAGCGAGAGTTACTGGGCCTAGGATTCCACCGAATTCATATCAATAGGTTCAATTTATTTATTCTCAACAATTAAAGCTCAATAAACAAAATAAGACCGACTCTTATTTTTGCCAAGGTAGACTCTCAAAAGATTAATTGTATCCCCTAAGCATAGATTATCTAAACAAAGCATAACCTATCTAATTGAATGACAACCGATTTAATCAAATCATAATTCTATTCAAAATAATGCAAAAGTCAAATAGAAAATAAAATAAATTCACCCACGTGTGAAGTTCGGATTCCTCCGTCGACCCAGTGTTGGGGTTTAGCTACTCATATTGTAGACACTCTCAAAATATTTTTATAGCTCAAATGGTGCTTACAATGAAGAAAAGAAGAGAAAATACAATAAACCTAGAATTTGCAACGGTTAATGGCCGCTACAAACTACCTAAGATAGACTTAGCTTTATTACGTGAAGAACTATATTTGGAAATCGCCGATAAACGGTCGCTAAGATGTGAACATGCGACCGTTCATAAACGACAGACCTACTTAGTCGTCTGTGTTCTTCGTCTTCTTCTTCTCTGCAGCAGCAGAGAAGTTGCTCTGCCACTCTCTATTCTTCTCCCAAACTCTCCATCTCCATTCTATGTGGTCAGAGAACCTTATTTATACTCCACTGGATCATCAAATCTCTGTCATAAATTAAGAATATTTTCTTTTACTCGGGGATGATATTCTTCCAAATTTACGTGATTCTTCCCTTGTTTCTTTCCTCCACGCATCTTTTTTATCTCAGCATACTCCTTACACACTGAATGCAACTCCAAGACAGAGTAAAAATCGTGCGAGCATAGTATATTCACGTAACAGAATCCCATGAAACTCTCGTGCTCTGTTTTCTCCAATCCACGTAACCATCCCACTTTTCTCGATTCCAACTCATATACCATCCCTGTTTTAGTCAAACAGGATATCCTAGACTGATTTTATCGGTTTAATCTCCTTAGAAATCCTCCGAATCCAAAACAGGGATAATCGGGTTTTAAAAGTCATGGCCCCGTTTTTTTTCTTCCACACGATTTTCCAGCCAATTTTAACCGTTTCTATCACTCTTACCAACCTTGTTTGTCCGAATAGAATAAGCACAGTGAATTCCAGTGTTTGTCTCTTTAAATCACGACTAAAAATTCAACCCTAATTCTGGTTCGTTGCTGCCAGATTTTCCCGCCAATTTTCTTTTCAAAACAAGGAAGAAGATGGAGTCCCCTTAACCAGTGACGGGTGCGATTAGCAGTTGGCGCCCCTGGGGTGTAAATAGTAATTGAGGTGCCCCTTATCCAAAACTGAGAGTCCGAATAACATGTGTCCTCCAGGTACAAAAACCACTTTTCGAGCAACTTTCTCCATAAGAGCTTATTTCACAAA
The DNA here is from genome assembly GCA_023531295.1 of Papaver armeniacum. NCBI lineage: Eukaryota > Viridiplantae > Streptophyta > Magnoliopsida > Ranunculales > Papaveraceae > Papaver > Papaver armeniacum. The sequence continues at coordinate 1,610,569 of JAJJWW010016832.1, read as the reverse complement.
AATACCTACAAACAAGTTTATTAGGGATAAAATGAGTCTCAGCTAATGTATTTATGGGTGAAAATCGTCGCACTTTCGTGCTCATCAGGAAGATGCAGATACCATTTTTGTTTCAGAAGAACAACAATTTGTTTCAGAAGGAAAACAATTGATATAGAGATGATGTTTTTTAGTTACAACATGTGTAACTTTAGTTTACACATATATATCCTGTTGTATTTTAAGCATGTGTAACTTTAGGTTACATATATATGTCCTGTAACATGTTTATTTGTAAATAGTTGTATCATTTGTATGTTTTACTCATAATTAGCTTGACGCATAGAATATACTTCTCACGAGGGGGCAACGCCCCTTAGTGAATTGCGTTCGTTTTTTTTATTTTGATATTTTTATTTGTGTGTTTGATATTTTCAGGTTGTCATGGATGTTGTTAGTTGCACTGCTGTTGTTCGCTACTTTTCAGATTTCATTACCATGCGTGTTAATACTGATATCAAACTTGATGAGTTTAAGGAACAAGTTTGCAATGAATGGAAGCAATTTACTCCACTTGGTATTTCTTTCTTCTTTCGAAAGTGGGAAAGAACTTAAAACAGTGATTTTTCGCTTCAAGCTCTTATATCCATCACAAATAGTAAAAAAAAGACCAGTGTTGATATTTTGTTGCAGAATGTTACTCATGTAGCCTGTTCATCTAGCTCTAGGGCAGATTCTTTTATTTCTAATGGTTCTAGTACGTCTTCATCGAGAAACAATCGTACTTGTTTGTACCATAAGTAAAAATGCCACATAATGGGCCAAAGTGGTACTTGAATCATCTTTTGGCCCTCATTCAAGCCCGCTAACAAGTCAACTGAAGTAGCCCACCAGTCTGCCAAGTATTACATAAATCAAGTGATCGGTCAATGGTCAAAGTCAACATCTGGTCAACGGTCAAAATCAACCATCAATCAATGTCAAGGCCGTGTTGCCGATAATGCTGCCATGCAGTTTCCACCCATGTTGTCGATGGTGCTGCCATGTGTTTTCCACTCATGTTGTCAGCGGTGCTACCAACCAATTCCCACCTAAGTACTCTATCGCACTTCCAGCCGTCGCTTACCCGTCGGCCAATCCATCCGCCCGACCAAGACCCATCAATCTCAGTCACCGTTATGCCTCATCAATCCGATGTCGCAAAGATGCCGAATTTATCATGGAAGCATAAATGTGCAGTTTCATGCAGAATTTATCATGGAGGCATGAATGAGCAGTTTCATGCAGAATTCATCATGGAGGCATGAATGTGGAGTTTCATGCAGAATTAAACAGGGAGGCATGAATGTGCAGTTTCATGCAAAATTAAACAGGGAGGCATGAATGAGCAGTTAATGCCATTTAAATTTATATTGAAATTAGGAATTTAACTGTATAAATAAGGAGCTAGCAAAGAGAAATGAGGGAGGAAAAAAAGAGAGAATATAATTCAATGATCAATAAAAAATCACTCCCCAAGGGGATTCGTCCGTGGATGTAGGCAAAACATGGCGAACCACGTTAAATTTGTGTCTGTCATTCTTGATTATTTTTTCTTTTTAACCTTGTTTTCATCAACATACCAAACCCGGCGGCCAAAGCTCGGCGACCAAACCCGACGGCAAAGTTCGATGGCAAATTTCGGCAGCAAGGCCGGCGGCCTAAACCGGCGACAAATCTGTTCACCCACTTCGGGGTTTCGTTCACTATAGGTGTCAAACAGGTCGGCCCGGCCTGGCCTGCCTCTGATCGGCCTATCCTACGGCCTGCGGCCTAGCCGGGGTTGGCCTGTGAGTAAAGCTGGCAGGCCAAGCCTGGCCTGGATCCTATCAAGTGAGCCCAGCCTGGGCCTGAGCCAGGCCTGCTTTAATTTGGCGGTCCAGGCCCGCCGAACTAGCCGGTTAACTGTGACCTCTTCATTTTCAAAAAATATGAAGCCGAAGTGTTCCGAACTTAGTACCTCGTAGTCGTATCAATGACCAAACCACTTGGGCAACTATTTACTTATGTCCAATTTGTCAATTGACATCTTATATCAAAGTAGTTGACATATTGTAATGTCAAACATTCCCTCATTTAAAGGTCAATACATCCAGAAAATCCAATTTTATTAGGAAAATTAATAGAAAATAAATAAAAGGAAACAACTAAATAATGAAATATGTATCAAGTATAGAAAGAAAAATGAATTAATTCATAGGAACCTTAAGAAAATTTTATATAAAGAAGATAATAGATTTGTGTTGTATATAGAATGTTTGTAAGTGTTAAAATTAGATTGATATATATATATATATATATAAAAACTAAATTATGAATAATTGTGCGATAATTAATGCCATCATTTAATTTCAAGAGAATTTTTAAGAAACAAAATTTGATTTCACAACTATTGAGAAAATATAACGGGGAAGATAATTAAGAGTTTCTAACGGGATAATTACTATTAATTACGTTAATTTGAATTTCGGATTAGAATTGATAACGAGTTAATTAGTTAGGTGACACCCTTGTTTTTTCCAATTGACCTCACGTTAATTAAGGAAAAATAACGGTAATAACATCATAAATTCTTAATTACTCATAATTTCCTTCAAAAATAAATTTCTTAATTATAATGGAATAAAATCTCATAACGGAATAATTATCAGTTGATTAGGTTAATAAATGGTTGCCAAAACAAAAAAAAATTGGTACTTATGGTACAAATAATTTTGAATGTGTCCCCAAACATATAAAAACACCTGGATTAGTTGGTTTAAGGTGCTTGTCAATTTCTTTCGAAGAGAAGATCAGGTGATCGAACACCATTTGGATTATTTTTTTCAACTAAAACTAATTGGCGTGGCTTAGCGGGCTGCTTTGCTCCGACAGATCATCTTGGGTCGGCTGCCAGGCCGAGACCATGACAAAGGCTAAAAAGTCAAAACTTTGCCCGTCCAGGGCCAGTCACGGGCCACAAGCCAGCAAGGGCCTGTTTTATTATGGACCAGACCAGGCTTTGGCCTGTTTAAACTGGCCGGGCCAGTCCAGATCCAGGCTGGCCTGGCCTCCTTGACACCTCTATCGTTCACCTACCTTAATTTTCCGTCACCCACTTCAGGGTCTCCTTCACCCATGTCAGAAAATTTCGATGCTTAGTGTTACCTCAAACTCCGATACGCTGCGTATATGAATTTTGATGCTTTTTGGCACATCAAATTTCGATGATCTGATATCAAAATTCACTGCGGGGAAAAATTCCGATGCTTCTTGTTACATCAAACTTCGATGAGCCGTGTATATCAACCGTTGATGCTCTCAGGTACATCAAACATCGATGCTCTAGGCTACATCAAACTTCGGCAGGGCGCCACGTAAGCAAGTGACACATCATCCATTGCTGACGTGACAGTTCGCCACGTCAGTAACTCAGTCAAGTCAGCGGTTGCCAGGTCAGCAAGTCTTCCACGACAGCGGTGCCACATCATCACTTGGTCCATTCAGCATTTGCCACGTCAGCAACTTGGCACGTCATCCAGAGTGTCCAGTCAGCATTGACACATCAATTAGTATCCGACATGTCAGCAATTTGTCCAGTCAGCGTGCCACGTCAGAAGATCTAACCAACCAACAACGGACACGTCAGCAGTTTAATAACCAATAACGTCAACATGACGTCAGCAAAGAGCGTTCAGCATGACATCAGCTAACGCCGTCAGAATATTCGAGGAATATTCCATTTTTGTCACCTTCTCTATCAGCGTCAACTTCTCCGGTACGTCGCAACATCAGGTCACCGGCGGACATTGCTGGTAGGACTTTAGAAGTGGTTTTCCTACGTTAAACTGCAAGTGCACAGCGCCTGTTGGAGGCGTGGCAAGCATGTGTCGATCCACAGGGAAATGGAGGTGCTATAAGTTGATCTAAGGCTTGCTCTAACTGATTTCTAGGTAATGTAACACAATTATGGTTGTTTTTGGTTGTCTATACGACTGAGTTGGAGTTGTGACTCTAAACTAAGGCAGTAAATAAACAAAAGGTGTTGAAAACTATTGGTTGAGTGGTACTAGGGTGATTAAATCCACCCTCTCGATCTTATATTAATGCAATGCAAATTTTCACTTTGTTCTTAGGCCTTCCCTTGAAGGCCTTAATTGGATAATTGATGAACTAATTCTCCTCACCTACCCTAGTATCACTTTGGTCTTCTTACAATTTACCCGGTGATCACAGCAAATTGGTTTAATAGCTAACTATTTTCCTAACAATACACACACTAAGAACAAGTTGATAATCTAATTGCTTCATATTCAATCAAAGGGTTTCATTTACACCCTAGTCAAATGATTTAGAACATCATGCGAAATTAAAATAACTTGAAATTAAATCACAAAACGAAACCCTAAAATTCACCGTGTGTTTTTTCTTACATCAAGAACTTCAATTTTATACCTAACAATTGCTCAAAACTGCAATTAATGAGACACCCAAACCTCTATCCTCTGTGAATTCGGCTCTGGTAGCTCCAAGTATGGGCTGTTGTACAAACCCTAGTTCCAACCATCTCCAACTGAGCTTCTAGGGTAAGGGAGAAGCTGAGAAAGAGATTGGTCGAACTAGGGTGGCGGAGAAGGTGGCTATGGTGGTTGTTGCAGCTGCTGTTGCTGACAGGGGAAGGAGATGGTGGTGGGTCTGCAAATCTGGTCGGGTGAGGGAAGAGGGATGAAGCTCTCTGAGTTTGTCGGGTGAAGGAGAAGAGAAAGAGAATAGGGTGTGTTTTGTTTGGTTGATGAGAGAATATATAGGTGGTGTGGTGTTGAGCGGGAGCATCAAGAGTGGATGCGCATGAAGGAGCGAGCGTAGGATCTAGGGTAGTCCAATGAGTAGGTTGTAGCGACCGTAGGATGAAAGTGGATCAGATCTAACGGCTTGGAAGGGACGGGCTCGGATCCGGGTCACGGTCAGGTCTTGGATAGCTCAAGCCCATGTCTTGTAAATGGGTTGCTCCTTGTTAGGTTGCAAGCCGATGTGCGCGCCAGCTTTGGCTTCACGCTCCATAGACGCTCGCCTCCAATTTTCCGCTCTTTTGGCTCCTCAATTTCTCCGAGCTTTATTTATTACCTAAAAACACAAAATTAATTAGTACAAATATTTATTCTTGAAAACAAAGAAAGTACAGAATTTGGGATAATATCTGATTTCTGAGCACAAAAGATGAGTTAAATGCTAATAAATAGATGTATAAATATGCAATATTAGGCACTCATCAAATACCCCCAAACCTGAATTTTACTTGTCCTCAAGTGAAACAAATTAGAAATCCTAACTATACCAGCATGTCGCGGGTCTCTCAAATGCATTTAGCGTATGCACTAAGCCTTTAAACCCCTAGGTGTCCCTAGTGGACGAGTTGTAGTCTCGTGAGGGGTTTACAGTGTACCCACAAAACCTTCTCCAACTTCGGAGTGTAAAGAGTCTCAAACATCCAAGGAGCTATGAGGACATAGAGTTTACCGCATGCTAGTAACACGAATTTAGAACTACCAAAAACGCATTCTCATCCTTAAGTCTTGGCGAGAAATAACCATACCATATGAAAGAATTCGGATTCGATTGTGATCATAAGCCTCGACTTCACCGCCTCACCAATAGGGTTTTATGATAATTGCACTCAAAAAGACCGCTTTTTAGTCTCTCATGTGTGCGAGGAGTAAAGAGAGAAATCCTGCACACGTTGAAGGTAAGAAGGATAACCTTCCGAGATAATTTGGAGACTCCACGAAGTGTGGACAAAAGAGAATCTTTTTTCCTCGATGATCTCTAAGAAAGGAAATCAACCATTAGCAAGGATGTGAGTACTCACTTACCTTCTCACCGATCGGTAATTAATATCACTCTCTCATAAGAACCATAGAAACGTCTTCAATCTTCGGTCTTCGGTCTTCAACTGTTGATGACGAACTTCTGAACTTCACAAAACTTGACAACAATTTTTTTTTTTTTTTTTACTATGTAATATGATGATAACTAGACTCAGAAAATAAACAACTTTTTTTTTTTTTTTGACTTGAAATGTAAATAACAATAAAACAATGAAACTCAATTTTTCACAACTTGTCTTGATTTCACAAACTTCATTAATTCTCATCCTATTTTCTTTTCTTTGTTGCATGTAAACTTGGACTATTTCACTTTTCTTCAAATATTCTGATGTTGCTCCGATTGCTGATGATGATGTGTTTCTATGGGTCTGTTGATTGAGAGAGAGAGTGATGCTAACTGCAAATCGATATTTAGAAGGAGTTTTCATCTTTAAACGTCACCCTCATGATTGACAAAATTAGCACTCAAGAGATCAAAAATAGTGTTGAAAGTGGTGCGAAGTTGGGTAGCTCACCATTCCTACCGGAATTGACGTACGGTGACACACACTCTAACTGACTTTTCTAGAAAGTCACAAGAGTGAAGGTCGGTACCTCGCTTGATGTAAAATGGGTGGTCTCCACTATGGGTGATCACAATTCTACTACCGAATATCTAAACAACACCTAATTTGCCCTCCCGGTATGGTTAAATCCAACTTTAACGCTCTAATCAACTAAGAAACCCGATTGTGTTCTCCAGTACTTCCAAGTTCTGTTATTTCGGTCAGACTCTCTATGTAAACATAGCTAAAAGCATGCTAGTGACTCTAAGATCTCTAAAAGTTGGAGGTTTTTATGCAAGTATTTACAAAGAGTTTTGAAATTTTTTGACATTTTTGATTTTTTTGATTTTTTTTTTGATTTTTTTTTTGAAAAGAAAGACTAAAAACTCTATATGCAAATGCATGTACCCCCAAACCTAAATCAAACATTGTCCTCAATGTGTCAACAGATAATACAAATTTAAACAGTCACATACCATGAGAACTATGATGAATAGAGAAAAGGGAAGAGATTACCGGATGTACAAAGATGTTGCTAAACCAAAGGAGGATGAATGCTTTGAAAGCAAACAACCAAAGGGCAAGACAAAAAGTTTGGTTAGCACACATAAAAACTATGCAAAGAGCAAAAAGAAAAAGAAAAGGGAAAGATGATGGATTTTTAGTCCATATGTATGTACACAAGGGAACTAGATCAGTCCACGTAGATTGGGTCTTCCAAGTCGACGGTCTCAACTTCTGGTGGGAGATGCTCCAGAAATGGTTTCAGTCTCTGACCATTGACTTTGAAGATGTTCTTGGTTGCTGGGTTTTCAACTTCTACAGCTCCATGGGGAAAAACAGTACGTACTAAGAATGGTCCTGACCATCGAGAACGTAGCTTTCCTGGAAACAAATGCAGATGAGTGTTGTACAATAAAACTTTCTGACCTGGGGTGAAAGACTTGCGCAGAATGCGCTTGTCGTGAAACACTTTCATTCTTTGTTTGTACAATTTGGCACTATCATATGCATCATTTCTCAACTCTTCTAACTCATTGAGTTGAAGTTTTATGTGGGTTCCAGCCTTATCAAGATCAAAGTTCAACTTCTTCACAGCCCAGTATGCACGGTGTTCTAACTCAACAGGTAAATGACATGCTTTCTCGTACACAAGTCTGTAAGGAGACATCCCAATGGGAGTCTTGTATGTAGTTCTATAGGCCCATAAAGCATCATTTAAGCGCAAAGACCAATCTTTCCTAGATGGATTGACAGTCTTCTCAAGGATATGCTTAATTTCCCTATTAGAAACTTCCACTTGGCCACTTGGTTTGAGGATGGTAAGTGTTGCTACCTTATGAGTGATTCCATACTTGCGCACTAGTAATTCAAAGGGTCTATTGCAAAAATGACTACCTCCATCACTGATTATTGCTCTAGGGGTTCCAAAACGGGAGAAAATATTTTCCTTAAGAAAGGAAAGAACAACCTTATGATCATTGGTTTTGGATGCAATGGCCTCTACCCACTTAGAGACATAATCGACAGCAACAAGAATGTATGACTTACCTTCAGAGTTAGGAAATGGACCCATGAAATCAATACCCCAAACATCAAACAGCTCAACAATCAAAATGGGTTGTAAGGGCATCATGTTTCTCCTAGAGATACTTCCTAATTTCTGGCATCGGTCACAAGCAACACAAAAAGCATGGCAATCCCTAAACAGTGTTGGCCAATAGAAACCGCTTTGCAAGATCTTTGCAGCAGTTTTCTTGGCACTAAAGTGGCCTCCACATGCATAATCATGACAGAAAGAAATGACGTCCTTTGTTCAGAATTGGGAACACATCTCCTAATGATTTGGTCTTGGCAAGTGCTTAAACAAATATGGGTCATCCCAAAGGAAATGTTTAACTTCACCAAGAACTTAGAACGGTCTTGTTTAGACCAATGTAAGGGCATTCTACCTGCAAGGTAGTTCACAATATCGACAAACCATGGCATTTCGTACACAAGCATCAATTGCTCATCGGGGAATGATTCCCTAATTAGCACAAAAACATTCATCAAAGATTCAACATTCAACCTAGACAAGTGATCGGCAACAACATTCTCTCGACCCTTTCTTATCTCAATTTCGAGGTTAAACTCTTGTAACAAGAGTATCCATCGAATTAGACGAGCCTTAGCATCTTTTTTAGACAAAAGATATCTCAATGCGAATGATCGAATAAATGATGACCTTAGACCCTATCAAATAAGATCTAAACTTATCTAATGCAAACACAACATCTAGCAACTCTTTCTCAGTTGTGGAATAATTCAGTTGAGCATCATTAAGTGTTTTACTTGCATAGTAGATCACATAAGGAAGTTTGTCTACTCGCTGGCCCAAAACAGCTCCTACAGCATAGTCAAACGCATCACACATAATCTCAAATGGTAATGACCACTCAGGCGGTCTGACTATAGGGGCAGATGTAAGGAGAGCCTTCAGTTGCTCCCATGCTTCCTTACAAGCATCATCAAAGACAAATGCAACATCTTTTGCAAGAAGATTGCACAAAGGTCGTGAAATTTTACTAAAGTCTTTGATGAATCGGCGGTAAAACCCGCATGGCCTAGAAATGATCCTGATGTCCCTCACAGAACAAGGTTGAGGCAAGTGTTGAATGATATCAACCTTGGCTTTGTCTACTTCTATGCCTTTTTCCGAGATGATATGCCCTAGTACAATGCCTGAGTTAACCATGAAATGAAATTTTTCCCAATTCAAAACCAAATTCTTCTCCTTACACCTAATCAGCACACAAGTGAGGTGATGCAAACACTCATCAAAAGAAGACCCGAACACAAAAAAATCATCCATAAAAATCTCAAGAAACTTATCTACCATGTCGGAAAATATGCTCATCATGCAACGTTGAAAAGTAACGGGTGCATTGCACAGCCCAAAAGGCATACGACGATAAGCAAATGTTCCATATGGACATGTAAACGTGGTCTTTTGTTGGTCTTCGGGTGCTATGTGAATTTGGTTGTAGCCAGAATAGCCATCTAAGAAGCATTAGTGACTATGTTTTGCTAACCTTTCCAGCATTTGGTCTATGAAGGGAAGGGGAAAATGGTCTTTCTTGGTTACTGTGTTCAGTTTTCTATAATCGATACAAACTCGGCACCCTGTGGTCACACGGGTGGGGACACGTTCATTCATCTCATTTTGAACTACAGTAATGCGGACTTTTTGGGTATTACAGAATGGGACTGACCCACCGCTATCAGGAACTGGGTAAATGATACCCGCATCAAGCAATTTCAAAATCTCACCCTTGACAACATCTCTCATGTTGGGGTTAAGTCTCCTTTGCATTTCCCTAGATGGTTTAGTGTTCTCTTCAAGGTTTATGTGATGCATGCAAATTGTGGGACTTATACCCTTAAGATCGGAGATGGTCCAACCTAAGGCTCCTTTATGTTCTTTGAGTACTTCTAAAAGTTGAATTTCCTGTTCCGTGTATAAACATGATGCAATAATCACTGAGGTAAAGTATCAGAAGGACCTAAGAAAGCATATTTCAATGGTTTCAAATCAAGCTTAGGTGGTGTATCAAGAGGTGGGGCAGATTTGGTATCAGAGAGTGGAAGTGGTTCCACTGCATTCTGCCACTTAGCAATATCCATGGGTGGAACAGATTCAAGCAAAGAGTGAATTTCACCAATGTACTTAGACTCGAAGAGATCTAAGTCAAAGTTATCTAAACATGCTTGCAAAGGGTCCACTGACAAAATGTCGGGCAAATAGTCTTGGATCAGACTCTCAATCATGTTAATCTCATGCAAATCAGTATCATCACAATCAATGGGTTGTTGACTAGTGTTAAAAAGATTCAGCTCTACGGTCATGTTACCAAAAGACAATTTCAACACACCATTACGACAGTTGATGATGGCATTGGACGTCGCCAGGAAAGGACGTCCTAAAATCACGAGAATGTGATTGCTTGGGTTTTGCATGGGTTGAGTGTCTAAGACGATGAAGTGTCAGAAAGAAAAATTTATCAACCTTGATTAACACATCTTCAACAATACCACGGGGATTCTCACGGATCTGTCCGCTAACCGTAGCGTAACAGGTGTGGGCTTCTCCCAAGGCCCAATTGCACATACAGAGTATGGCAATAGATTCACACTGGCTCCTAAGTCTAATAACGCCTTTTCGACCGTATGGTCTCTATGGTGCATGTAATCGTTGGACTACCTGGGTCTCTAAACTTAGTTGGAATCTTGTTTTGGATTATGGATCTCACTTGCTCAGTGACAAAGGCACGCTTATGCACATGAAGCTTTCGCTTTTGTGTGCACAGGTCCTTCAAAAACTTAGCATAGGTGGGTATTTGTCTGATTGCTTCGAGAAATGGAATGTTTATGTTAACTCTTTTGAACATTTCCAAAATATCATTGTATTGGTTACCCCTCTTCTGTTGCACCAACCTTTGTGGGAATGGAGTAACAGGTAAATGACTTGGCAAAGGAACATCAACATCAGTAGGACTCTTGGTCTTATCAAAAGGCTCAGATTCTTTCTCTACAGTAGATGTTTTCTGCGGTGTTGTGTGTACTAGTGAGTCTGATATAGACTCGCTTGACGGTAGTACACCTACATGGTTCTCGACAACTCTACCACTACGGAGAGTGGTGACAGCATTCACATGACTATGTGAAGTTTCATTGCAGGTAGAGGAGCCTGCTTGAAACACATTCTTTGGATTTTGTTGGGGTTGACTAGGAAGTTTGCCTTTCTCTCTCTCATTCAATGTATCACATATTTGACCCATTTTAAGTTCTAGACTTGTGAAACGTCGGTCGGTGGTTTTATGAAGTTGTGAAAGATTTTGGGTTAACAGACCAAACCACGTCTTCAAAGCTAGTCTTTTTCTCTGGTAGTCGAGGGTGTGGTTGTACTTGGGGTTTCTAGGATATGAGTATCCTTGGTTGTTATTTGTTGGTCCCCTTGTACAGGTCCCTTGGACCAAGAGAAGTTAGGTGGTTCCTCCACCCTGGGTTGTAGGTTTGAGAATAAGGGTTGTTCTCTTGCCTCCGGTATAATGCATTGGCTTGCTCGGTTTTGGACTCTTGAAATGCATGTAAATCTGGACAACTGTCCACTAAATGGTCAGAGCTATGGCATGCGGCACAAGTGGCCATTTCAATTTGGTCACAGAGAGTAGGGGCATTAGATTTTACATTTTTCTGTAACTCAAGCACTTCTATTCTCCGGGCCAAAGATGCCATTTTTGCATTTCCCTCAAATTCAGACTCGATTCTATGAACATTGTTTGCAGGGGTAGTCCGTTTCGGTTCACTGATGGACTCCCACTGTTGAGTCTTTTCAGCGACTTCGATTAAGAAAGTCCAAGCTTCATCGGCGCTCTTGTCAATAAATGTACCATTGCACATTGACTCGACTGTGGTTCGGGTTCTAACATCTAGACCCTCATACAAGATTTGCACGAGTCTCCATTTTTCAAAACCATGGTGGGGACATTGGAGTAATAATTCATTGAATCTCTCCAAGTACTTTGCTAGAGTTTCGTCTTCTAATTGCACAAAACCATTTATACTTTGGCGAATTGTCGCCGTCTTATGGTTTGGGAAAACTTTTTGAAAAACTCTTTTGTGAGGTCATCCTGTGTTCTAATGGATTGTGGTTGTAGGGCATGAAGCCAAGACTTGGCTTTGTCTTTCGTAGAAAAAGGAAACAATCTCGGTTTGAGGGACTCCTGCGGCATTTGGTTAAAACGCAGAGTCCCACAAATATCCTCAAAATCTCTCACGTGATGGTAGGGGTTTTCAGCATTGACCCCTCTAAACACGGGTAGCATGTGAATGGTGCTTGCTTTCAGATTCAAACCCCGACCAAAGATCGGCCGGCGTAATGATGCAAGAGGGTGGCTTGCCCTAGTTGGGTACATGTAGTCCTTGAGACTACGGGGTTGGTTTTGTTCATCACCCATGATTTCGTTTCGGATGGGTTTGGGCTTAGGCATGTCTGTTGAAGAACTGGGTATGCTTACGATTTCGTCAGGCGGATTCTAACTAGTCGATTTGTTTGGTCTCTAAAAGACACAATCATAGCCTAGCTAGCGCATCTAGCATGTTAACAAACAATCAAGCTCAACACAGATAAGCAAAAACTAAAAAATGACCCACCAATACAAGACTCAAGCCCAAAAGATTGCTTTTTGATGTTGTAAAGCCCGGTGATTGGGTGGGTTTCAGCCCAGTTGTTTGGCACAGCCCAGGTGATTGCCTGGTCCAGTTATGTGGGCTTCAGTTATGTGCAGAGCCCAGGTTGGGTGAAAATGCACAGCCCAGTGATGAGGCATAGCCTACTGGTTGAGCTTTACATTTGTGTGCAGCCCGGTTGGCAGCCCCGATTTATGGGAATCCCTAGTGGGCCGGGTTTCTAACCCGATTTGGTTTCCGATTTGTTGCGCAGGTTGTGTGCAGGTCCGGCTATGCACAAGTTGGCAAAAAAAAATACACAGGGTAGCACAAATGGTAGGCCTCTAGATGTGTATATTTTAAGGTCTACTTGTAATACCGCAAGTGCACGGCGTCTATCGGAGACGCGGCAAGTACGGGTCGATCCCACAGAGACGAGGGGTGCTTATGTGTGATCTAAGGCTTGACTTAAACTGAGTTTCCTAGCGAGTAACAAGTGACAGAGTGTAACAAAGATGTTTTGCGCCGAAACGGCTGAAGTGAAATGTAGTGAGATGAACCTAAACTAAGGTAAACAGTGAGATAAAGGGTGATACTAGGGCTGCAAATCCACCACTAACCTCTATTGTGCTTTCAACTAAGTTAAATGTCTTGTTCCTATAGTAGCTAAGGGCAGTGTGTCAATTCTGCCACTTAACTAAGGAGTTTCACCTTGTAAACCTTCAAATACCAACTAAATTGCTAACCTAGAGTCTTTTGGTTGTCCGATGAAGCACAACCCGATCAAGAGAGTTAGTATTATTACACGAAACAAGAGCTGAAACACACTCAACTCAGGTTTAAACCTAACTACGGTGCATCCATGGCGTTGGCATGCCTTTGTGAGAGAAAGGGGTTGAGGGGTTTAAATTTGAAGCTATCTAATAACATTAATTACTCAAGAACAATTTAACAGAGTTTAAACCCAAATTGGAATTAGGGTTTCATTGAAACCCTAGCACTTAAATTACAACATAATAAAATTAACAAAGAACACAGAATTAAACCTAATTGACTGCACTGGCTAATCCAGGCGTAAACTATCACACACAAAACTCCCTATTATTTATACATGCAACTCCAAAATATCTAACCCTAATTCTCAAAAATCGAAATTAAAGATAAAATAACTCAAACCCATGCTCTGAATCGCCGTTCTCCCCTGTCAGTTCGTGCTCAGAACTCCCCTTGCTTTGGTTTGGTGAAACCCTAGCTCTAGTCATCTCTGATTTAGCTTCTAGGGTTATGATAGAAGCTAAGAAAGAGATGTCTAGGTCTAGAGAGGTGGAGAAGGTACTGATGGAGTTGTTGTCGCTGGCAAAGTGATGATGGAGGTGGTGGTTGCGTGGTGGAAGAGCGCAGCTCTCTCTGTCGTGGGTAAGGAGGAGAAGAAGTTGCGAGAGGTATGGGGGACAAGAAGAAAGAGAAGATGAGGGTGAAATGGCTAGGTCGATGGGGGTATAGGGTTAGGGAGTTTGGGTGTTGAGCGGGTGCATCGAGGATGATGGGAAGGTCTCAGCGAGCGTAGGATGGAGCTGATGGAGATCTAACGGCCGAGGGTGGTATGCGGTTTTGGCGTGATCTGGTGTTGAGCGGGAGCAGCAATCTTTGATGCACAAGGCGGGCGCGACTGTTGGATGTTTCTAGACGCGATCTGAACGGCTTGGGATGAACGGGTTCGGATCCGGGTCATGGGTAGCTCTGGCCCATGTCTTGTAGATGAGTTGCTACTTGTTGGGTTGCAAATTATGCGTGGCAGTTTTGGCTTTACGCTCCATAGATGCTCGACTCTAATTCTTCGCTCTTTCGGCTCCTCGCCTCTCCGAACTTTATTTATTACCTAAAAACACAAAAATTAATTAATACAAATATTTATTCTTAAAACAAGGAAAATACAGAATATGGGATAATATCTAATTTATAAGCACAAAAGATGAGTAAAATGCCAATAAAAGGTGTATAAATATGCACTTTTTGGCACTCATCAAATACCCCCAAACCCAAATTTTACTTGTCCTCAAGTGAAACAAATTAAGAAATCCTAACTATACCCCCGCAGTCTCTCGAATGCATTTAGCGTATGCACTAAGCCTTTAAACCCCTAGGTGTCCCTAGTGGACGAGTTATAGTCTCGTGAGGGTTTACCGGAGGTGTACCCACAAAACCTTCTCCAACTTCGAGTGTAAAAGAGTCTCAAGCATCCAAGAAGCTATGAGTACATAGAGTTTTACGCGTGCTAGTAACATGAAGTTAGAACTACCAAAGAACGCACTCTCATCCTTAAGTGTTGAGCGAGAAGTAACCATACCATATGAAAGAATTCGGATTCGATTGTGATCATAAGTCTCAACTTCCGCCTCACCATTAGGGTTTATGATAATTGCACTCAAAAGATCGCTTTTTAGTCTCTCATGTGTGCAAGCGGGAATAAAGAGAGAAAATCCTGCACACGTTGTAGGTAAGAAGGATAACCTTCTCGAAATAAAATCTGGAGACTCAGAGGTGTGGACAAAAAGAATCTTTTCTCGATGATCTCTAAGGAAGGAAATCAACCATTAGCAAGGGGTGGGAGTACTCACTCACTTTTCACCCGATCGGCAATTAATATCACTCTCTCATAAGAACCATAGAAACGTCTTCAATCTTCGGTCTTCGGTCTTCAATTGTTGATGACGATCTTCTAAACTTCACAAAACTTGACAATTTTTAACTTTTATACTCAATTTCCTTGTTGTTTGGATTTTTCTTTTTGAACTCTTCTTTACCATGGTGGTAGCAAAAATAAACTACAATATTTATTTTTTTGATTTTTGATTTTTTTTTTTTTTTTTTTTTTTTTTAATAACAATAAGTGAAAATAAAAATACAAATAATGAAACAACTAACTCCATGGATAAAGGACTTTATCACTCAATTTTTCCACAACTTGTATTGTCTTGATTTTATAAATTTTATTAATTCTCATCCTGTTTTCTTTTCTTTGTTTTGTTGCACATAAACCTTGGACTATATCAATTTTTCTTTCAATATTCTGATGACACTCCGTTTGTTGACGATGATGTGTTTCAATGGGTCTTGCTGATTGAGAGAGAGAGTGATGCTAACTACAAATCGGTATTTAGAAGGAGTTTTCATCTTTAGACGTCACCCTCTTGATTGACAAAAACTAGCACTCAAGAGATCAAAAGTAGTGCTGAAATTGGTGCGAAGTTGGGTAGCTCACCATTCCTACCCGGAATTGACGTACGGTGACACACACTCTAACAGACTTTTTAGAAAGTTGCAAAATTGAAGGTTGGTGCCTCACTTGATGTAAAATGGGTAGTCTCCACTATGGGTGATCACAATTCTACTACCGAATATCTAAAACACCTAATTCGCCTCCGGTATGGTTAAATCCAACTTTAACGCTCTAATCAACTAAGAAACCCGATTGCGTTTTCTCCGTACTTCTAACTTTTGTTATTTCTGTCGAAAAAAATTCTCTATGTAAACATAGCTAGAAGCATGCTAGTGACTCTAAAATCTCTAAAAGTTGGAGGTTTTACAAAAAGAGTTTTGATTTTTTTTTTTTTTTTTTTTTTTTTTTTTTTTTGGAAATAAAAGACTAAAAACTCTAAATGCAAATGCACCCCAAACCTAAATCAAACATTGTCCTCAATGTGTCTACATATAGAAAAATTAAACAAATCACATATCATGAGAACTATGCTGATAAGAGAAAAGGGAAGAGATTACCGGTATGTCGGCGGGAGCAAGGTTGAGCTTCATTAGTCAAGGCTAGAATCCAATATTCTCAGCGGAGATCATATCGGATTAGCATAATATATGCGCATGAAGACTCAACCGATTCAAAAAAAAGAAAATTTAACAAGTCCTACTGGATATATACAATGAAAATTCACCATAAACCAAGAGTCTAAAGAGTTGAGGATCAACCCAATAGAAAATATATACAAACATCAACAGCCTTACACAAATATAATATGAGAGTGCAAGTAAGACTGCAAATGGGAAGGAGTTTCCCCCAAACCTAAACTTATCAACGGGTGTGTTTGTGAGAACAAAATCTTGCAATTTTAAAGGTACATCATGCAAAAGGTCTAACTCAAAATGAGTTTTGCTAATAACAGGCAGACATACATATTCCAACTGTGGCTCCTTAAGAGTGTTATACTTTGATGCAAAATAGTCCAAGAGGACTTGGGAAGCACAAAGTTCTAGGCCTAAGTTAGGCATTTTCAGAAAAGTTGGTTTTGCAATTTTGTGACAAACTACACCTAGGTTGGGTGAAGGAGTTTCAATTTGTGACTTAGGAGAGAGGTTAGGTACATCTAAGTTGTTTTCATTTTTAAAATCATTTGCACCATCACACACTTTCCCAAAGTCAAAGAGGGTAAATCATGTTCACTTTCACAGGTCAATTCATCAATTTCCATGTCAAATTCATCAGAGGAGGCAACATATTGTGACATGGAAAGGAATCAGACACAACAATAATATCATGATCCAAAAGAACATTAGTGTCAACAGATGATTCATCCTTTCCTAAGTCACAAACAAGTTGTGAAGCATGCTCACATTCACTGAAGAATTTCACAAAACTAAGCTCATAGTTAAGATCACATGTATGAATGTTAGAAGAAGTATCATTCATAGGGTTCCTGAAGAGACGCCTAACGTCTCTCGAACCAAAAGATTCCATCATATTTTCAGCATGCACATGCTCTTCTAACATATCATATTCATCATCATCATCATCAGAAATGCATTTCCTTATTAAAAATCATAGTATTTCTAGTTCCGTCATTTAAAACAGGTTCATATGCAATATCAATTGCACGAGTAAGACTAGGCATACTATTTTCATTATGGGTGATAAACATTTCATTTTGAAAGTCCTCCCTTTCCTCATTTAGTGCATCACGATTTGACTCAATTTGAGTTCTAAGCTCGCGCCCTTTGGTCAAGGTTTTGAATCAATTCTAGAATTTCATTATGTGGTTCAATGAAAGGAGAGTTTTCAAAAGTAGGAAATTCATAATCAATGATATATGGTTTATCATGCAATACACTCCTAGCATTATTTTGTTCGATGAGTCTAAGATTTTCCTCCACAGATTGAGAAGTACAAAATTGTTCATCTCCCCACTGTGGTGAATGATGTATGTGATCATAGTGATTAGGGTATGTGAGATCGGGCTTCTCGGAAGGCTCATAAAAATCCCTAAAATAACTATGGTATGTGGGAGTTCATCCTGTGAAAGATGCCCGTAAGCAAGCTCTCTAAGGGATTTGTTTGTATCCCCAGTTGCAGACCAGAATCCTGACATGATTTATCAACTCAAATTGAACTCAAAGCCCAGTTGAAGTGGACTAAGTTTGGTTTTGGTGGGATTGGTTTGGTTTATGTGGGAAGCCCAGGTTGCTGTGGGCTCAATTTGGTTTGTTTGGGATCTGTTGTTTGAAGAGCCTAATGGGTGTGGGTTCTAGCCTAGATGATCTGGCCCAGCTTGGTTGCACAGCCCAGATTATGTTGAAAAAAGTATAGCCAAGTGGATTGAACCCGGTTGTGCTGACCCGGAAGTATGTGGGCTTAGCTTGGTTATGTGTAACTTGACTATGTGAGAAGAGCAAGTTCACAGCCCAGTAGAAAGACACAGCCCAGTGGTTTGATTGTGAGCAGCCCAACTGAAAGACTTATGTGGGCTTGGGTGGTTCAGTTTATGTTGAGCCCAGTTTATACTGTGGGCTCAGTTTGATGTGACAGGAACAGAGCCCAGTGATTGTGGCTCAGTTCTGTGCAGAGATTGGTAAGCTTAGGGCTACCTGTGCTATTAACACAGCACAGTTTGGTTTGCTGTGGGTAGAGTGTTTCACCCAGTGCACAACTTGAAATGGTGCACTGGTTTGAGTGCAGCTCACAACCCAGCTCAAGATGGCAGGCTTATAACCCAGGTATTGGTTTTAGCCTAAGCAGCCCAGATGTTACAGTTTGCACAGCTTGGTTAGGCCAAGCACAGAATGGGTGCACACTCAGGCAAAGCACAATGCAACACAAGTTTTGTGCTCAAAGCCATGACTTTATGTGCTCCTGACAACACAGAGAATGAGACAGCCCTAGGTTGGCATTTCACACAAGTCTAAGTGCAAATACCTTATACAATGGTTATGCTAAGCACAGACTAAACACAAATAAGTTTTCAAATTCAAACACAGACACAAAGCACAGCTGAGATGCGGCTCAAAATCAAGGTATCTAATGCAACGGTGAGTGAGGTCAACGGGCTCAACGAGGCTAGCATGCAAGGTCACAATAGGGGCTAGCCTAACATGGTTCACAGGTCAGCTCAGGTTACGCAATTCCTCACAAATGCTGGCAACTCAAGACAAGTCAACAGGATTTGTTTAACTATTTGGTTTTCACGGGTGATAGCTCAAACTTGTAGCTTGAGGGCTAGCAAGTGAGCGGGTCCAGCATTCAACACGGGTCAAACAAGCAAGCAAGTATCATGCAAAGTTTGGGATTATGCTCGGAGCTTTGGCTATCTAAGTTCACGCTCAAATCACAGCTTCAGGGCTAACAGCTAACAAGCTTAGCTAGAATGCCACTTAAGCTTAGCAGCTACAGGGCAGATGGCTCCCTAGAGCAATGCACTAGGCACAAGGCAAGTCAATACAGAGCTACACAGAATTGTTATTCAAGCCTTGCAGCTACAGGGGACTGGCAAGGGTTGTTTGGCTCACAGGGTTGCAGGTATTGAAGACTTTCAAAACATTTGCCAGGTATCCCACTTCACAACAACAAGTTACTCATCAAATACACAGTGCTTGTATTTTACAAAGATGCTCAAAGACTTGACAAATTAGCTAATGCACAGATGCACAGCTTAGCAAAAGTTCTAGCAAGATTTCAGGTATTTGATAACTCACACAAGGTCTCAAACAGAATTGCAAATTAGCAAATGACTAATACAAGCAATTCCCAGCATGGAAACTAGTTTATCAGGCAATTATGGTCATGTTACATACAACACAGGCTAACAAATGGGAGTAGATGGCTCACAGGGTTGCAGCTCAGGGTAGATGCACAGCTGAGAGTCACAGGATTGCTATTCACACTCACAGCTATAGGGGCTGGAGAATGGCAGCTCAGATGGTCTATGCACAGATTGCAGATAGTAACATGGCTCAGGGCAGCTGTGTAGCTAAGCTGGTTATCCAATTTGTAGCTCAAGCTCAACAGCTGCAGGGGCTGGAGCTTGGCTCAAGGCAGTGGGAGTTAAGGGTTACAGTCCAGGCCTTGTATTGGCCAAGAGTTCACAGAGCAATGCACTAGGCAGATGACTCACTAGGCACACAAGCACAATTTTCAGGGCAATACATTCCTAGTTTCACAAATCATGCAATGCATATATACTAAGTTCATTTACCCAAAGTAAAACTCAAAATACCACCAGATGCTTGCACATAGATCATCACATAGATATAAAATACACGAGATTTGAGAATGACCAACTTGCTTTAGCCACAGTGGCTGTATTGCTCAGTTCCTTGTCTTTCCCCTGGGCTTGCTCTGTTTGTGCTTCCTTGCCTCAGCTTTACCACAGCTTTTGCTGGTACCTGTGACTCAACAAAAGATTTTCAGTTCCCAGGAATGTGCGAGTTAAAGCAAAGACGATGAATATCAGCACTAAAAAGATCTTGGACTGACTCAGGGGAAGAACTGTTATGCGTAATTGGACTGACTGGAGTTAAGAGTTACCAAGCAATGATGCTTACAAAATTATAGCTACAGATATGCAACAGATTTGTAGTAAAAGATGCAAGAATGCAAAAGCGGAAGATTACAGCTAATACAGAGCTGAAGAAAGATGCTTGAACTACAATGCAAACTTATATACAGGGATGCAACTTCAGATGAGCTAACTTAAAATGCAATGCAAAAACAGATGAGGATACTAAATGCTAAATACAATGTATAAATGCAAAGACAGATGCTAAATGCACTGATACAAGGTTAATATGTACAGGGTGAGTGGAATTCAGTAAAGGAAGCAATTTATCAACTTAGCACACGCCAAGTCCCCGGCAACGGCGCCAAAAACTTGGTAGGCCTCTGGATGTGTATATTTTAAGGTCTACTTGTAATACCGCAAGTGCACGGCGTCTATCGGAGACGCGGCAAGTACGGGTCGATCCCACAGAGACGAGGGGTGCTTATGTGTGATCTAAGGCTTGACTTAAACTGAGTTTCCTAGCGAGTAACAAGTGACAGAGTGTAACAAAGATATTTTGCGCCGAAACGGCTGAAGTGAAATGTAGTGAGATGAACCTAAACTAAGGTAAACAGTGAGATAAAGGGTGATACTAGGGCTGCAAATCCACCACTAACCTCTATTGTGCTTTCAACTAAGTTAAATGTCTTGTTCCTATAGTAGCTAAGGGCGTGTGTCAATTCTCGCCACTTAACTAAGGAGTTTCACCTTGTAAACCTTCAAATACCAACTAAATTGCTAACCTAGAGTACCGGTTGTCCGATGAAGCACAACCATCAAGAGAGTTAGTATTATTAATGAAACAAGAGTTGAAACACACTCAACTCGAGTTTAAACCTAACTACAGTGCATCCATGGCGTTGGCATGCACTGTGAGAGAAAGGGGTTGAGGGGTTTAAATTTGAAGCTATCTAATAACATTAATTACTCAAGAACAATTTAACGAGTTTAAACCCAATTGGAATTAGGGTTTCAATGAAACCCTAGCACTTAAATTACAACATAATAAAATTAACAAAGAACACAGAATTAAACCTAATTAACTGCACTGGCTAATCCAGGCGTAAACTATCACACACAAAACTCCCTATTATTTATACATGCAACTCCAAAATATCTAACCCTAATTCTCAAAAATCGAAATTAAAGATAAAATAACTCAAACCCATGCTCTGAATCGCCGTTCTCCCAATCGGTTCGTGCTCAAACTCCCCTTGCTTTGGTTTGGTGAAACCCTAGCTCTAGTCATCTCTGATTTAGCTTCTAGGGTTATGATAGAAGCTAAGAAAGAGATGTCTAGGTCTAGAGAGGTGGAGAAGGTACTGATGGAGTTGTTGTCGCTGGCAAAGTGATGATGGAGGTGGTGGTTGCGTGGTGGAAGAGCAGAGCTCTGCTCTGTCGTGGGTAAGGGAGGAGAAGAAGTTGCAGAGAGGTATGGGGGAGAAGAAGAAAGAGAAGATGAGGGTGAAATGGCTAGGTCGATGGGGGGTATAGGGTTAGGGAGTTTGGGTGTTGAGCAGGTGCATCTGAGGATGATGGGAAGGTCTCAGCGAGCGTAGGATGGAGCTGATGGAGATCTAACGGCCGAGGGTGGTATGCGGTTTTGGCGTGATCTGGTGTTGAGCGGGAGCAGCAATCTTTGATGCACAAGGCGGAGCGACCGTTGGATGTTTCTAGACGCGATCTGAACGGCTTGGGATGAACGGGTTCGGATCCGGGTCATGGGTAGCTCTAGCCCATGTCTTGTAGATGAGTTGCTACTTGTTGGGTTGCAACTGTTGCGCGCGCGGGTTTTGGCTTTCTGCTCCATAGATGCTCGACTCTAATTCTTCGCTCTTTCGGCTCCTCAGTTCTCTGAACTTTATTTATTACCTAAAAACACAAAATTAATTAATACAAATATTTATTCTTAAAAACAAGGAAAATACAGAATATGGGATAATATCTAATTTATAAGCACAAAAGATGAGTAAAATGCCAATAAAAAGGTGTATAAATATGCACTATTTGGCACTCATCAACAAACTCACACACTTTCTCACAGAACTAAGCACAAAATATCAAAAATTCACATACCAATTCTTGGGCCTAAGCACAAAGAAGTGCTTGCTGTTGGAGATTTCACAGCCTTGCTTGGCAAGTTTATGCACAGGTAAGTCACAGCACAGCACAAGTAATATGCTGGTTGGTTTTGCACAGCACATCTGAGCAAGTACACAGCTTGAGTAAGGTGCACTGAGCAGCTGATGCACAGACTCTAAAAAAAATGACACAGCACAGCTTATGCACTGCCCAGATTGGCAGGTGCACAAGAAAATCAACAAAAATGTGTGAGGTGCACAGGGAAAATGGATGTGCTCACTCAATGGTGAAGCATGTGCTGGGTTGTGTGTTTGAAAAACAACTAATTGCTATCACTATTTCAGCTATTCAACACTCACTTAAACACCAAGGGTTCACACACATTGCAGATATTGTTGCACAGTTAATGTCAACTGGGTCAATTGACCTCAGTTGTTAGAGATCAAGTACACATGAGTGCAGATATTAGCAGAGTATATAAACTTCACAGCATTAGCAGATTTACTGATCAACTCAATGTAAGAATAAGCTTTACGATGCAAAGAAAATAGACAAAATGAATAATGCCAAGTATTTTACAAAGACCTCGAGTGTCAACACAGATAAGTGCTCTCAAGTCTCAGAGGTTGTACACAATTATGCAAAATTCAGCAGGGTTTTGTGATCACAGATGCACACTTGCAATGGGTGCAACAGGGTACTTGGGATGAGGCAAATTGGCAGATGATAGCTCACACAAGGTCTCAAACAAGGTTAAGCATGCATAAGGGTACAGTGCATGAGGTATCAACTCACTCAGTTGATGTCAATAGTCTGAGTTGATGTCAACTATCTCAGTTGACTTCAACTTGGCTTGCAGCTAGCCTGGCTATCCAAGTTCAAACTCACAGCTACAGGGGCTGGAGGTCAATATTTCACAGTGTTATGCACTAAAAATTTCAGCTAACACGGATTTTTCTCAAGTAACATAGAATCATGCATAAGTTTCGAATATTGCGGGGTTCAAGAATGATCGAGCAAGGTATCTAGCTTATCAAGTGAACAACTCCTACAGATGTACACGGATGCACGGATGTAGATGCACAGATGCAGATGCACAGATTAATGCATGCATAGAGGCACAAGGCAAATTAAAGTTATGGGCACAGAGCTTACAGAGCAAGGATTTAAGGTGTGAGCAATACCTAGCAAAGGCAATACAGGTGCAAACACAATGACACCTAGTCTACTTTCAGTCATGCACAGATTATGGCTTCTCAGCTAGCATGTGGGTAATTCAAAGATCATGGAGATATTCAGATGGCTACCAATAATTGCAGAAGCTCAGTTCTTTACAAGGCTCTAGTTATCATGTAGTCATGGTTCACATACATATATTCATCAAACACAGAGCAGAGTTAGAGGATGATACCACCAGTATTAAACTGGGTTTAGGCACTCCACAGGTTCAGCTGCCTTGTCTTCTCCTCTTCCTTGGTTGCACAAAGAAGACAGCCTTGTACCTGTTAGCTCAACAGAAAGGCTTAGTTCTCTGGGATGTGCACTTAAGGCAAAGATGAAGAATATTGGTATTGGTTATCAATAACTGAAAAGACTATGTAATATGAAGATGAACTACTGCACTTGGTTATCTGTTTAGGGCAGACCAAGTTACAATTGTCAGGCCAGTCACAAAGCTAGCTACAGATGCTAAGGATGATGCAGAGATGTGGAGATGTTGACAGATCTTCAACTGAACTACAAGATTATAGTAATTGAATGGACTACAGCATGTGATGCAAACTAACTAACAAGCTGATGCAAAGATGCAGAATACATCAAAGGATAGATAAACTACAAGTTGCAATGACAGAATTAAAAAACTACAGATTTATCCTATCTACAACAAAGTTGTGCTAAAACTTTTTACAACAGCTCAAGTTACAGCTAAACTAACTCTAAAGTGCAGTTACAGATATGAGTGAGATAGGATGGTGACAGACTACAGATGGGATGGAGTTAACCTGCTAAGTTATGACTACAAAATATCAAATGAAAAAAATTACAGAAGCACAGAAAACTGACAAGCCCCAGCAACACAAATGCTTGTAGTTTTAAGTGATGCAAGATATATGTGCAAATGGACTAACTAATACAATGATGCTCCTAGACAGAAAGATTACGATGCAAAGATGCGAAAATATAACAAGTTACAACTAAGTTATACAACAATGATTGCAAGAATACAGAATGCGGGCTAATATGTACAAGACACGCTGAAAATCAGTAAAGAAAGTAAGTGATTATCAACACAACACTACCAAATCCCCGGCAGTGGCGCCAAAAACTTGGTAGGACTTTAGAAGTGGTTTTCCTACGTTAAACTGCAAGTGCACATCGCCTGTTGGAGGCGTGGCAAGCACAGGTCGATCCACAGGGAAATGGAGGTGTTATAAGTTGATCTAAGGCTTGCTCTAACTGATTTCAAGGTAATGTAACACAATTATGGGTTGTTTTTGGTTGTCGATACGACTGAGTTGGAGTTGTGACTCTAAACTAAGGCAGTAAATAAACAAAAGGTGTTGAAAACTATTGGTTGAGTGGTACTAGGGTGATTAAATCCACCCTCTGATCTTATATTAAGGCAATGCAAATTTTCACTTTGTTCTTAGGCCTTCCCTTGAAGGCCTTAATTGGATAATTGATGAACTAATTCTCCTCACCTACCCCTAGTATCACTGGTCTTCTTACAGTACCAGTGATCACAGGCAAATTCAGTGCAATAGCTAACTATTTTCCTAACAATACACACACTAAGAACAAGTTGATAATCTAATTGCTTCATATTCAATCAAAGGGTTTCATTTACACCCTAGTCAAATGATTTAGAACATCATGCAGAATTAAAATAACTTGAAATTAAATCACAAAACGAAACCCTAAAATTCACTGTGTTTTTTTCTTACATCAAGAACTTCAATTTTATACCTAACAATTGCTCAAAACTGCAATTAATGAGACACCCAAACCTCTATCCTATGTGAATTCGGCTCTGGTAGCTCCAAGTATGGGCTGTTGTACAAACCCTAGTTCCAACCATCTCCAACTGAGCTTCTAGGGTAAGGGAGAAGCTGAGAAAGAGATGGGTCGAACTAGGGTGGCGGAGAAGGTGGCTATGGTGGCTATTGCATTGTCATTGTTGTGCCGATTGTGGGAAGGAGATGGTGATGGCTCTGTAAATCTGGTCGGGTGAGGGAAGAGGGATGGAGCTCTCTGAGTTTGTCGGGTGAAGGAGAAGAGAAAGAGAATAGGGTGTGTTTGGTTTGGTTGATGGGAGAATATATAGGTGGTGTGGTGTTGAGCGGGAGCATCAAGAGTGGATGCGCATGAAGGAGCGAGCGTAGGATCTAGGGTAGTCCAATGAGTAGGCTGTAGCGACCGTAGGATGAAAGTGGATCAGATCTAACGGCTTGGAAGGGACGAGCTCGGATCCGGGTCACGGTCGGGTCTTGGATAGCTCAAGCCCATGTCTTGTAAATAGGTTGCTCCTTGTTGGGTTGCAACCGATGTGCTTGCGCGGCTTTGGCTTTCTCGCTTCATAGACGCTCGCCTCCAATTTTCGCTCTTTTGGCTCCTCAATTTCTCCGAGCTTTATTTATTACCTAAAAACACAAAATTAATTAGTACAAATATTTATTCTTGAAAACAAAGAAAGTACAGAATTTGGGATAATATCTGATTTCTGAGCACAAAAGATGAGTTAAATGCCAATAAATAGATGTATAAATATGCAATATTAGGCACTCATCAATCACGGCGCCTAGCTCGGCGACTCCACCTGGCGGCCCATGCCGGCGGTTCTACCCGGCCGGCCAGATAGTGATGCGTCAGTGTATCGGGGAACAGGTTAATCCCATATCCCTGATTCCATACGTCTCGGAGTAAGTTAAGCTCGTGGCCCTTGGATTTTTACACCCCGATCATTTACACTAGCGGATGTTTACGCCCACCTAGCTGAACCGAGTCGACTCATTGAGTCACCAGCTGACTCGCTGGATGTTTCACCCCATACTGATTTGCCTAGAAGATTTTTACACCCCAATGTGGGCTTGAGCATACCTTTTCTCTTGGGCTTGAGCACACTATTCTTCTTGGGCTTGGTCTTCAATTTCGCTTCCTTGATATCTTCTTCATCCCACGCCCGAATTGGATGATTTTTAGCTCGTTGGAACCGTCATTCAATTCCCTACAACGTGGAGATGAAAAATCATGAGTTTGAAAAAAAATTTATTTTGAGGTTCCGAGCAGCAAATCAACCACTATCAAGTGAAAACTACATATCATATTCAATGATCGCGAACATTGTTGCGTCAAGTTTGCCCGAGAGCAAAGTTTGTGAGTGCTAGTTCAATCATAAACCTCAACACGCATGTAGGATCAGAATATCGCGACATCAATACCTCGCGAGATCAATAAACAACAACAGTGCGAAAGTGTCACAGACGAGTAATCTAGATGACGCAATGGATAACGATAACTTGAACATGAGAAAAGCGTGAAGTCTTGGCGAGATTTGGGAGCGTCGCGAGGTTCAACCCTTGTACACTTGCGACACTTCGCGAGTTATTCCCGAAAATAAAGGACAACTTAGCTGTCATCCATTATGTAATACCCTATATAAAGAGCCTAATAGGCTTGTTGTAGGGAGATCTTTTCGAGTGTTGAGCAAGTCATTAAGAGAGAGAAAATTGAGAGATATTGTAATTCTTTAGCCCATTTTCCATTTTATCTCGTAAGTAATCAAGAAGTTAATAAAAGAAGTTATCAATTATTCATCTAAAATGGCTTAGATTGTGTGAATTCTTATGAGGGGTGTAGTGTAGGATTTCCTGCAACTACATATTGGCGCTAGAAACAAGGAGGAAGAAAAGATCAACATTGTGATTTGAAAGAATTTGGAGTAGTAAGAAAGGAATTTCATATAATTTTCGATAATAAACCAAGATTGAGAAATGGCTAGAAGAAGACATGCATCAGAACAACCAACAACTGTTAGGAGGAGTATGAGACTTGCTGGAGAAAGAAGAAATGAGATTGGGGAATCCTCAAGAATAAACATAAGGAATAATGAAGAAAATCAAATTCAAATGCACCGATTCAACAAATACCGAATAAAATTGTGGATTATGATAGAGTATGCGTGCATATTTGGAGATCAGACTCTGCGGATGAAAGAGAAGAGGAACAACAATTGGTAAATAATGGACAAACGGAGGGAGATCAAGAAGTGATTGGAGAAACAGTTAATGGGAATGAAGAAATCGCAGCATTAGAAGCGTTAAGGCAAACAATACACGAAGAAAGGCGATTAGAAGCAGAGGAACGTGCAAATTTGACAAAGCAAAATCATGAGTTGAGGATGGAGAACGAGAGATTGCAAAATAGAAGATCGAGAAGCACTACAAGGTCAAGCTCAAGATCAGTTAGAGAAGAAAGAAGGAGAATCTTACCCATGGAAAATGCTAATGAAGAAAATCGAGAAGAAGATCAAAGCCTAGGTGAAGAACACTGCGAAAGAAGAGAAATAATGGAAGACGGTTATATTCCACAACCCGAGACTTTTCAAAACGGACGAAATGATAGAAATTAAGGAAATAGGCAGCATCAGGGGAAGAATAATCCATGTGATGAAGAAAATCAAGAAGAAGGAAGGAGAATATTGCATGGGAGAGAAGCACAGAGGAAGCAAAAAGAAATGGAAGATGAAATTGAAAGACATTATGGCGAACAAGCACGTCTAGCTTGCGAGATGGAGAGATTGAGAACAGAAATAGAAGAACAAGAGTTGCAAGAGGCAATTCGCCAGAATAATCATGATAATAGGGAAAGAAGGCGAGAACAGAATCGCGACAATAATAACATCAATGAAGAATATGAGAGAATACAAAGGAGAATCGAAAGGCAGCGAGGGAGAGAAAATGATAGATATGACGGTGTGCGAATTCATGAGAGGAATGAAAGAGAAGATCGCAGGGAAAGACGAGAGGAAAATAATGAAAAAGACAGCCAAAATCGACATGAGCGAAGAAGAAGAGAAGCGGAATTAAAAAGACCAATGGATTCAAACTTTGGTGTAAATGAACAAATTCTGCGAGAATTGGCGGAGATGGGAGGAATGTTAAACAATAGAAAGGAAGGAGGTAAGAGACAATTGGATGAAGTCATATAAGAAGCTGCTAAAACTCCATTTACATGAGAAGTGCAATCCGGAGGAATACCTCCAAAGTGTAATTTGCCCACATTAACCAGCATTTTCGATGGAACAACCTGTGCGATACAACACATTAAAGCTTATCTGAGATGTATGCTACAGTGGGAGAACCATGATGCTATATTGTGCAAATATTTTGCATCAAGTTTGACAGGAGAGGCTTTGAAATGGTTTGAAGGTTTACCGAGGAATACGATAGCATCTTTCAATCGCTTACATGCTATATTCTTAGGGGGATACATAAGTAATAACTTCTCGCGACCAGGTATCGAAGATGTATTTGGGTTAAAGCAAAGAATTGGCGAAAGTTTGAAGCACCTAACTGCGAGATGGAAGACGATGTGCAGTGAGATGGCTGGGCGAGTGGATGAAAGATATCTCATTTTATCATTCATTAATGCCATGTTCGCAACCAATCTGTTATATATTCAAATTTTTAGAGTCAAGAATACAATCACAATGACAGAGTTGCGAGAACTTCAGGAGGAATACATTGCTCTAGAGAAAAGACAAAATTAGATGGAATCATATCCAGTTGCGAACACAAATTATAAAGCTGCGAGTGCAAGTCTGCTACCTAAGTTGATAAATACAGTGGCGAGCACCTCGCAGAGTCAGCAAGAAACGATGACGGGTGATGGTCAGCAAAGATTAGTAGCGATGGGGAGCCGTGATCAGGAGGAATTTGAAAGAGAGGGGAACTTCTACAACCGTGGCGGAAATAACAAAATTCAAAGGTTAGATCAATCACAAGAAACTTATGGAGGTCGAAGACAAAATTATCGTAGAGGTCAGCGAAATCATAGAGTAGTATGGGAAGAAATCAAGATGCCGTCATTGAATGCTAGTGTGGAGAAAATATGGGAAGCCATAGTCTTGACGGAAAACGTACCTGCACCATGGAACGTGGGAAATGAACCACCACCGGGTGACAGAAGTCAAGAGTTCTGTTCTTATCACCGTTTTCATGGACATTTAACAAATGATTGTAGAAACATAAAAAGAATCATCCTCAAAATGATAGACCAAGGGAAGCTTAATCATTTTCTAAAAGGTGAAGAGAAGATTCAACCATTACCACAACCACCAGAAGTTCATAGAGTAAACACAACAAAAGGGGGAGAGACATTTGTAATAGAAGTCGGAGCGAAAGCCAAGAATTTGTTTTGCAACTCTATTGTACATTCATACAGGACAATTGAAGATTTTCATGATAATATCCTCAGTAGGGTTTTCGCAAGAGATATTAACAATAGAGAAATAATAAACATTGCGAGGATGTCGCCACTCAAGGAATGGCAAAAGCAGATTATTTCTTTCACCGCAGAAGAGATACCAGAGAATGGAGAAATACATGACAAGCCGCTAGTGGTAAGGTTGGAGATTAACCCAAAACCTGTTGATGGAGAAGATGATGAAGCCGAAGATTCATGGGCAATCAATAGGATTTTGATCGATACTGGAAGTTCGGTGAACATTCTTTTTTACCATACATACAAAACCATGGGGGGAAGAGATGAAGATTTGATACCTTCAACTTACAAAATCTACGGTTTCAATGGTACAGCCAATAAACCAAAAGGAGAAGCTCACATGCGGATACCATTGAAAGGATTATCAACTGAAATTTTTTTCTGCATAGTCGACGTAGAATCCCCTTATAATGCATTAATTGGGCGACCTTGGTTGTATGAAATTTTGGGTGTAGCTTCGACTTATCACCAATGCATTAAATTTCCTCATCCCACTGGTTTCGGAGTAATAAAAGGAGATTGGATCGATGGACAAAGGTGTTATGAAATTGATGTGGAGTCTTGCGAAAAGAGAGTTGCTCAGCAGAAGAATTGGAAGCAAAAAATCAAAGAAGCTCAAAAGAGAGAAAGATTGATGGTGGATGTAGTAGAAGTAAGAGAAGAAGATACATTGCGAAACAAATATATAAGGAAGGTTGCAAATTGCGATGACATCGCAAAAGAGAAAGCAGTACTAGGAAACTCGAATAACGAAGAAGCAGATGGCAACAGAAGTAAGAGATGTAAGAAGTGAGTACTTAAAAAAAATTATTTTTCAGTAACAAAGACATGTCAAAAATGCAAAGCTTTTGATGATTGAAGAAGGGATATGCGAAATTCTTGCGAATCAAAATGAAGAGATATCGCGAGATTACAACAAAAAAAAGCAAGACTACGCGAAAATTTCGCAAAGTGAATAAGAAGAAATAATCGCAAAGAGAATAAGCAGAAATAATCAAAATTTGAGTGATATATATAAATGGGACGAACCTTTACGGCGTACACCCTAGTTCGCGAATAATATTTCGTAAGAGGCAAATGTAAGACCTAAAGTGCGTCATATAAGGGGGTATCTCTTGACATGGCTCAGGAAAAAGGTTACACCGCTCCTGGAAACTGAGTTATGGAGATTTGGGGCCAATAAAGCCTATCCAGGAGAGATACCTTGGATTTCCAACTATATATATAAGGTTATACCCTGGTTGGACGACCAAGGGTCTCTCCTAAGGAGTCAATGTATGACCAAGGCGCCGAGGTACACGGTTGAGCCAAGAGTGCCTGGGGCATTTGAAGTGTCTCGGCCATTCTTGGCAAGTCTTGGCACATCCGCACTCTACCGAAGAAAACTCCACTTAGGGTGCAGCCTCGTAACCATAAGCCATATAGGTATAAGGGATAAGAGGTCAAAACAAGCTGGTTGTTGTTAAGACCGGATGGGAGGAGCTAGTCTTGTATGGCCGATGTTCGCCTCCTCAAGGGGCAACCAGGGAGATGATAAGGGCGGCACCCTCCATTAGGGGAGTCGATAAGTGTCTAAAACGCAAATGTCATGAGGCTTTATTTTCGCAAGAAAATTTAGGCTTGTCATATTTGTGCGATGATCTGAAGAGGCAATAATACTAACACGAGGGTAAGACGAGATCAATGGGTCTTTACATGAAAGTGTAAAGACGTCCTGCGATTTCGTCGCAAGACGGCAATGTCATGGGGCTCTATGTTCGCAAGGATATTTAGGCCTGTCATATTGTCGCAAATAAAACATCCTGCAGAGGCAATAATACTAAGAAATGATAAGACAAGATCAATGGGTCTTTACATAAAAGTGTAACGACGTCCTTCGATTTAGGCCTCGTCATATTGTCGCAAATAAAACATCTACGAAGAGGTAATACTAAGAAATGATAAGACAAGATCAATGGGTCTTTACATAAAAGTGTAACGACGTCCTTCGATTTTGTCGCAAGACGGCAATGTCATGGGGCTTTATGATTCGCAAGAATATTTAGGCCTGTCATATTGTCGCAAAAATGAGGGGTGGCAAAATAAGACCTTTAACTAGGAAGGCAAAATAAGACCACACAAAATGGATAAGACAAGATCAAGGGGTCACTACACAAAATTTAGGGACGTCCTGCGATCTTGTCGCAATGATAATATTCAGCAGAATCATCAACAAGATTTTCCTAAATCTTTCATTTGAAAACAAATAACAGAGGCAAGTATGGGAATGCATAGGGTAAAAATTTTTGTTATTTATTTCCATATGATAGATTTACGCACTCATAACATTGATTAATTCTATTGCGAGAAAGAGTTGTTCTTTTAGCATGTGCAGAAGGAGCAACAAAAATAACACTTATATTTGATGATCCAAGAAGTGTACAATCAGAGATTACAAAAATGAAAGACAAGAAGGATAAATATACATTTATTACAGGAAGAAAAATAAGGAAATAAAGCCATTTCTTAATTCATTCTTCATCATCTTCATCAAGCTCCTCTTCTTCGCTAGCATCGCTATCAGAGACATCTGAAGTAGGCGAATTTTCAGGAATCTCATCAAGGAGACAAGGATATGAAGAAAGAGGGATATTGTGGTCTTCGCAAACTGTCCTAATGGTTTGATTGCGAAAGGGGACATCATCATTATTGAAGTTCGCCACAGTTGTTTGTTGTTGCTTCTTCAACTTAGAGTGTAGTTGCAGGAAATCTACACTACACACCTCATAAGAAATTACACAATCTAAACCATTTTAGATGAATAATTGATAACTTCTTTATTAAGTTCTTGAATTCTTTACAAGGGAAAATAGAAAACAGGCTAAAGAATTACAATTACTCGTAATTTTCTCTCTCCTAATGACTTGTTAACACTCGAAAAAGATCTCTCCTTTTGAGGCCTCCTCGCTCTCTTTATATAGGGTATTACATAATGGATGACAAATAAGTCACTTTATTTTTTGGGAATGACTCAAAGTGTCGCAAGTGTACAAAGGCTAAATCTCGCGACGCTCTTTAATCTCGCCAGGACTTCACATCTTTCTCGTGTTCATGCAATCGTCATTTGTTGCGTCATCTATATTATATGTTTGCGAAACTTTCGCAACGTCGTTATTCGTTAACTTCGCGAGGTGTTGATGTCGCGATATTCTGGTCCTACATCTTGCCTCTTCTCATCTCTTCTCTGCGAAGGGGAGAATGTCATGAGAACTGGTATTTTCAAAATGCCGCAATTGTACATCTTTCTCTGTCCGCAACTGTTCATCTTTATCCGTTTTGATGTGATTTTGTACTTTCACCTGCAATTTATTACACGTGTTTCTTCTTCCACTCCTTTCTTGACACGTTCCTTTCAACCGTTTTTTCTCGACCATTCACGTCTCTTCTCGCATTAATTGCATTTATCTTCTCGAGAATTCTTTTCTCTATATAATAGTTTTCTCATTCTCCTCTTCTTCTTTTACTTTCTCTCTGCAATTTTTCTTCAATCTTCTTCCGCAATTCACGCTCTTGCTACTGCAAACTTTCCTTTTCTTCCTTCTCTTTATCTTCAACTTTCTGCTCATTCCCATACTCAAGAATGGCTCCACCTGGTCGTAGATATGAAACTCTTTTGAGCACTGATCAAGAAGATTTACAGGCGAAAGGTTTCACGTTATCTACCATTCCTCATCATGGATCTTCTTCTATTCTCTCTGTAGAATTATTTTCTGATCATCAGTGTGATGATCAAAAGATCATAGTCTCGCTAGGTCAAATCCTCGCGGGTCTTCCCATTCCTCTCTATAATCCCGAGTTGCCTTTATTTTATGAGATTCTCTCTCACGAGAAATTATCGCGAGTAGTTTATCAACTAAGTGGAGACTGCATCCGTTTAATGTGTGAATTCGCCAATCGAGGTGTGGGCAAAGGATCTTTATATCCTGATTCAGTCAGAGATCCCAATTTCGCGGACTTAGAGATAGTAGCTGAGAAATATTCAGTAGAGAACTTCTTTGAGAATTATGATGTAATTAATATGAAGAACAATAAATCTCGCTGGGGTGCACGGTTGAAGAGGAAAGAGAACATTCCTGCCGACAAGCTTCTTATGCACGACATTGATTGGCACTCTGGCAAGAATAATATTCCTCGCCACTCCAAAGATGATAGATGGTGTGTCTTTCCATTACTTTTGAATGGTCCTTACATTGCAGGTTCCCATGTGCTTCCTGCGAATCTCGCCAACTATCAACCCTGGGTATTTAATTGGCCTGGGAAAACCAAAGAGGTATATTTCCTTCTTTTTACTCGTTTCGCAATCTTTGTTCCCTTTATTATTCATTAATCTTGCGAAGCTTTCAGATTACTAAATTAAGGAGAAGTTATCAAAGGAATCCAAAGCTAAGTACCTTGGCGATACTTCGTTCAGTCACGGATGAAGTAAGAAATATTTTCTTTTGTTATTTTTAACAATATTGTTGCCCCTGTTTCTTATCTTCATTCGTGTGTATAGGTTGATGTTGAAGCTACTGGAGAAGAAAAAACTTCTGAAATTGTGAAAGTCAAAAGGAAGGGTAAAGGCCCTCTTCGCAAGGAGAAACCCGTTGCTCCTCCTTCCAAAAAACGGAAAGTATGTTCATCCAGCGAAAGTTCCGATTGAATCTCCAATGGCGTTTTTGTCCAATGTCTTCGCAGACTCCATGCTAGGGATTGGAGATGATCGTCTCTCGGGTACATGCAAAGCTCTCGCAAATATCTGTGATGCTTCTTTGTTAGAAGGCAACGATTCTTTTCAGGGAATCTCAAGATTATTGACTCCCAATCTCTTGAATGCACTTTTTGCCTTGGTATGTCTATACTTCCTTATTGCTTCATGATTTATATTCTATATCATATATTAACAACTTTTCTATTTTTATTTACAGTCCGGGAGAGCTTCCTTTGCCGCTGCCTCAGATCTTGAGAAGAGGCGCGTTAGTTTTGAAAAGAAAAATCTTCAACTTCGTAAAAAGAATGAGGAGTTAGAAATTGAAGCTGCGACACTTTGCAAGAAAGTTCTACGACTGGAATCTGAATCTTCCTCCCAAGAAACTAAAATATCCACCCTCCAAAGTGCTAATCAGCAACTTTATGGTATAATTCTTTTCTTTTTCTTATTTTTACTCTGTCATTTATTTCTCTTCATCTGATAAGTCATTTTCGCAGACATTTATAATCTTTCCGAAGAAGCCATGCTTCTCCATTCATTTCCTGAGCCTATGGATAACGACGCTCTTCTTGCTCATCTCAACGAATCTTTAAGTAGTTCTACAAATAATAAAATTAGCTCTCTATCATTAAAAGAACTTCAAACCAAATTTCACCTCTTAGAAATTGAGCACAGATCTAGCTTAGGTTTAGCCAACCGATTTAAACGTTTATACGCTGATTCTCAAGAGAAAACTAAGGTCTTGAGAAAGAAAATTAGTAGCCTTATAGATGATAAAGATCGCATTGCTAATCAAGGTGCTCAAGCGTTAGCGAAATTCCAAAAAAGGCTTCTCGAAGTCCAAATTGAGTGAGATGAATCCCTTCGCCAAAATGCTTTACTTAGTGAGAGAGAAAATCAAATTCGTTCCCTTCTTCTCATAAATAATGACGATGAATTCGCATGGGCTGCGAAAGTTTTAGATAATGCCAGAAACAACTTAGGTGTTAATGTTAGTCTTCACGTTGATCATACTGCCTTGGTTAAAGATATGATCTCTGACAGAGAAGGTTGTTTACTGTTCTTCTTTATTTTGTTGTTTTCTTCTTGTGAACCCATCATTAAATTGCTGATTTATTTTCATATATTCGCAGAAGCTGAGAAAAGATTTCAAGAGAGAATTGAAGAACTTGAATCCGAGAAAGAACAACTCGTAAAGGATTTCTCTCTTCGCAATGACAAGTATTCTAAATTGAAGAAACAACAACAAACGACTGTGGCGAACTTCAATAATGACGTTGTCCGCTTTCGCAATGAAACCATTAGAACAGTCTGCGAAGATCACAACATCCCTCTTTCTTCGTATCCTTGTCTTCTTGAGGAGATTCCTGAAAATCCGCCAATTTCAGATGTTTCTGATAGTGACGCTAGCGAAGAGGAATTTGATGAAGATGATGAAGAATGAATTAAAAGATAGCTATATTTCTTTCTTTTTCTTTTTATAACCTCTGATTGTACACTTTTTGGATCATCGAATATAAGTGCTATTTTTGTTGCTCCTTTCTGCACATGCTAAAAGAACAGCTTTCTCTCGCAATAGAATTAATCAATGTTATGAATGTATAAATTTATCATATGGAAATAAATAACAAAAATTTTTACCCTAAGCATTCCCATACTTGCCTCTGTTATTTGTTTTCAGATGAAAGACTTAGGAAAATCTCGTTGATGTTTCTGTTGAATATTATCATTGCGACAAGATCGCAGGACGTCTCTACATTTTCATGCAGAAACCCATTGATCTTGCCTTATCTATCTTGTGTGGTCTTATTTTGCCTTCCTAGTTAAAGGTCTTATTTTGCCACCCCTCATTGCGACAATATGACAGGCCTAAATATCCTTGCGAACGTAAAGCCCCATGACATTGCCGTCTTGCGACAAAATCGTAGGACGCCGTTACACTTTAATGTAAAGACCCATTGACCTTGTCTTATCTTTTCTTAGTATTATTGCCTCTGCAGGATATTTCATATGCGACAATATGACATGCCTAAACATCCTTGCGAACATAAAGCCCCATGACATTTCCGTCTTGCGACGAAATCGCAGGACGTCGTTACACTTTCATGTAAAGACCCATTGATCTCGTCTTACCCTCGCGTTAGTATTATTGCCTCTGCAGGATCATTGCACAAATATGACAAGCCTAAATTTTCTTGCGAAAATAAAGCCTCATGATATTTGCGTCTTTAGACACTTATCAGCTCCCTAATGGAGGGTGCCGCCCTTATCATCTCCCTGGTTGCCCCTTCAAGGAGGCGAACATCGGCCATACAAGACTAGCTCCTCCCATCCGGTCTTAACAACAACCAGTTTTTTTTGCAGCCTCTTATCCCTTATACCTATAGGGCTTATGGTTATGAGACTGCACCCTAAGTGGAGTTTTCTTCGGGCCGAGTGCAGCATGTGCCAAGACTTGCCAAGAATGGCCGAGACACTTCAAATGCCCCAGGCACTCTTGGCTCAACCGTGTACCTCGGCGCCTTGAGCATACACTAACTCCTTGGAAGAGACCCTCGGGCGTCCAACCAGGGTATAACCTATATATATAGTTGGAAATCCAAGGTATCTCTCCCGGATAGGCTTTATTGGCCCCAAGTTTCCATGACTCAGGTTCCAGGGGCGGTGTAACCTTTTCCCTGAGCCATGCCAAGAGATACCCCCTTATATGACGCACTTTAGGTCTTACATTTGCCTCTTACAAAATATCATTCGCGAACTAGGGTGTATGCCATAAAGGTTCGTCCCATTAGTATATATCATTCAAAATTTTGATTCTTTTTGTGTTTCTTCTCTTTGCGATTATTTCTCCTTATGCTCTTTGCGACTCTTCGTACAATCTTGCTTTGCTTGTTGTATTCTTGTGATATCTCTTCATAATGATTGTCATATACTCTGGTTCGCGAGATTTTCGCGTATTCCCTCCTCGATCATCAAAAGCTTGCATTGTTAACATATCTTTGTACAATTTTTTTTTTTTTTTTTTTTAGAATGATCAATTCTTACATCTTTTGCTTCTGTTGCTTTCTTCTCCTTCGTTATTCAAGCTTCCTAGCACTGCTTTTCCTTTTGCGATGTCATCGCAACTACCAACTTTCTTTATTCCCTTATCTCGCAACATGTCTTCTTTTCTTACTTCTATCGCGTCCACCATCAACCTTTCTCTCCTTTGAGCTTCCTTGATGTTTTGCTTCCAACTCTTCTTCTGAGTAGCTCTATTTTCGCATGACTCCACATCAATTTCATAACATCTTTGTCCATCGATCCAGTCTCCTTTAATTACTCCAACACCAGTGGGATGGGGAAATTTAATACACTGATGATAAGTTGAAGCTACACCCAAAATCTCATGCAACCAAGGCCTTCCGATTAATGCATTGTAGGGTGACTCCACATCGACTATACAAAACAAAATCTCAGTTGATAAACCATTCAGTGGGATTCGCATATGAGTTTCTCCTTTAGGCTTGTTGGATGTACCGTTGACGCCATAAATTTTATAGGTTGAAGGTATTAGATCTTCATCTTTCCCCCCATTGTCTTGTAAGTATGGTAAAAGAGAATATTTACAGAACTTCCAGTATCAATTAAGATCTGTTGATTGCCCATGAATTTTCGTCTTCATCATCTTCATCCTCGACGGGTTTCGGATTAATCTCCAATCTTACCACCAATGGATTATCATGCATCCTTCCCTTCTCTAGTATTTCTTCAGTAGTGAAAGAAATAATCTGTTTTTGCCATTCCTTGAGTTGCGAAGTCTTCGCAATGTTCATTATCTCTCTATTATTAACATCTCTGGCGAAAACCCTACTGAGAACATTATCATGAAAATATTCGATTGTCCTGTATGAATGTACAATAGAGTTGCAAAACAAATTTTTAGCCTTTGCCCCCACTTCTATTACAAATATTTCTTTTCATGTTGTTGTATTTACTCTGCGAATTTCTGGCGGCGGTGGTAATGGTTGAGTCTTCTCTTCACTTTTTAGAAAATGATTGAGCCTTCCCTGGTCTATCATTCTAAGGATGATTCTTTTTATATTTCTGCAATCGTTAGTTAAATGCCCGTGAAAATGGTGATAAAAACAATACTCCTGAATTCTGTCACCTGGAGGTGGTTCACTTCCCACATTCCATGGTGCAGGTATGTTCTCCATCGTAACTATAGCTTCCCATATCTTCTCCACACTAGCATTCAATGGTGGCATCTTGATCTCCTCCCATTCCATTCTATGACTTCGCTGTCCTCTATGATAATTTTGCCTTCGACATCTATAAGTTTCTTGTGGCTGATCAAGCCTTTGGATTTTGTTATTTCCGCCATGGTTGTAGAAGTTTCTTTCTCTCTCATATTGTTCCTGATCTCGGCTCCCCATCGCTACTAATTTTCGCTTTCCATCATCAATTATCATTTCTTGTTGACCCTGCGAAGTGCTCGCCACCGTATTTATCAATTTTGGTAATAAACTTGCATTCGCAGCTTTCGAATTTGTATTCTCAAAGGGATATGATTCCATTTCATTTTGCTTCTTCTCTAAAGCAATGTACTCCTCTTGAAGTTCTCGCAACTCAGTCATTGTGATCGTATTCCCGATCCTAAAAATTTTAATGTATAGCAGATTTGTTGTGAACATAGCGTTAATGAATGATAAAATGAGATATCTTTCCTCCACTCGCCCCGCCATTTCACTGCACATCGTTTTCCATCTTGCAGTTAAGTGCTTCAAACTTTCGCCAATTCTTTGCTTTAACCCAAATACATCTTCGATGCCAGGTCGCGAGAAGTTATTACTTATGTATACCCCTAGGAATGTAGCATGTAATTGATTGAAAGATGCTATCGTATTCTTTGGTAAACCTTCAAACCACTTCAAGGCCTCTCCTGTCAAACTCGATGCAAAATATTTGCACCATATAGCATCATGGTTCTCCCACTGTAACATACATCTCAGATAAGCTTTAATGTGTTGTATCGCACAGGTTGCTCCATCAAAAATGCTGGTTAACATAGGTAAATTACACTTTGGAGGGATTCCACCGGATTGCACTTATCGTGTAAATGAAGTTTTTGCAGCTTCTTCTATAGCTTCATCCAATTGTCTATTACCTCCTTCCTTTCTATTGTTTAACATTCCTCTCATCTCTGCCAATTCTCGCAGAATTTGTTCATTTGCACCAAAATTTGAGTCCATTGGTCTTTTTAATTCCGCTTCTCTTCTTCTTCGTTCATGTCGATTTTGACTGTCTTGTTCATTATTCTCCTCTCGTCTTTCCCTACGATCTTCTCTTTCATCCCTCTCATGAATTCGCACACCACTATGTCTATCATCTTCTCTCCTTCGTTGCCTTTCGATTCTCCTTTGTATTCTTTCATATTCTTCATTGATATTATTATTGTCGCGATTCTGTTCTCGCCTTCTTTCTCTGTTATCATGATTATTTTGGCGAATTGCCTCCTGCAACTCTTGTTCTTCTATTTCTGTTCTCAACCTTTCTCTTTCGCAAGCTAGGCGTGCTTGTTCAACATAATGTCTCTCAATTTCATCTTCCACCTCTTTTTTCTTCCTCCGTGCTTCTCTTCCATGCAATGTCTCTCCATTTCCCGGATTATTTCTCCCCTAACGCTGCCTATTTCCTTGATTTCCATCATTTCGTCCATTTTGAATAGCCTCAGGGCGGGGAATATAACGATCTTCCATTATTTCGCAATGTTCTTCTCTCAAATTTTGATCTTCTTCTCGATTTTCTTCATTTCCATTTTCTATTGGTAAGATTCTCCTTCTTTCTTCTCTAGCCGATCTTGAGTTTGACCTTGTAGTGCTTCTCGACCTTCTATTTTGTAATCTCTCATTCTCCATCCTCAACTCATGATTTTGTCTTGTCAAATTTGCACGTTCCTCTGCTTCTAATATCCTTTCTTCATGTATTGTTTGCCTTAACGCCTCTAATGCCGCGATTTCTTCATTCCCCTGAACTGTTTCTCCAATCACCTCTTGATCTCCTTCCATTTGTCCACTGTTTATCAACTGCTGTTCTTCTCCTCTTTCGTCCGCCGAGTCTGACCTCCAAGTATGCACACTTACTCTATCATAATCCATGACTCTATTCGGTATTGATTGAATTGGTGGTTGAATTTGATTTTCTTCATTATTCCTTGTGTTTATTCTTGAAGATTCCCCTACATCATTTCTCCTTTCTCCAGCGAGTCTCCTACTCCTCCTAACAGTTGTTGGTTGTTCTGATACATGTCTTCTCCTAGCCATTTCTCAATTTTGGTTGATTATTGAAAATTGTATGAAATTCCTTCCCTGTACTCCAAATTCTCTCAAATCACAATGCTTTCTCTCAAATTCTCCCTGTTTCTAGCGCATATGTAGTTGCAGGAAATCCTACACTACACACCTCATAAGAAATTACACAATCTAAACCATTTTAGATTAATAATTGATAACTTCTTTATTAAGTTCTTGAATTCTTTACAAGGGAAAATAGAAAACGGGCTAAAGAATTACAATTACTCTTAATTTTGTCTCTCCTAATGACTTGCTTAACACTCGAAAAAAGATCTCTCCTTTACAGGCCTCCTCGGCTCTTTATATAGGGTATTACATAATGGATGACAGCTAAGCTGTCCTTTATTTTCGGGAATGACCCGCGAAGTGTCGCAAGTGTACAAAGGCTAAATCTCGCGACACTCTTTAATCTTGCCAGGACTTCACATCTTTCTCGTGTTCATGCAATCGTCATTTGTTGTGTCATCTATATTATATGTTTGCGACACTTTCACAACGTCGTTATTCGTTAACTTCGCGAGGTGTTGATGTCGCGATATTCTGGTCCTACATAGAGTACTTGTCATTGCGAAGAGAGAAATCCTTTGCGAGTTGTTCTTTCTCGGATTCAAGTTCTTCAATTCTCTCTTGAAATCTTTTCTCAACTTCTGCGAATATATGATAATGAATCAGAAATTTAATGACAGTTTCACAAGAAGAAAACGACAAAATAAAGAAGAACAGTAAACAACCTTCTCTGTCAGAGATCATATCTTTAACCAAGGCAGTATGCTCAGCATGAAGGCTAACATTAACACCTAAGTCATTTCTGGCATTATCTAAAACTTTCGCAGCCCAAGCGAATTCATCATCACTATTTATGAGAAGAAGGGAACGAATTTGATTTTCTCTCTCGCTAAGTAAAGTATTTTGGCGAAGAGATTCGTCCCGCTCAATTTGGACTTCAAAAAGCCTTTTTTGGAATTTCGCTAACGCTTGGGCACCTTGATTAGCGATGCACTCTTTACGTCTATAAGGCTACTAATTTTCTTCCTTAAAATATTAGTTTTTTCATGAGAATCAAGGTATAGACGTTTAAATCGGTTGGCTAAACCTAAACTAGATCTATGCTCAATTTCTAGGAGATGAAATTTTGTTTTGAGTTCCTTTAAAAAAAGAGAGCTAATTTTACTATTTGAAGAACTACTTAAAGATTCGTTGAGATGAGCAAGAAGAGCATCATTATCCATAGGCTCGGGAAATGTATGGAGAAGAATGGCTTCGTCAGAAAGATTATAAATGTCTGCGAAAATGATAAGTTAGATAAAGAAAATTAAATGACAGGGTGAAAATAAGAAAAATAAGAGAAATTTATACCATAAAGTTGCTGGTTAGCACTCTGGATGGTGGAGATTTTAGCCTTTTGAGTGGAAGATTCAGTTCCCAGTTGTTGAACTTTCTCGCGAAGTGCCGCAGCTTCAATTTCTAACTCCTCATTCTTCTTGCGAAGTTGAAGATTTTTCTTTTCAAAGTTGATGCGCCTCTTCTCAAGATCTGAGGCAGCAGCAAAGGAAGCTCTTCCGGACTGTAAAAAAAAAGATAGAGAGGTCATTAATATATGATATAAAATTGAAATTGTGAAGAAATAAGGAAGTATAGACATACCAAGGCACTAAGTGCATTTAAGAGACTGGGAGTCAATAACCTGGAGATTCCTTGAAAAGAATCGTTACCCTCTAGCAAAGAAGCATCACAGATACTTGCGAGAGCTTCGCATGTACCCGAGAGGTGATCATCTCCAATCCCTTGCATGGAGTTTGCGAAGATATTGGACAAAAACGCCATAAGAGATTCAATTGGATGACCTTCCTTCGCGGCAGAAGTGTCTACATCATCATCTTCTTCATCAGAATTTTCGCTGGATGGAGGACTTGAGTGAGAAGAAGAATGGACTTTCCGTTTTTTAGAAAGTGGGGCAGTGGATTTCTCCTTGCGAAGAGGATTTTTACCCTTTCCTTTGGTATTCGCAGCCTTAGAAGCTTCTTCTTCTCCAGCAACTTCAACTTCAACCTATACACACGAATGAAGATAAGAAACAGAGGCAACAATATTTTTAAAAATTACAAAAGAAAATATTTCTTACTTCATCCGTGACTGAGTGAAGTATCGCCAAAGTACTTGGCTTTGGATTCCTTTCACAACTCTTTCTCAATTTAGTGATCTGAAAGTTTCGCAAGATTAATAAATAGTAAAGGAAATAAAGATGGCAAAAGGAGTAGGAACAAGGAAATATATCTCTTTTGCATTCCCGGGCCAGTTAAATACCCAGGGTTGATAATTGGCGAGATTTGCAGGGAGAACATGAGAGCCTGCAATGTAGGGTCCATTTAAAAATAAAGGAAAGACGCACCACTTGTCGTCTTTGGAGTGCCGAGGAATATTGTTCTTGCCAGAGTGCCAGTCGATGTCATGCATGAGAAGCTTGTCGTTAGGAATGTTCTCTTTTCTCTTCAACCTTGCACCCCAAAGGAGATTTATCGTTCTTCATATTAATTACATCATAATTTTCAAAGAAGTTCTCTGCTGAATACTGTTCAACGATTATCTTTATGTTCGCGAAATTAGGATATCTGACTGAATCAGGGTATAGAGATCCTTTGCCAGCGCCTCGATTGGCGAACTCAAGCATTAAACGGATGCAGTCTCCACTTAATTGGTAAACAGCTCGCGAGAACTTCTCATGTGAAAGAATTTCATAAAACAAGGGCAGTTCGGGATTGTAAAGAGGAATGGGAAGACCTGCGAGGATTTGACCTAGCGAGATTATGATCCTTCGATCATCACATTGATGATCAGAAAATAGTTTTACAGAGAGAATAGATGAAGATTCTTGATTGGGAATGGTAGATAACGTGAAACCTTTCTTTCGTAAACTCTTTTGAGCATCACCAAAAAGAGTTTCATACCTACGACCAGATGGAGCCATTTTTGAGTATGGGAATGA
Organism: Papaver armeniacum; assembly: GCA_023531295.1. Classification (NCBI taxonomy): domain Eukaryota; kingdom Viridiplantae; phylum Streptophyta; class Magnoliopsida; order Ranunculales; family Papaveraceae; genus Papaver; species Papaver armeniacum. The sequence continues at coordinate 1,566,483 of JAJJWW010016832.1, read as the reverse complement.
ATAGAAAATTGAAGATAAAGAGAATGAAGAAAAGGAAGGTTTACAGTAGCAGAAGCGTAAATTGCGGAGAAGGAATGAAGAAAAATTGCAGAGAAAAAGTAAAAAAGAAGAAGAGGAGGATATAGAGAAAACTATATATAGAGAGAGGTTCTCGAGTAGATAAATGCATTTAATGCGATAAGGGACGTGAATGGTCAATAAAAAACGGTTGAAAAAGACGTGTCAAGAAATGAGTGGAAGAAGAAACACGTGTAATAAATTTTGTGTGAAAATACAAAGCCATATCAAAACAGGTAAAGATGAACGGTTATAGACGAGATAAAGATGAACAATTATAAAGACTTCAAAAATATTAGTTCTCATGACATTCTCTTCTTCGCAGAGAAGACATGAGAAGAGGCAAGATGTAGGATCAGAATATCGCGACATCAATACCTCGCGAGATCAATAAACAACAATAGTGCGAAAGTGTCGCAGACGAGTAATCTAGATGACGCAATGGATAACGATAACTTGAACATGAGAAAAGCGTGAAGTCTTGAAGAGATTTGGGAGCGTCGCGAGGTTCAACCCTTGTACACTTGCGACACTTCGCGAGTTATTCCCGAAAATAAAGGACAACTTAGCTGTCATCCATTATGTAATACCCTATATAAAGAGCTGCGTAGGCCTGTCGTAGGGGAGATCTTTTTTCGAGTGTTGAGCAAGTCATTAAGAGAGAGAAAATTGAGAGCAATTGTAATTCTTTAGCCCATTTACCATTTTATCTGGTAAGTAATCAAGAAATTAATAAAAGAAGTTATCAATTATTCATCTAAAATGGCTTAGATTGTGTGAATTCTTATGAGGGGTGTAGTGTAGGATTTCCTGTAACTACAACGCACATGTTCGGTGCTAGTTAAAATCATACAGTCCGCTTGCTCAACTGTTGTAGCCTGACTCCTAGCAAATACTTTGCAATCCGATTGATCGAACTGCTGCAGACATTTTTTCGTATAATTACTACAGTCCAGTTGATCGAACTGCTGTAGTCCGGTTTTTCTTAAAACTGTTTCAGTACATTTTTCCTCATAGCTGCTTCAGTCCAATATGATCGAACCTCTGAAGTTCAGTTTCTTAGCAACCACTTCATCAGCTTATACTTATAATCACATAGCTGGTTTGTTGATCGCAGCTGCGAGATACTGATTCCATGCAATCAGTGCTTTCGATCCCGCGGACAAATCTAGTAGCAGAGTCAAGCCGAGACGCTAAGAAAACTACACTAGTCATCGTCGCTGGAAAACATCAACATAGGCAGTGGACATCCAAATCACCTCATAAACGAAGTCACAATAACTCTTTTAATCTGGTACGTATACAATTTACATATTTTTGCATCTTTTGATATAATCAATCACACTTTTATTCAATGTGACACCTGCAATGTGGCGAGCATTTTCATATGCCAAGGCATGTGAAGATGCACACATCTCAATTCTGTGTGAATCTGGAATAGTGGGATTGGCCCCCTGCGCGAATTACAGATAGCAGAAAATCTTTCAACATCATTCCATGCGCGAGCAAGATGCAGCAAGGCTGTGCACCCTTATGCGAGCATTGAGCGGACGACGATCACTGTCTTACGGGGGCGAGGTGCATATTACTTCAACATGGATGACCATCACTTGGGGGCGAGATATGTAACACCTCATGGTCTAAAATAACTCTCTTGGGGCGAGCTGCGTAACACTCCATACGCTTGGGGGCGAGTTACATAGCACCTAAATGCAATGCGGAATTCAGCTTCTGAAAATCGAAACAAAAGGTAACCCAAACTTCTTAATACTCCAACGAGTTACGGGATTAAGAGGGGCGGGCATACACCTAATATTTTGACACAATTATTGCAATCGGTAATGTTAAAATCTGCACATGGCTTCGCTCATCGAACTGCTTTGTAATCCCGATTCCTAAAGCAATCACACTCGATTTGGACGAATCGATACGATCCGGTTTTGCTCATCTATTCTCAGACTCGGTTGGATGCAAATCGATCTTTGCCTGGTTTTATTTAGAACCTTACGCTTTAGGATTTATCAAACTGTTTAAGTCTAATCCCTCAACCGCTTCATTGTCAAGATGATCGAAGCTGCTGCAGCGGCTCTACTTGTCGCTCCCTGCTGATCCGTGTGACGAATTCTTTGTAGTGCGGTCTTGCTCGCTGTCGCTCAGTGACTCAGGCTGATCGAAGTTTTGCGATCCGGCCTATGTTCATATTTCTCGCACTCCAAGAGATCGCCGCTGTTGCGGTGCAGCGTTTGCTCGTCATTTATTTCATTTGTTGATCAGAAAACACTTTCTGATCCGGCCCTATGTTCGCAACTTACGCGATCCAGCGTCGCTTGTTGTTGTAATCAAGTAGTTTGCTCATCGGCTGCCGCATTTCACCGATCGAAGATACTTTGCAGTCCGGCCTATGTTCGCAACTCCTCGCAGCCTATCCGGCCGCATCCGCTCGCAATGCAGTCTTGTTAGGTGCTGCAGCTGGCTCATAATCGAAGCTGCCGCGGTCCACCTATGTTCATAATTCACAACAAGTCCAACGATCGCACCGTTGCGGTGCGGTTTGCTCGTCGGTTGCCATTTCGGTGATCGAAGGCGCTGCGATCCGGGCGATCGCGAGCCTGCCGGTGCGCCTTTTTGCTCGTCGCTCTTGCATTTCAGGCGATCGAAGTCAAGCCAGTTCGGCATGTTCGCAACCTCGCAGATCCAGTGACGTAGCCGCGGTGCGGGTTTGCTCGTTGCTCGCTGCATTTCGGCCACGATCGAAGCTGCTGCAGTCCAGCTATGTTCGCAACTCCTGCAGTCTAGCTGACTGCAGCTGTTGCAGTGTTGTAGGATCATAATATCGCAACACACAAAACTCGCGAGATTAATAAACGACAGCATTGCGAAGGCGTCGCAGTGGGCTAAAATAAATGACGCAATGGATGACGATAGTCAGAGCACGAGTTGTGTGAAACCTGGCGAAGGTTAAGAAGTGTCGCGAATATGAATATTTACACACTTGCAACACTTCGCGAGTCATTCCCGAAAATAAAGGACAGCTTAGCTGTCATCCACTGTATACTACCCTATATAAAGGGATGAGTAAGTCTGTTGTGAAGGGGGAGTTCTTTTTGAATTGTTAAGCAAGTCATTAGGAGAGAGAAACTAAAAGAGTAATTGTAATTTCTTAAGTGCTATTCTAATTTCCTGTGTAGACATTTCAAGAGAATAATCAATAAACATTCATAGTTATTCATCTTCAAATGGATTAGTTGTGTAATTCTATTAAAGGGTGTATTGTAGGATTTCCTGCAATTACATATTGGCGCTAGAAACAGGGAGAGAAGAAAAGTTGATATAGAAATTTGAAAGAATTTGGATTGGCAGGGAAGAAATTTGAGATAATTTTCAAAAGTTTACTAAAAAAGAGAAATGGCTAGAATAAGAAATGTACTTGGACAACCAGCAATCGTGAGAAGAAGTGGGAGACTTGCCGGGGAAAGGAGAAATGAAACGGGAGAATCATCAAGGATGAACATGAGGAATGATGAAGAGAGTCAAATTCAACCACCAATTCTACCAACAACAAATGCAACTGTGGATTATGATAGAGTAAGTGTACATACTTGGAGGTCAGATTCTGAGGATGAAAGGGAAGAAGAGCAGCAATTGGTGAATAACGGACAAGGAGGAGGAGATCAAGGAGTAAATGGGGAGATGAATCCAGGAAATGAAGAGATCGCAGCATTAGAAACTTTGAGACAGACAATACATGAAGAGAGACGATTAGAGGCAGAGGAACGAGCGAATTTGACAAGACAGAATCATGAACTGAGGATGGAAAATATGAGATTGCAAAATAGAAGGTCAAGAAGCACTGCGAGATCAAGTTCAAGATCGACTAGGGAAGAAAGAAGGAGAATTTTACCAACAGAAAATGCTGAGGAAGAAAACCAACGAGAAACACAAAATCCAAGTACAGAGCATTGTGAAAGAAGAGAGGAAGTAGAAAATCGTTATGTTCCTCATCCCGATAATTTTCAAGATGAGCAGAATGGGGAAACTCAAGGAAATAGGCAACTTCAAGAGTCGAATAATCCAGCCGTTGAAGGAAGAGTGATATTGCATGGGAGAGAAGCTTTGAGAAGGCAAAGAGAGATTGAGGATGATATTGAGAGGCACTATGTTGAACAAGCACGTTTAGCTCGCGAGAGAGAAAGAGTAAGAATGAAAGTGGAAAATCAAGAATTGGAAGAGGCAATCCGACAGAATAATCACGATAACCGAGAGAGGAGGCGAGAACAAAATCGCAGCAATAGAAACATCAATGAAGAATACGAGAGAATACAGAGGAGAACCGAGAGACCACCCAGAAGAGAGAATGGTAGATATAATGGTGTGCGAATTTGCGAAAGAGATGAAGGAGAAGGTCGCAGAGAGAGGAGAGAAGAAAATAACGAACAAGAAAGTCAAAATAGGCATGAGCGTAGGAGAAGAGAAGCAGAACTGAAAAGACCGGTAGGTTCAAATTCTGAGGCAAATGATCAAATCTTAAAAGAATTGGCAGAAATGAGAGGGTTGTTGAATAGCAGAAAGGAAGGAGGAAGAAGACAATTGGATGAGGCCATCGCAGAAGCTGCGAAGAATCCCTTCACTCTAGAAGTACAAATGGGAGGAATACCTCCTAAGTGCAATCTACCTGCATTAACCAGCATTTTCGATGGAACAACCTGTGCGATACAACACATCAAAGCTTATATTAGATGTATGTTGCAGTGGGAAAATCATGATGCCATATTGTGCAAATACTTTGCATCAAGTTTAGTGGGAGAAGCACTGAAATGGTTCGAAGGTTTGCCAAGAAACACAATCACGTCACTCAACCACTTGCAAGCTACATTCTTAGGAGCGTATATCAGTAACAACACCTCGCGACCAGGTATCGAAGATGTATTCGGATTGAAGCAAAGAGTTGGCAAGAGCTTAAGACATTTGACAATGAGATGGAGGACAATATGCAGCGAAATGGGTGGGCGAGTGGAGGAAAGATATCTCATCTTTTCATTTGTAAACGCTATGTTTGCGACCAGCTTGTTATACATTCAAATCTTTAGAATTAAAAATACAATCACGATGGCTGAACTGCGAGAACTTCAAGAAGAATATATTGCTCTAGAAGAAAGACAAAACGAGATGGAGTCGTACCTGGTGGCGAACACAAATTCAAATATTGCAAATGCAAGTTTATTACCCAAGCTGATAAATGCAGTGGCGAGCACTTCGCAGGTACAACAAGAAAGGATGGAAAATGATGATCAGCGGAAGATAGTAGCTATGGGAAGTCGCGATCAAGAAGAGTATGAAAGAGAACGGAACTATTACAACCGTGGAGGAAATAATAAGATTCAAAGGCTTGATCATCCGCAAGAGACTTATGGAGGTCAGAGGCAGAATCACCATGGAGGGCCGCGACGACAAAGAGTAGTATGGGAGGAGATCAAAATGCCACCGTTAAATGCTAGTATGGAGAAGATTTGGGAAGCTATACTCGTGATGGAGGACATACCAGCACCATGGAATGTAGGGAATGAACCACCACCGGGTGATAGAAGTCACGAATTTTGCAATTACCACCGTTTTCATGGGCATCAAACAAATGACTGCAGAAACTTAAAAAGAATCATTCTCAGAATGATTGATCAAGGGAAACTAAATCACTTCTTGAAAGATGAAAAGAAAGGTCAAACAGTACCACCGCCACCAGAGATGCATAGAACAGTTTCAACAAAGGGAAAAGAAACATTCGTCATAGAAGTGGGATCGAAAGCTAAAAATTTGTTTTGAAACTCTATCGTCCATTCATATCGCACAATTGAAGATTTTCACGACAACGTACTCAGTAGGGTTTTTGCGAGGGACGCTGATGATAAAGAGGTAATGAACCTGGCGAGAACGTCGCAGTTAGAAGAGTGGCAGTTGCAGATTATTTCTTTCTCTGCAGATGAAGTACCCAAAGGAAAAGAAGGTCATGATAGCCCTTTGGTTGTAAAACTGGAAATTAAACCAAAACCGATTGATGGGGAAGATGATGAAGCAGAAAATTGTTGGGCAATCAACAGAATCTTAATCGACACCGGGAGCTCAGTGAATATTCTTTTCTACCATACTTACAAGACTATGGGAGGAAAGGATGAGGATTTGATTCCTTCGACCTACAGAATATATGGCTTGAACGGCACAGCGAATAAGCCTAAAGGGGAAATTCACATGCGAATACCCTTACAAGGATTATCAACTAATATTTTGTTCTGTGTGGTTGACGTGGAGTCTCCTTATAATGCATTGATTGGGCGACCATGGCTGCACGAGATCTTGGGGGTAGCGTCAACATACCATCAATGTATAAAGTTCCCCCATCCACGCGGTATTGGAATTATAAAGGGAGATTGGAAGGAGGGACAAAAGTGTTACGAGGTTGATGTAGAGAGCTGCGAAGAAAGAACTACAAAAGGGAAGGGTTGGAAACAGAACATAAAAGATGAACAGAGAAAAGAGAAATTGATGGTGGATACTATAGAGATGAGAATTGAAGATACATCGCGGGGCGAGTGCGTGAAGACAGGAGAATGTTCTGAAAGAAAGGAGTTCTTCAAAGATTAGGATGATGTAGAGGTAAAGAGTACAATGAACAAAAAGCATAAGAAGTGAATAATCAACAAAAAATGCATCGAAGGCAAGAGAAGTAACATTTGCAGAAATGATGTGCGAGAATCTCTCAAGTGAAAGAAAAATAAAAATACTACAAATGAAACAGAATTGTGCGATGGCTTCGCAAACAAAATATCAAGAAATACTGAAAATGAATGATTGAATGAATTAACAAAAATGAATGAGTAAATGAATGGGACGAACCTTTATGGCGTACACCCTAGTTCGCGAATGATATTTCGTAAGAGGCAAATGTAAGACCTAAAGTGCGTCATATAAGGGGTATCTCTTGACATGGCTCGGGGAAAAGGTTACACCGCCCGGAACCTGAGTCATGTAGATTTGGGGCCCATGAAAGCCTATCCGGAAGAGGTACCTTGGATTCCCAACTATATATATAAGGTTATACCCTGGTTGGGCGACCAAGGGTCTCTTCCAAGGAGTCAGTGTATGACCAAGGCGCCGAGGTACACGGTTGAGCCAAGAGTGCTCAGGGCATTTGAAGTGTCTCGGCCATTCTTGGCAAGTCTTGGCACATGCTGCACTCGGCCCGAAGAAAACTCCACTTAGGGTGCAGTCTCGTAACCATAAATCCTATAGGTATAAGGGATAAGAGGCTGCGAAAACAACTAGTTGTTGTTAAGACCGGATGGGAGGAGCTAGCCTTGTATGGCCGATGTACGCCTCCTTGAAGGGGCAACCAGGGAGAAGATAAGGGCGACACCCTCCATTAGGGAGCTGATAAGTGTCAAAGACGCAAATGTCATGAGGCTTTATTTTCGCAAGAAAATTTAGGCTTGTCATATTTGTGCAATAATCCTGCAGAGGCAATAATACTAACGCGAGGGTAAGGCGAGATCAATGGGTCTTTACATGAAAGTGTAAGGACGTCCTGCGATTTCGTCGAAAAGACGCCAATGTCATGGGATTATATTCTCGCAAGAGAATTTAAACCTGTCATATTGTCGCAAGCAAAATATCCTGCAGAGGCAAAAAATACTTGAAAAATGATAAGGCAAGGTCAATGGGTTTTTACATGCAAGTGTAAAGACGTCCTGCGATCTTGTCGCAATAACGGGTGGCAGAGTAAGGCCTTTAACTAGGAAGGTCTTACTTAGAAGACCACCAACAATGATAAGGCGAGATCAATAGGTTTTCTCATTTATGGAGATACCCTGCGATCTCGTCGCAATATTAAATTTCAACATCAATGAAGATAAATCTCAAGAAATGATTATATATTCAAGGTCAGAGGAAGAAAGTGCGAATTTAAGAAGTTTCCTTCTTCACTGATAATTAAATAAGATCTTTCATTCGAAGATGAAATAACAGAGGCAAGTATGGGAATGGAAAAGATGAAATATTGTTATTCATCTTCCAATAAAAGAGTTATACATCTATAATGCTAGACAATTGTATTGCAAAGAAGAACCGCTAGATCAATACATGCCAAGAAAGGGAAACGAGGATTGAATCCACATTTGATAATCCAAGAAGTTTACAATAAAGAGTAACAGAAATGGAAGGCTAAAAAAAATGTACAGATGTTACAGACAGCAAAAGAAGCAAAAGGAGTTATTTCTTTGGTGATTCTTCTCCTTTATCTGATTCTTCAGTTCTATTATTCTCGTCGCCAGATTTTTCTTCTTCACTGGCCTCGCTATCAGAAACGTCTGAGATAGGCAAATTCTCAGTAACTTCTTCAGAAAGCCAAGGATATGAACAAAGAGGGATTTTATGATCATTACAAACGTACTCCATGGCTTGATTACGAAAACGAACTGCATCATTGTTGAAATTTGCCACTGTAGTTTGAAATTTATTTTTCAACTTGGAATATCTACTCTCGCGAAGGGTGAGATTTTTTGCGAGTTGTTCTTTTTTCAGATTCAAGTTCTTCAATCCTCGCCTGAAATCTTTGTTCGGATTCTACACATAAATAACAATAAGTTAACAACTTGATAGCAGCGCTACAGAAGAAAGAAACAGTAAGGTATAATAAACAACCTTCTCTGTTAGATATCATATCTTTAACCAAGGTAGTATGCTCGGCATGAAGACTAACATCAACACCTAAGTTATTCCTGGCATTATCTAAAACCTTCGCAGCCCAAGCAAATTCATCATTATTATTTATAACAAGGAGTGAACGAATCTGATCTTCTCGCTCATTAAGTTTGGTATTCTGGCGAAGTAATTCATCTCGTTCAATCTGTACTTCAAGAAGGGACTTTTGAAATGTTGCTAATGCCTCGTGCACCATTATTAGCAATGCGATCTTTTCATCTATAAGGTCACTAATTTTCTTCCTTAAATTTTTGGTTTTCTTATGAGAGCGAAGATACATTTGTTTAAATTGGTTGGCGTAACTTAAACTAGACCTATGCTCAATCTCTAAGAGACGATATTTGGCTTGAAGTTCCTTTTAAGGAAAGGGAATTAACTCGTTTGATGAACTACTTAAAGATTGGTTGAGATGAGTAAGAAGAGTGTCATTATCCATAGGCTCGGAAATGAATGGAGAAGAATGGCTTCTTCGGAGAGATTATATATGTCTGCATAAAATAATAAGTCAGGTAACAACATGCAATTGATCAAGTAAAAGCAAGAAGAGGAGAAGAATTTTATACCATAAAGTTGTTGATTAGCATTTTGAAGAGTGGAGATTCTATTATTTTGAGTAGATAGCTCAGTTTCTAATTGTTGGATCCTTCCGCGAAGAGAAGTGGTTTCATCCTCATGCTTCTTGCGAGAATCAGCAACTTCAGTTTGAAGCTGAGCATTCTTTTTCAATTGAATATTGTGTCTCCTTTCAAAATCTGAGGCAACGACGAAAGAAGTTCTTCCGGCCTGTAAAGAGAAATGAAGAGGAAATCAAGATATAGCATAAAACTAAAATCATAAAGAAAAATAGAAATCTATGCATACCAAGGAATTAGGTGCACTCAAGAAACCGGGAGATACAGATCTGGAAACTCCTTTAAAAGAATCGTTGCCTTCCAGTAGGGTAGCATTACACACATTTGCGAGAGTCTCACAAATAGTAGAAGGAGGATCGCTTCCGGCTCCATACAGGGAATCTGAAAAGATATTGGACAATTGATCCATGGGAGATCCTATTGATTGATTCCCCTTCGCGAAAGGTGAATTCATATCATTGTCATCCTCATCAGAAGACTCGGAACTTAAACTAAGGAGAGAAGAAGATTGAATTTTTCGTTTCTTAGATGGTGGAGCAGAAGATTTATCTTTGCGAACAAGAGTTTTACCCTTGCTTTTAACCCTCGCAGCTTCAGCTTCTTCAACTTCGACCTTCGCACACGAATAAAGATAAGAAACAGAGGCAACAATATTGTTTGAAATAACAAAGGAAAGTGTTTCTTACTTCATCCGTGATCGATCGAAGTATCGCCAGGGTGATTGGTTTTGGACTTCTTTTATAACTTCTCCTCAGTTTGTCAATCTAAAAGTTTCGCAAGTTTAATAGATATAAGAGAAAAGAAACATCGCAAAGTAAAACTGGAAAAAAAAAGAATATATACCTCTTTTATTCTCTCGGGCCATTTAAATTCCCAAGGATGATAATTTGCGAGATTTGCAGGAAGTACTTGTGAACCTGCGATGTAAGGTCCACTTAAAAGCAAAGGAACGACCCACCATTTCTCATCTTTGGAGTGGCGAGGAATGTTATTTTTGCCAGAATGCCAGTCAATATCTTGCATGAGTAGTCTATCAGCATCAACGTTATCTTTTTTCTTCAATCGAGCACCCCAGCGAGACTTCTTATTTCTCATATTTATTACTTCATAGTTCTCAAAAAAGTTCTCGACAGTGTATTTTTCAGTGATTATCTCTAAGTCGGCGAACTGGGGGTTTTTGACACGATAAGGGTATAAAGATCCTTTGCCAGCACCACGGTTGGCGAATTCAAGAATTAGGCGAATGCAGTCGCCACTTAGTTGATAAACAGCTCGAGAGAATTTTTCATGAGCAAGGATTTCATAGAATAGTGGCAACTCGGGATTGTATAGGGGAATGGGAAGTCCCGCGAGAAGCTGACCTAGCGAGATTATAATTTTTTGATCATCACATTGATGATCAGAAAACAGTTTTGCCGAAAGTATAGATGAAGGTTCTTGATCAGGAATGGTGGATAGGGTGAAACCTTTCTCTTGCAAATCCTTTTGGATTTTAGTAAAATGAGGTTTGTATGCACGGCTAAGTGAAGACATTATCAGTATGGGAATGAATGAAGGATTAAAGATTAAGAGAGCGAAAAAGGAAAGATTTACAGTAGCAGAAGCGCAAATTGCAGAAGGAGAGAATTAAAGAAAAGTTGCAGAGGGAAAATAAAGAAGGTAAAGAGAAGGATAAGAAAACTATATATAGAGAGAAAGATCCTCGGGAAAAACGAAGGCATTTAATGCGAGAGAGAACGTGAATGGTCAAGAATAAACGGTTGAAAGAGACGTGTCAAGAAAGGAATGGAAGAAAAGACATCTGTAATAAAGACCGTGTAAAAGTACGGGATTGAAGTAGATAAGGATAAGCAGTTGCGGCAATTCAAGATATCGATTCTCATGACATTCTCTTTTTCGCAGAGAAGACATGAGAAGAGGCAAGATGTAGGATCATAATATCGCAACACACAAAACTCACGAGATTAATAAACGACAGCATTGCGAAGGCGTCGCAGTGGGCTAAAATAAATGACGCAATGGATGACGACAGTCAGAGCACGAGTTGTGTGAAACCTGGCGAAGGTTAAGAAGTGTCGCGAATATGAATATTTACACACTTGCGACACTTCGCGAGTCATTCCCGAAAATAAAGGACAGCATAGCTGTCATCCACTGTATACTACCCTATATAAAGGGATGAGTAAGTCTGTTGTGAAGGGGGAGTTCTTTTTGAATTGTTAAGCAAGTCATTAGGAGAGAGAAACTAAAAGAGTAATTGTAATTTCTTAAGTGCTATTCTAATTTCCTGTGTAGACATTTCAAGAGAATAATCAATAAACATTCATAGTTATTCATCTTCAAATGGATTAGTTGTGTGAATTCTATTAAGGGGTGTATTATAGGATTTCTGCCAATTACAAGTGCTTGATCTTGCTCGTCGGCTTGCATGACTAAGGTGATCGAAGCTGGCTGCATCAAGCTATGTTCAAAATTCCTGTTGATCCATTGAGGCTTGCTGCGGTGCGGTTGCTCATCACCGCTGCATTTCAGTGATCGAAGCCGCTGGCAGTGGTTTTGCTCATCACTTTGGAGTCCAAATGATCGAAAATTGTTGTAGTGCGGTATTGCTCGTCCTTGTTGTGTTTCAAACTGATCGAAGCTCGCTGCCGGTCCGAATATGTTCGCAACTCCCGCGTCTGGCTGACGCGGTCTGTTGGGTAAAGCAGTCTTGCTGTTTTCTTGGGCTGGGTAGCTGAAAGGCTTGAAGGCTGCCGGTCCAGCTATGTTCACAATTCTTGCAAAGGCACACCTGATCGCAAAACGTGTTAGCAGTGCGGTTGCTTGTCATTTGCTACATTTCAAAATGGGTCGAAGGCTCTCTGCGGTCAGAATGATCGCACTTTGTTGCGCAGTGATTGCTTGCTCGTCGGCTAGCTGCCCAGTCCCGGTATGTTCAAGAATCTCTAGTCACGCCTGCGAAGCTGTTGCATGCAGTTTGCTCGTCGCCGCTGCATTTCAGGCGATCGAAGGCTAGCCTGCCAGATCCAGCTATGTTCGCAACTCTGAGTCTAGTGATCGCACCGTTGCGATCTTGATCTTAGCTCGTGTTCCGCTGCTTTCGGTGATCGAAGCTGCTTCGGTCCATCTATGTTCACAATTCCTCTGATCCAGGCTGATGCTAGGCTGTGCTTTTGCTCATCACTTCTTTGCATTTGGTGATCGAAAGCTGGAGTCCAGTGGATCACAAACCGTTGTAGTGCGTATTGCTCTTGGTTGTTGTGTTTGGTGATCGAAGCCGCCGCATCCGAATATGTTAGCAACTCCTGCAGTCCATCCGATCGCGAAAATTGTTTGCGGTGCCTTTGCTCGTCGGCTAGCTGCCCATTCGGGCGAAGTCATTGCAGTCCATCTATGTTCGCAATTCTAGCAGCCCAGTGATCACAACAAGCAGTCTGATTTGTTTCGTCGGCCAGATTTCTACCGATTTGAGCCAACTGCCAGTCTGTTATGTTCGAACTTGCGATCAGTTGAAAGCTTGGCTTAGAGGGGTGCCTTCTTGCTCGCATTCTTTGATTGAAGTCGATCCGGCTTATGTTCGTCGCTGACCGATCCTGCAATGAAACGGGCTCTCTCAAGTAAATTCCGCTGATCTCTGTAGTCTAGCTCTATTCAGCCTCCTTTATCCAGTGATGGGCAAATGGGCCGCAACCTGGTTTTGCCTCCATTCTTTTGCCAAGACAGTTTTTTGTAGCCGTTGCAGTCCAGTATACCGCAATCATTGCAATCCAGTTCCGCAACAACAACTATTGTGATCTAGTCGACATCGTTGCTGCTATCCTGATTCATATAACAATTGAAGATATATAAAGATTAATGTCACATTCAGTAGCACAGACAAGACCATTGGAAGTCCAATAACACGCAAAATCTATTACCATCTCAACTCCTAAAGGGTCACACCCTTTCGCTCGCATTTACCGCAGCTTAGTCCGTAATTGACAACGACTTTAATACCAATAGCTGATACTACCCAGTTTGGTCGGAAATTACTGACAGTCTGCAATTCAAATTTCGTTTACAACAATATCTCGCACAGATTCTAGCTGACTAACGTCAGATATAACTCAGTTTTTCCAAACAACAATTACTAGTCAAGTTCTACGCAACTACCACAATTCAGTTATAACTCACTTTCAACACCACTCCACTCTAGCATCACGCTTCCGTTACAAACCAGTTCAGCCTTCAGTCATGTTTTTTCATACAACAATGGTTCATACTTAACTGTTTCCCGCCAAACACAATAGCCTCACTTAGGGGCGACTTGATTACAGTTTCCACCATCAACGAAGGCAGTTTTATTTTCGCTTCAACAACAAAAATTTACTCTTGGGGGCGTCCTGATTTTCGCGAACAACAAGAGAAGGTTGCTAAACAATTTAGCATCAATAATCCACAGTTAAGGGAAAATTTTGTCATTGATCAAGGAAAATAAAATGTTCTTAACCCCCAACAAGTTGGAGGTTAAGAGGGGGCGATGTTTGTACCATAAGTAAAAATGCCACATAATGGGCCAAAGTGGTACTTGAATCATCTTTTGGCTAACATCCAAGCTCGCTAACAAGTCAACTGAAGTAGCCCACCATCCTTCCAAGTATTACATAAATCCAGTGACCGGTTAATGGTCAAAGTCAACATCCGGTCAACGGTCAAAATCTACCATCAGTCAATGTCAAGGCCGTGTTGCCGATGATGCTGCCATGCAGTTTCCACCCATGTTGTCGATGGTGCTGCCATGTGTTTTCCACTCATGTTGCCAGCGGTGCTGCCAACCAATTCCCAGCTAAGTACTCTATCGCACTGCCAGCCAGTCTCTACCCGTGCGGCCAATCCAGTCTGCCAGCCAGCACCCATCAATACTGTCAGCCGTTATGCCTGTCAACCATCAATCCGGTCTCCCCAAAGATGCGAAATTTATCATGGAAGCATAAATGTGCGGTTTCATGCGGGAATTTATCATTGAGGCATGAATGAAACGGTTTCATGCACCATCATGGAGGCATGAATGTGCGGTTTCATGCGGGAATTAAACAGGGAGGCATGAATGTGCAGTTTCATGCATAATTAAACAGGGAGGCATGAATGAGCAGTTAATGCCATTTAAATTTATATTGAAATTAGGAATTCAACTGTATAAATAGGGAGCTAGCAAAGAGAAATGAGGGAGGAAAAAAAAGAGAGAATGTAATTCAATGATCAATAAAAAATCACTCCCCAAGGGGATTCGTCCGTGGATGTATGCAAACCATGCCGAACCACGTTAAATTTCGTCTGTCATTCTCGATTATTTTTCTGTTTTTAACCCTGTTTTCATCAACATACCAAAATCATTGTGTTTAGTATCCGGAAATATTTCTGGGTGCAAACAGTATTGTTGCAATATATTTGGAAGACAAAGCAAGCCTGCAAAACCTTTGTTATCGGATGGTTGGCCCAAGGTTCTTGGTGAGATTGGTCATGTGTTTGTTGAAGGACTTAAGCAAGTCAGGGTTGCTTTCACCAAGTATCTTCTTCGCACTGGTTTCAACATGGTTGTAACACACAATGAGCGTTCTAGGTTCATGGCTAAGTGTGCGATAAAAATGCGGGGCTGGAAATTTCATGCGGCTTTCTATTGATAAAAGGAACGGAATGTTTCCCTGTAGCTTTTAATGTTCTGTCATCTTACACTTAGCATATGTTATGTTTTGTTACGTATGTGTAAGAAATGCAACTGAGGAGATGTATGAGCCATTGGATCAAAAAGGCTTCCAGGATCTGAGTTCCCCTTCTTCTGGGATTACACATGATGTTTTTTGCACCATATTGTTTTTGGTTGATTTGTTTATATTTTGTATGAACCTCTTCAGGTCAGATTTTATAACCCTGAGAACATTTGTGGTGCTGGTGGGCGCAACTTAAATCAAACATACTCCACCAGCTTCACGTCTAGTTTGATTGAGGAAGAAGTTCGGAAATATCCTCACAAGAAGCCTAAGAAGATTGCAGCTGATTTCCATACCAACTATGAGATTACCATGGAGTACTATCAGACATATAATGGTAGGGAAAAGGTTTATGAGACGATTTATGGCGACGATGTGAAGTCCTACTCGCACTTGGTATGGTATATTAATGTTATTAGGGAAACCAACCCTGGTAGTGTGATAAAGTTTGAATTTAATCCTGCAAAGAAACAATTCCAACGGATTTTCACCGCATTTGCTTCATGCATCAAAGGGTACCGGTTTTGTCGCCAAATGGTATACTTGGATGCTACTTTCCTTATTGGTAGATTCAAGAGGTTGCTTGATGGAAGCTACTGGGATCAATGGTGGTAAATGTATGTTTTTTAATGTTTTTTTAAACAACTTCACTGACAAATAATCGAGAGTTACACATGTGTAACTCTCGATTCTATGATTGGTTTACTTAGTGTGTAACTAAGAAATATCATCTCAGAACTTTAAGTTACACATTTGTTTTAGCTTGTGTAACTTGTATTTACACATTGTTTTCTGTTTTTGTGAAACTTATTATTTTTTCAATTCTGCACAATTTTTTTGTAGGATTTTTCCCACTTGTTGTGGCACTAGTCGATTCTGAGACTATCATCAACTGGGAGTGGTTTTTAAGGAATTTGACTGAAATTGTTGGTGATGGGAGTCCAATCACATTCCTTTCGGATCGCCATGAAGGACTCTTGCAAGGTGTTCCACTTGTTTATCCAGATTCGTTCCACAGCTTCTGCTACTATCATTTGAAGACTAATATTCCCATCAATGGCTCAGATCCTAGGTACACGCTTGTGCTGGACCTTTTCCAAGAGGCGACATACACACTCTCACCCGAAAACCATGCCAAGGCCATACAGAAAATTAGAGATTTAAACTGCGATTGAGTGGCTGATTACATTGAGACCATCCCACCTGAAGCATATGTGAATGCCTATTTCAAAGGTTGTCGGTATGGACGCACATCTAGTACTCTAGCAGATTCACTCAATAGCTGGATTCTGGTTCACAAGAAGATGCATGCATCTGCTCTTCTTGATCAGGTTAATAGAGTGTTTTTTTGTTGTTGTTGTTGTTGTGTTTTTATTTCTTGATTTGTCACTTTATATATTCATCTGTTTTTTTCCTTTTCAGATTAGGATAAAAATAATGGTAATGATGGCAGACCGTCTTGAAGATGGTGCTAATATGTTGACTCCATTAACCCCTGAGTATGAGGAAAAGCTTGAGGATCTTCAAGATGAAGGTTTGTCTTGGGAAGTATTTTTGGCTAGTCCTACCGTGTTTGAATTTTTTAGCGAAAGGACTCACATGGTGGACCTCGAACACCAAACTTGCACCTATCAAAGGTTTTGTTTCTTATGCTTTTTTTCTTTTTGTATGTTCATTTTTCTGAAAGTTTACAGGATGTGTAACTTCTAGTTACACTAGACATATGTGTAACTGGAAGATACAGATCCTGTATATGCATGTGTTACTAGCTGATTTTTTTTGTGTTTTATGATTTCCTTGTGTAACTAGGCGAGTGTTTATATCCTTGTGTTTTGTTTTTTTGAAGGTGGCGTGTATACGGTTTCCCTTGTGCTCATGCTCTTGCAGCCATACGGAAGATTAAACGTGAGGCTATTGATTCCATTTCACCTTATTTTACGAGCGATTATTTTAGGAAGACTTATCTGCATTGCATCCAGATTAATTCCCAACTACAACAGGCCTGTTGAAATTAAAGAAGATGACAAAGATCAACCCTCCTATCGCCAAGAAACGACCAGTAGACCCCCAAAGAAAAGGATTCTAAGTAAAGGTGAGAAGAAGGTAAAGATGAAAGTTCATTGCAAAAGAATTGCAAGGAACCAGGTCATAACAGGCAAAAGTTATAAGAATCCTCCCAAGTACATAGCCCCCTAGCTTTAAGCTGAAGAAGTTCATTTCTGCAAGTATTGATCTTATGTGTGGTTTCTTATTTGTCTTGGATTTTTTTTTTTTTAGTTTTCTTCATTTTGGTTTGCATGGACCAAATGTTTTTATTTTTCTGCAACGTTGATTATGTGCAAGGATCATTTATTCATATTTTGTATTTTTGTGAGTTCACAGGTGAAATGCATTTTATTTTGTTTTTGATTTATTGTGTACGTCTGAGCAGTGGTTAAATGCTTGTGTAACATCTGGTTACACATTTTAAATGCATATATAAATTTGGTTTACACATGCAAAATATGGATGTGTAACTATTAGTTACACATTGTTATTTTTACATTTATCTTGTCTTAATTGTATGTGTAACTATGAGTTAACTTATTTTTCAGCATTTTACCCTGTTATACATTCCACTATCCTGTCTTTTACCTGTTGAGTGGAAACATTTTATTTTTTGACATATGTAACTTCAAGTTACACATCTTAATTTTATGTGTAACTTTTAAGTTACTTAACCTATTGTATATGTTAAAAAATAACATATGTAACTTCAAGTTACACATCTTAATTTGATGTGTAACTTTAAGTTACTTAACCTGTGCAAACAACGGAAAAGTGCTATCAAGATGTTTTTGCAAGTCTAATAACCTCTTGTAGTAACAAAAGTATAAAAGTTTTTAATTCAAGGAATTTCAATCCAAAAGTATATAAGTTTGCAAATTCAAGAACTGGTAAAATCTGGTAACTGACGAAATTAACAACATATTTGCAAGTATAGAAGTTTTTGGCGAGTTACAAATGACTGCTTTAAACATCTCTGGATGGATCTGAAAGAATCTTGTAAAGCATGCTTCCTCTCATGCGGTTCACCTTGTCAGCCAACCATTGCGTCATATGTGAGGTTTTTTTTTTGTCAAGAGTTTTATTCTTCATCCTGATCTTCATGTAAGTGCATACAAATAGAAGACAGTCAGGAATTGAACCTTGTCTTGGCGAAGGTAGATTTTTGGCTTTGTCTTTGATCCTAAGAGGACAGCGAAGTGTCAGTTCTGTAGTTATTGCAAACGCATACTTCCTGGCTTGCTGCAAGTGTTGATCCCTGAGTTCCTTAACGTTTGACGAGGTCATGTGGGACCAAGGATTATTGCTCCTCATGTCATACTCCAGCAGTGTGTAGTGTGTATCATTGTTGCACATTGGGGCGAAAAGTCTGACTGCACTGTTCTTGTACTTGTAATAGTCCTTAACAAGCTTTGGAATCCAGAATTTTGTGAAATCACGTGATTGTCCATGTAAGATTTCTGCAAAAACCATTTAGAACATCAAACACACATTTTAAACAAAAAGTTACAAATGCACAAGTGATTATGTAAACATAAGTTACAAATAAGGCCTTATAAATGGATGTGTAACTTCATATTACACATTATAAATGCATATGTAATCTCATATTACACATTATAAATGGATGTGTAATCTCAGATTGCACATTACATTTTGCCAACATTAAAAAATCTGAGCATGTTATCATAATCTTACAACAACCATTACACATTAAAAATGCAAGAAGATTTTAGAATTTTCAAGAGTACTTACGTATGCTTTCGGTGAGAGGAATAACGCTTTGTCATACTCGTTGTTCGAGTTCATCTTTGTCCTCAACCTGCTGATGTAGAAGTCAATGAATTCTGACTCTAAGTAGGCTTCTTTATTGGAAAGCTGGAGCATTAGTTCTCCAGATATATTAAACAGCTAGCTACCATCTTCGTTGAATTCCATCCAAGCAATGTCTCTACATTACAAAGAAATAAACTATTAAACAACATAACAGAATCAAGTAGTAAAATACAACGATCAATAACAGAATCAAGCATGAGTTCTGGTTATATCTACTTACGTTTTGGGATGAGTACAGAAATATTCAAGAACTTTCTTCTTTCGATCGCCATCCAGCCTTTCAATAACTAGGGAATCTTTCACATGATTTCTCATTGTCCCATCATCTTCTTCAACAACGTCAGTCATTGTTTCTTCTTCTACTTCTGGAATTGTGGGAATTCTTTCTTCTTCTACTTCTGGAACTACGACCATTTTTTTTTCATTAGCAGTCTTCTTAATCCTCTTTGAATTTCTTTCATACTCTTTCAGATCTTGTGTTTGAATTTTTCTATTCTTCAACATGCGTTGTTGCATGAATGCTGGTTGGCTTTCTCTTAGTGTATTTGCAACTTCCTTCAGTAACTCTCCTGCAGATTTTGGAGTTTTATCTAAGCCAAGGCTAAAAAAGTTTTCTTGTGTTTCAGCTGTGCAAACAAATATAGGCAGAATCAAAAAAAGTTGCAAATGTATAATAGAAAGATACACTTGGTGGCCAAGTATGTAACTTAAAGTTACACAAGCCTAAATAATAATGTATTGTATGTAACCTCAAGCTACACATTCATTTTACAATGTGTAACTTGAATTTACACTTGCATTACAAACAAAACATAAAGGTAAAATAAAACAGAATAGGTTACACAAGGAAGAGTGGTTACCACTTGATCTAGGTTCTGCATTCTCCATCACTGCAGTTCATGTTCACTTTTGTTAATGTTGCTGACAATCACATCTAGTATTCACTCACTTCAACATCCGTCATATCAGTAGGTTAGCTCCTAGTTGCACCAACCTGTAGGTCTCAACATTGTCAGGATGTGTTTGCGGTGTTGTAGCAGTTATCACCATAGAGTCCTCAAACTGTATTGAAGCAAAACTGTCCTCAAAAGTTTCAGGTGTTGGCTGAGTTGGAGCAGTCAGAACCAAACTGTCACCAACAGTTGCAGGTGTCTCTTCAATGACATTTGTATCATCACCTACGGCTTTTCTCCCCGCCGCTCAACCACAACACCACCTTCTACATCTTTCTTTTGCGCCTCAGCAGCAATATGTGTATCTTCATCATCTTTCTTCTGCGCTTTAGCAAAGAATATTTTCTCTTCATCAGCCTTCTTCTACGCCTCATCAACAACATCTGCAGGAGTGGGCTTTTTCTTACCAGTAGTCTTCTTCTTCGGAGGATACTTTCATGTTTTCACACTCTTCATACTCGAACTGTATGTCCTGAGAGACGTTTTGCGCCCCTCTGCAGCAGTTTGAGCTTGCAGAATTGTTGGAGTATTTCCAGCTGCAAGACTTATACATGAAACTGCACAAGGATTGAAATGAGAAAATTTGTTTATTTAGGATGATGATGATGATGATGTTAAATTTTTTTAAGAAAATTTCAAGAAGAATATATCATGTGTAATCGACAGCTACACATGCATATGACTTGGATAACTAGCATGTGTAATTTTTTGGTTGAAAATTTTGTCCATTTTAGCATGTGTAACTCCATACTACACATGAATATGACATGTATACCTAGTTATCTAACTAGTGTAACCAGAAGTTACACATGCATATAGCATGTGTACTAGGGATTACACATCCATATGATTAGTGTACTCAACAATTACAAAGTCTAGCAAAAAAAATCACCAAAATATGAAACTAAAAAGGTTCAAAGACCTTAGTGTCAACTAATTGGGTACCTATACACATGTCAACAAATATATCATTATCACTATCAAGTTAAAGAAGCATATTAAAAATGAACAACTACTTACATTCTTTATGGAAGGAAGTTTTCGTGTCATCTTTCTCTTTCTCAGACTCTTCTTCTTCATGCTCAGTATCTCCATGCTCAGTACCTCCATGTCCTTGATGCTCAATACCTCCATGCAGTAACTCCTCTTCTTCATGCTTAGTAGCTCCATGCTCAGTACCTCCATGTCCACCATCTTCATGTTGCATAAACTCTTTCTGGGTCACTTCGTAAGGTTCAATACCCATTGCTCTCATAATTTTGCAACTAAAATCGTGAATCTTGAATTCTGGTGTTCCTGTAAGGTCCCCTTCTGATATCCCTTCTCTGGCAATTGCATACACTGCTTCAAACATTGCTTTCTTTGCTTGCAGTTGCTCTTTCAGTTATCCATTATCAAGGGTTTGCTCTTTCAGCCACCTTTGTAGGTCCTCCTTGCTTGGTACCACAGTTGATATACCAAGCTGCTTTTCAAGCTGTGAAAACTCATCCAGAAAGCTAGAAGTTGGCTGCAATTAACAGATGGAGAGGTTAAAAAGAGATAGCAAAAACAGTTCAACAATCAAAATATACAAAATATACAAAATATACAAATTTTCAGTTCAACAATCAAAATATATAAATGTGCTTATGCAACTTTATGTAATCTATAGTTACACAAAAAATTGAATTCACTGGTGTTATCTTTGCATGTGTAACTATGTTTGAGGGTGAAAACCGTTTCTGCTGATTTTGGTAATTTTGGGTGTGTGGGTGAGAAACGAATCTAAACCCTAAATAATAAACTGCATGGGAGTACTTTTGATTCGAGAGATCAATTTGTACAGTCCTGGCCTAAAGCAAGAAATGGCCGTTCCAGGCTTGCTTTGGTCACAAAGTGAAGGAGAAGGGTTGGTCTTAGGGAGGGAAGCGAAGAAAGTGTTGAGACCAGAATAGTTGATTCTGGAAGTGTGGGCGTTTTGTGACTTGTATCAGAAAGTTGAACTGGCTAGCTGGATGAAAAAGCTATCAAATGATTTCTGGATGTTGTATTGTTCTCCTGACCAAAACTTGTTGTTTAGTGGAAATAGGTGAGACCTATTTATACAAGTCATAGTGAAACGTACCCTGGTCTCGTAGGAAGTGGAAACGATTGAGTGGTGGAAGAAAAGAGTAACGCGTAACTGTTAGACGTTATGCTTCCATGATGAGGGATGTGAATTCTTGTAACCGCCAGTCATTACACTTCCATGATGAAGGAAATGAATTGTTTACACTGTTACTTTTCACCACCACTAATTATCCCAGTTCATGACACTTTCTTGTAACGGGCGTATTGCACGCCGCACGATGTAAACCGCTGCACCAATACCCCGATGAGCATCCCCGTTTATGATATTTTTGATGTCTCGAGTGTTTTTCGTGGAAAACATGTAGCACTTTGGTGCTACGTTCGGCAAGTTAAAATCGAGAGGCTTGCCGTGCAGTAAATAGCATGTGATGCTAGGCTCGTTTTTGCTATTCTCCTAAAACTTGTCGCGAGCTTACCGGTTTGGTGGCGAAATTCGATGGCCGAGATCACATCTTTATGAATAAGGGTAGCCGTTGATTGTGGCTACCTTGTGTTGGCGCCCGACAATGGCTCTGGCATTATGGCATGACTTGTGCATGCCAAGGCACGATGGTGCAAGTGGCGCCTGGCATAGACATGGTCGCTGGGTTTAGGCGGTTGGTCGCCTAAGAGTTGCCACAAGTCCATCAGTTCGGTAGCGAACTTGGATGGCTGAGATTCCATCTCATAAAGAAGGATGGCCATTGATTATGGCAATATCTTGTTGTATAGCGAAGTGGCGTCAACCACATGCTAATGGCATCCCAGTGGCGTAGCCATGGCATAACGGCATGCCAATGGTGTAGCCGTGGCATAGCGGTATGCCGGTCATGTTGCGGTATGGCCAAAACTAAAAATTGGATCCGTGGCCAAAGTTAGGGTTTGGCACCGTGGAAGAATTAGTCATGGAAGAATTAGGGCTTGGCGTGGCCAAGGTGTCGTGGAAGAATTAGGGCTTGGCTTAGCCAAGGTGTCGGGGAAGAATTAGGGCTTGACGTGGCCAAGGTGCCGTGGAAGAATTAGGGCTTGGCGTGGCCAATGATTGGTTTTGGCGCCGTGGAGTCGGACCCACATATGGCATGGCAACATTGGCCCTGTTGGCACGCCAATCCATTGCTCCGAGAAACGTTATTTGGCTTTGGTAGCAATTTTCCCGAATTAGGGTTTGGCATGTCGAAACCCTAATTAGTGCATATGGCATGAGGCTGCGGCATGGCGCTACTTTTGTGCAAACGGCGCCATGGCTATGCCAAAGGAACTATGGCAAGTCCATAGTGTGGAAACGGCCATAGGAGTAGGAATTGCCGTGGGTGGCTATTTATTGCAGGTTGCCACGAAGTTGCATGTTTGCGAGGTAGCATGTTGTGAAGTTGGCATGTTGCGAAGTTTCCGCGGTAGAGTGTCATGTTGGCATGCCGACCAATATGTTGTTGTGGTAGGGCGCGTTTGGCTTGTCAGTTTAGCAAGGTGGCGCGGCAGGGTGTGTTTGGACTTTAACGATAGTGGCAAGTTTAGAGGAACTTGATTGGCCACAAAAGGGGTCGGCCAAACACAAGGCGCGACCACACTTCTGGTGAGAGTGTGGCAGCTTTGGCGCGTTCTGATTGGTCGATTAGAAGTGGGTCCAACAATCAAGGGCCCAGCCACAACTTGTGTGCATGTGGCGAGTTTAAAGCGACCTGATTAGTCGAGAGAAATAGGGTCGGGGCGTGGCGTGGCTAATGACGCTAGCTAGCCTAAGACATAGCCACGCCTCTCTTTGCTGATGCGGCTCCCTATTTTCTTATTCTGGGCGAGGTTCTGCACCTGCTAATCCATGGAGGATTAATTACTTAGGCTTAATTTTGATAAGAAAGGTCTGGTACATTGCGCGAGGCGCGAAACCCTAACTTCTGTAAGTTAGTCAAGACGATTGATTGAGTTTTATGTGTTGACGTAGAGTTATTTTACGTTCATTGCCAGAGAGCAGCTTGCTTTTTCGATTCAAATACCTTATGCAAAGACCTTATCCTTGATACTTGGAGGTTCGTACTACTCTGCTGTGAGTGAACACAAATCGTCATGCCATATCAACATTAAGGGTCAGTCGGAGAACATAGCATAAAAGGCATTTAGAGGAACTTATATTAAGTATATAAACACGAGGCGCCGGAATTCACAGAACATCTGGGATGGTTGCTACATTCGCCAGTCTGGATAAATTTCATGTAAGTGTATTGAGCGGCTTAATAAGTATGCCAGTGGAGAGCTTAGCATGCATGGCTGTGTTTCCTTGCAGAGTGAAGTCACATCAGATGCAAGGTTTTACGATTTTAACCATAATCTAAAAACCACCATCAACCTTGAGTCCCTTGCTTAGCTCGGAACAGTGGCATTGTTGCGGGGTAACCATGAGATGGTGACCAACGAGGATAAAATCGAGACAACAAGTCGTGAAGAGATTGTCAGGAAGATTTGGCTAACCTTTGTCGGGAGGCACTAAGAATCTCACGATCCTTGCATCAGCGCTTCACATAAATTTGGTTTGGCCAAGGGGTGCTGGCCTTAGCACTGCGACTTTGGCTACTAATCATAGGTGGCACTGCAACTTGGTCCGCGGAACGGTGAATGTTGCTAACCGGCTAAGTTACGGAATGCATTGAGATAGCGCTGTCCTGAACGGCCAAGATGGCGCTTCCTTGGCTGGTGGAGATGGCGCTGCTTTGAACGACCAAGATGGTCTTTGCTTTGACTGCCTACGGAAAGGTGGATGTCGTGGATAGCTTAGTAGGGCCGATGGCGAGGATAGCTTGGAAGGGGAAATGACATGACT
The DNA here is from genome assembly GCA_023531295.1 of Papaver armeniacum. Taxonomy (NCBI): domain Eukaryota; kingdom Viridiplantae; phylum Streptophyta; class Magnoliopsida; order Ranunculales; family Papaveraceae; genus Papaver; species Papaver armeniacum. Next base: position 1,541,564 of record JAJJWW010016832.1, on the reverse strand, counting down.
AGCTTGGAGGGCCAATAGCATGGTGAAGATGAATCCATGGAGCGTTGGCTTGGGACACGGAGAGGATGGCGCTGGTTAAGCCACAGAATGGTAGGGACGGCTGCTGACTTGGATACCAAACCCTAATTATCCCGTATAAACAAATATCTAATCCAGCTGGTATTACGCGTTTGAACCCTTAATTCACGACTGATAAAAGGATTTTCTTTCTCAGGCTTCATCAATCCGCTGAATATAAGAGGCGATCTTGAATCCTTCGTTCATATAGATCTTCATAAAATCGCGTCCACCCTCTTCACATGTATTGTCTTGTGTTTCTTTTCCTAGTTCCCATATTGTCTTCTTCATCATGTAGATTGATGGTGCAAACATGGTAATTTTTTTATTTATTTTTTTGTAGCATATAATGGGATCTTCCAGTGATGATCATAACTCTGACTCTTTGGAGAGAGATTTTGAAGCCACGAAAACCAGTTTTCTTTTTCATTAGGATGTATTATACATAATGGATTCCCTGTTCCGTGAAGCTGACGAGATTATACAAGGCATGTCTCTTGCCTATTTATGCAGAGTGCGGACGTGTGTCAAGACTCTCATGGCTTCAGTGGACATGGAGGAAAAGTGGAGGCATGATGAAGCATCTCAGCGTGTCGGGAGATCTTAGAGTAATGAAGATTCTCTACAACCTGATCTAGGAGCGAACGATTTGCCTCTCGGTTGAAGCAAAACAAAGACTGAGTCCATGAAACTTTTAGGTGAGGGCCAGTTTAATTACCTCTGTCCATGATGGTATCGTAATCCTTGACTTTTGATACGGACGAACCGGGACATCCTCAAGAAGCTGCTGGAAAAGCTCTTGAGGAAGATGTCAACACGGTTTACGAAACTGAAGCAGCTTCTGGAGTGGATGCCGAAACTGTTGTCAGGGACGTTGAAGTGACCGCAGAGGATGTCATTAAGGCGGACGAGGAGATGGAGGCAATATATGTTTGGGCCATTGGATAAGCCATGGAAACATACGCTGGGACTTCTGTTGAAACAAACGCCGGATAGGATGTGGAAGTTGTTGCTGCCGAAACGGCTTCTGGATGGGATGCTGAGGTCGCTGCTGCCGAAACGACGTCTGGATGGAACGTTTGCTGCCAGAGAAGGTGCTGGGGAAAGTGCTTGAAAGAGCTTTAATGAAGGCGTTATTGATCCAGGCTTCTGCCATTAACGACCAGTTTTTCCAGTTTTGCTATTTTTTCTCGGCGTGTAGCCCCTTCTGATATTCCAAAGGTTTACTTTCACTTTCTTGTTTCCATGGCGAAGTCCTAACTTCGCCAAGTAATATTCCGTTATTCAGCTTTTATGGTTTCACATCTCTGAATAAATTAATAAAACCTTCATACTGAAAAGATCCAAAAACCCTTTATGTGAAAATAAGTTGATCGCCCCTTCTAGCCACCCAGTAGATGGTCAGACGACGTACACAAATAGTGTGGATGGAATTTGCCACAGGTACTATCTCGTTTCTGCCGCGCAGCCTAATGCCTCTCGAACGCCGACATCACCCATAATAACGCGAGACAGAGGAAATAACACCAATGGTTTAAAGGTTGACCGACCTGTTTCTTGTTTCCCTTGTAAAGCAGCAGATTTCGCCACACATCCCGAAACTAGTAGAGCGTTAGGTGAGATTTGAAGTCGGATATTTTTGAAAAGATATTTGTTCTGCCGCCTGATGATCATCTTCCTTGCATATTCCCTTCTTCAGTACTTTTGGATATATATTTTTGTGGTGGTTTGGTTTCTATGGTTTTCAATCGCCGGGTAGTGACTCTATGAGAGTTTGGGTTTACTCGGTATTTTTCCTTTAAGATGATTTGGGAAACTTTTTAAGGAAAGATGTTCTTTTAATTGAAATTGAAAACTCTACTTATGAATGCATGCGATGCAACCATTTTAGAGAAGTTACAATCATTGCGTGAAAAGGGAAAAATGTTGAAGGAAATGCTGAAAGGATAACGCTAGAGGTGAAGGTGTCACAACATTTTAGGTATTGAAGTGTTTGATCCATCGCGAGTGAATCGTCACACCTTCAATTTTTCGATATTGATGAGTTTGCAGTAACTGCCCAAGATATCATCCGCCACCAGGTATGGATCGTCTTCCTTTCCTTTAGGCGGATTGGGTCGAGCGGCTATCTTCATTGTTATATCTCCAACTGGAAAAGAGGTCATCTTGACTACCACATCTCCAATTTGAAACGGGTTTAGGCGTTGCGTAACCACTTGATTTTTGAGCTCGTCATCTTCGGCTGTAACCGCTTCCAGATTTTTGACAAAGCGCTTGAAAGGTCCAACGTCCCATTCACATCTCCTAATGACGCCCGGGTTGATAATCGGACCGAGCCCCCACACTTGGCCAAGAGGAGAGGTGATTGGGTGAAGAAAGGGTTGTTTAACCAGGCTTACTTGTGCTCGGAATATGTGGATGAATGTCGACGGGCTTTCTCCAGGCAATTGAGTTACATTGGTAAGTTGTTGATACGACAACATGTAATCTTCCAAGTTGGACGGCTTGTTGGAAATTCTTTTGGGTACCGTCATCGGCAGAGGGGATGCTCTTAACTTCGCTTTGTTACTGTGTACTCATGCGCGTTGTAGCGCCCCCTAAGCTAGCAGCTGACTAATCCAAGAGATTAACTAAATAAAGAGGCACTAAGAATCTAAATCATTTACTTAAACATTCAATTAAGAAATCTGCTACAGAACTTAATCAAAAACTAGCCCCGCTCAGAAATATATAAATAAAAACTCCTATCAAATGATACATATACATTAGTCATTTGTTTTGCAAATAAAATATTCAACATAATGTTGATGGTGGATTTTCGTTTAAGGTTAAATTTGTAAAAACCATAAAAAATTATGCGCCCCATCTTGTAAAAGATAAAGCCATTAATAAGTGTTGGATACTCCCTCACTTAATTCACCAAGAATGGAGCATGTAGCAACAATCCCATTCTGTGAATACATGAAATTCCTCCAGGTTGGAGCATGTAGAACAATCCCATCTTGTGAATTTCATATCGGCCTTGTATTTCAGTACTCATTATCACAAAATGAGACGAGTGTTACTCTTACAAAGCAGCACAACCTCCAAGCATTATAATGAAACCACGTACGAAATACCCGACAGGTTGACTCTCGGTGTGTTATACTAGCCCGATTGAGGCCCCTCTGGTGTGTTATACTAGCCCGATTGAGCATCCTGACTGACCAGATCACCCGGATATGATCGCCGTCATCCAACTCCATAAGCATGATTGGATGACCCGGATCAATTCCATCACCCCCAAGCAGGTATGGAATACCACTGCGACCCCGCATGGTCGGCCATTGGCCTGCTTGCCAAAAGACGTTCATACCAAGCATTATGGACGGAAACTTTAAATTAGGGTTTGCGGCATATTACATGTGCCGCAAAACTGTCTCAACCATCCATCTTCGCAGTATAGATGGAGGGTGTAGATGTAGATTCAAAGGGCCCGAGCATGTCTACACAATCACCGTGGGCCGCTTACACACTTGACCAACCTGGCCAAGACCAACCATGTTCGGTTGTAATAAATTCGTGCACCCAAACAAGAGGTGACGACCTTGAAACCCAAAATTAGGATTTTGAGCATCTCGAGCGTCCATCTTCTCCGGCAAGAATGGAGGGTCCGAGATTAGATCAAACAGGTGCAGTCTTACCAGCATGACCACCGTGGGCCCATCTATCTCCTCACATGGTCGGCCAAGGCATACCATGCTTGGTTGTCCCAAACTGTCCGCCCAAACTAGCGTGGTTACACTTCCCAATTGCAAACTAATCTCGACCGCTCAACTTCACCGGATGATTTGGGTGGCTCAGATCACATTTTCATGGGATAGTTAGGCATAGGCGTCAACACTAGCCTACCACCTACACGCCAAATCGATCGGCCAAGACCGACCAAGATTGGTCGTCTTGGAACGCGCACCGGAAGTCGGCATGATGCGCGGCTTTTGCAGCACCAGATTTCTGTTGCAAAATCGATCTCAACCAGTCCTCTTTGTCGGTAAAATTGAGTGGCCTAGATCGCACCTTCATGGGGTAGTGATGCGTGTCGTAGGTGCAATCAAATTAATCAATGTTTCCACTCAATTAAAAATAATATAATGGAAGTCAAGTTCGTTCCCACGAGGAGCAAGAGATCTTAGTTGTAAAAGTTGTCACGAAAGGGGGGTGTAAAAAGCAAAAAAGAAAATAAACAAAGCAATTAAAAGGTAAAGTTGAAAGCAATAAGAGAGACAAGACCAAGGAATCCTTCTTCGTTACGAAACAATGAATCAAGTTATGTTCTATTCTACTTGTTATTAGTCACAAATTATCACCAACCGTAGGTAAAGCAGCTTAGCTCAAAGTTGCTAAACCCCTAAATCCCTTGTATCACTCGGACACGGAAGTTCTCGACTACCGGATTCTATTTACCAAACCACCTAGTAGTAGCTCACTCTAGATGTAATTTAAATAAACGCGTTAAGATTTATGAACTTATTAGGTTAATATTAGTAGTTAGACTCTTAGATCAATGTCTACTTGCTAACGTTGTTTTCACACACAATTGCTCCACGGAATCCCTCCGCAAGGACTCGTGTTTGCTACTTATGTAAAGAGTCAAGAAACGATTACTTATCTCCTAACTTTCACTAGCTTTAGATCAATTTAACAAATCAATTTAGCGTGCACTCCAAACAATCTATCAATCAATCATGAATGTCTTTAAGATCATTCCTATTAGTAAAAACAAACGATAATTATGTGAAAAACTTCAAGATAGAATTGAAAACAAAAACTTAATCATATGTTAAGAACTAGGAATTCATCCTCAATCAATAAGAAAATTAGCTACTCATGCTAAAAGTTCACACAAAGAATAAGAAAAGAAAAGTGTTGTGTGTGTAGAGAGGTGTGTAAAAATATATGTAGAAAACTTCTCTATTTATATGCTTCAATATTCTCCAACTCTTCCAAGGAATAGAATCCTTTTCCTTTAGCAATTCAATTTTCCAATTTCAAGTCTTTCTCTTCTTCCATTTTCTCTTTCCAAATTTGAGTCCACTTCTCCATCCAATTCCAAGCCCAAGTCTTCACACCCATGAGAGAAGTCCATAGAAAATTCTGGGATGTTTGGCTCGCCGGAAAACTGGTATTATGGCCGGAATTTGACCGGAAAAGTCGCCGCCGACCACCTGAAAATTCTGTCCGTCGAGGGAATATGCGACGGAATATTCCGTCAGTCCACCATTAGGACTAACGGTCAAACTGGTCAACTGTTAGTCCACCGGGTCAAGTCAGAGAGGAGTCAGCCACCGAGTCAGCATCTTACTCGGTCTTACTCAGCTGAGTTGCAGGGAAGGATCGGTTGCTGGATCGCTCCTCGGACTCACTGAGTCAACTCGCGGAGCGAAAAACTGGTCTAGTTCTGTTCGTTCATAGGATATTCCCGGCCACTTTCAGGCCTTTCTTTAGTGTCTTCTCCTGTTAAGAATCCTACACATACATCTAAAGACTCATTCATTCACAACTTCCCTGTACAGAGCTTCAATCGTTCTTCCATTCCTCCACGCAACCATCTCGAACTCATACACAAACCCCGCATCCATTTCAATCATTCCACGTAACACCAAGACTTCAAATCCATGATCAGTGTTATCATCATCACCAAGCTCCTCAATCTCGAACCAACCAACAAGACCAACAACTCCATCTATCCAATCTGCGAATCTGCTCAAACCCATAACATACCCATCAATTTCTTCTCAACAAATGACCATATCCATCTCTGTCTTCATCCTCTCCCGAGCTCCTCTTCAAATCGAAACCCCTAACCCGATTACCATCAATCCCCGAGACCCAACAGCAAAACCCACCTACGATTCCATCATTGAGATCTCTACAGCGAATTCCTTCATCTCGAGCTTTCATTCTTCTCGTCGCTCATCGATTACGCTTTCTCAAACTTCGCCTTGGCGGCGACATCAAATCTCGATTCAATCTCTCGGTTCTCAACAACAGCCGCCTTTAACAACACCAAAACCCATCTCTATGTTCTTCAGTTCATGGCCATCTCCGATTTCTCGATCTCACTTTCATTTCCATCTTCATCTCGGTTTTTAACAACAGAAGCCATCGATCCCTTCTCGATTAACAGCAAAACCTAATTCGAACTCGATAACAGCAGCCATGACTATCTTTTTCCTCACTCTGTATCGATTTCACCTTCTCTTCTTCTCCCTTGCCCCGAGTTCGATCTCAAATAATACTAAGCCTCTTTTTTCTTCTCGGATGCATAACAATGATTGAAATGAAATGATTGAGAATATCGAGCTAGGGTTATAGAAATAGGTTATTCGAGTGTCTGGGTCCCTTTGATAAGGGCTAACCCGATGGCAGCCCCTTAACCTCGGGCCAGCTGCGTCTAGTAATCCTCCCAAAAGAGTTTCCCCTTAACCTTAACTGGGATCCATATATCAATCGCCTGTAAAATGACCTTTTTGCCCTTTTGGCTCAAATTGGGTGATTTCTTCCTCTTTTCCTCCGTGTGACTCCAAAGTAGCTACAAAACTCAAAACAAGCGTAAAATACATAATTTACAAGAAAAATAGCAAAGAAAGTATAAACAATAGATAGTAAATAGGATGTATTCTACACCCTATCAAATTCCCCCACACTTAGACTTTGCTAGTCCTCGAGCAAATCAAACTAAAACTCACAACTTCAAAGCGTTCAAGCGTCACAAGCATCCAAAGAGCTATGAGGACATAGAGTTTCTGCATGCTAGTAATAAGAAGTTAGAAATACTAAAGAACATATTCTCGTTCTTAAATGTTGAGTGAGAAATAACCACACCATAATGAGAACGCGTGTTTGAGAAACGATCAATAAGCATTTCGCCTCGACTTACGCCTCACCAAAAGGATTTTATGATAATTGCACTCAAAAAGACGGTTTTTTTTATGGTTCTCACATGTGTGCATGTAGGAATGAAGAGAGAATTCCATGACACGTTGAATGGTGGGAAGGACAACTTCCGAAATATTTTTTAAAAACCCACATCTTTTAATATTTTGAAAAACCATTTTTCTGACGATCTCTAAGAAAGGAAATCAACCATTTATTATTGAGGATGAGATTACTTACTCACCTTCACATCCGATCGCCAATTATGATAACACCACTCTCACGGCATCCAATAGAAACGTCTTACGCTCCTCGTCTTGATCTTCATGGTCGTCGTCTTCGGTTTCAACTATTGATGATAAACCCTTGAATTTCATAAATCCTTGACAATTTGTAACCTTTATTTTAATAATCCTTGTCGCTTGAAACTTCCTTATAAATTTTTCCTTCCCCACGGCTTATTAAATAAATAAAAACAAAACAATATTTCTCTCTTTTTTTTTTTTTTTTTTTTTTTTTATTTTTTAAACAAGAGAAATAAAATACAAAAAAAGTAAACCATGGCCGTGGGAGAAGTATTTTACCGCTTGATTCTTCACAACTTGTATCGTCTTGAAATCATAAATTTCAAAAAAAAATTCTCACCTTTTAATTTTCTTCGCTTTTATGAATAAGTCTTCATTCTTGAATATAAAATTACCTCATTGTATTGTAAGTCCTCAACATATATGTGAAATCCGCCCTTTGTATGTTGCTTTTACTTGAATTTGAAATTTGCTCTTTTTCTCGTTCCGTTGCTTGTAAACCTTGAACTTTTTCCAACTTTCCTTGTAGATTTTGGTGTTTCTATGGACCCGTTGTTGTCGAGAGAGAGAATGGTGCTAACTGCAAATCGAACTACAAGAAGGAGGCTTTCATCTATAGACGTCACCCTTATGATTGACAAAATTAGCACTCAAGAGATCAAAGAGTAGTGCTTCTATTGGTGGGAGGTTGGGTAGCTCACCATTCTACCCGGAATTAACGTACGGTGACACACACTCAAAAGAAGCTCTTTAGTAGATGGAAGATTTCTGGTCGGTGCCTCTCATGACATGAATACGGGTAGTCTCCACTAATGATTGATCAGCAACTCTAATAATGAACTTCTCCCTGCACCAAATTCGCATCACCGGCATGATTAAATCCATTATTTAACACTCTAACAAGCAAGAAATCCGAATGTAGTTCTCTAACATTACCAAGTTCAATTATGTCGGTCAAAATCTCTATGTAAACATACCTAGAAGTATGCTAGTGACTCTAAAATCTTTAAAAGTTGGAGTTTTTAAGTAAAACTTTTTTTTTTTTTTTTTTTTTTTTTATTTTTAAATTTTTAAATTTTTTTTTTTTTAATACATGCTTAACCACTCCCCCACACTTAAACCTTACATTGTCCTCAATGTAATTGAATCCTCCTAGTAAAGGCAAGGTGGGAAATTTTAACATGATAAGGAACAAGAAAAAGAAATAACAAAAAGCAAAAGGATAAGAAATACAAAACCGATGGGTTGCCTCCCATTAAGCGCTTGTTTTAAAGTCGACAGCCCGACTTAGCTCTTGCATGATTCATTCCCCATATACTAACAATCGGAAAATTTGAGGATCCACCCATAATACCTGTTTTGCAAACAATAACTCCATACAAATGTTAGCACAAGAAAACAATAGTGATGTTATCGCTCGATAGAAATTTCCCCCACACTTATTCTCGTCCACACTCGGAAGTGTATAAAGAACATAGAATTTTGGAACTTCCATGTATTCCTCTTGGCAAACCTGCATGGTGTTAGCATCAAGTGTTTCCAATGGTGGATATCTAGAAACAAAATCATCCAAAAATACTTTCGAAGCACATACATTCAAACCAATAAGAGGTAAAGGAGAAGAATCAATATGCAAAGGGTTAGACAAACCTTGCACAATCTCTTGTTTTGCGGAATCCTCTTCATCCTTAGAGAATTCATATGAATTACTTACCTCTTGTATATCGTGGTCCTCTATCAAATCTTGCAACCATTCGTCGTTATTGTCTACCTTAACCAAAGTCTTGGCATCATTAAAATCACTGGCAAGTTCAATTGGGTCTTCCACAAAATCAATCAATTTGGTTTCATCCTCTAGCATCATCTCTTCAACATTCTCATCATCGGAATCGGGCCATTCACTAAAATGATTCTCGTCGGTATAAATTGTAAGATCTTCTTGTGAGGGTGTTATTTCGTTTACAACAATAGGAAAGTGATATCCAAACTCCTCCTTTTGAATAGGTGAAGGATCTTTATTATGATCCGGAGTTGGAATAACTTCCTCATTGTTGCAACGTTCATACACTTCCGCGGACTCATATCTTTCCTAAGGAATTTTTTCCAAGCAATAAATGCATCTTCCTCAAGCTCTTCCTTTTGAATAGGTGATTGATCATTATTAAGATCAAGGCTCAAGTAATCTACACTAGCGTCATCAAAAGTCTCCAAAGGTTGGTTAATTTGTTCGTATAATTTCTCCGAATTCATTTGAATTTCTCTATGTGATTCTTGCAACTTTTGTTGAAGATCCCCCAATAATGGCGAACATCTTATCTCAAAACTAGAGAATTTCTGATCATAAACAAAACTATCCTCCCATCCTTGTGATTGTCCACTTACATACCCGTCATAAGGTTGTTGATATGTATGAGAATATCCATAATGTTCTGTAGGAATTTGATCATAGCCAAAAGATTGGTTTTGATTGTATCCTAAGGATGGTTGGAAGTTGTCATAATGTTGAGGTTGAAAAACCGTATTGATTGTTGTAATATGCTTGCTCTTGTCCACCATACATGGAAAACCGGCACCCGAAATAAGATTTTCAAAAACTAAGTTAGATACGGTATAGAATCCAACAAAGCAAGAATAAAGCAAAAAGAAAATAAAAACAACTAAAATCATCCATTGCTCCCTAAGAATCGGCGCCAAAATTTGATGCGTGTCGTAGGTGCAATCAAATTAATCAATGTTTCCACTCAATTAAAAATAATATAATGGAAGTCAAGTTCGTTCCACGAGGAGCAAGAGATCTTAGTTGTAAAAGTTGTCACGAAAGGGGGTGTAAAAAGCAAAAGAAAATAAACAAAGCAATTAAAAAGGTAAAGTTGAAAGCAATAAGAGAGACAAGACCAAGGAATCCTTCTTCGTTACGAAACAATGAATCAAGTTATGTTCTATTCTACTTGTTATTAGTCACAAATTATCACCAACCGTAGGTAAAGCAAGCTAGCTCAGTGCTAAACCCCTAAATCCCTTGTATCACCGGGACACGGGAAGTTCTCGACTACCGGATTCTATTTACCAAACCACCTAGTAGTAGCTCACTCTAGATGTAATTTAAATAAACGCATTAAGATTTATGAACTTATTAGGTTAATATTAGTAGTTAGACTCTTAGATCAAGGTCTACTTGCTAACGTTGTTTTCACACACAATTGCTCCACGGAATCCCTCCGCAAGGTCTCGTGTTTGCTACTTATGTAAAGAGTCAAGAAACGATTACTTATCTCCTAACTTTCACTAGCTTTAGATCAATTTAACAAATCAATTTAGCGTGCACTCCAAACAATCTATCAATCAATCATGAATGTCTTTAAGATCATTCCTATTAGTAAAAACAAACGATAATTATGTGAAAAACTTCAAGATAGAATTGAAAACAAAAACTTAATCATATGTTAAGAACTAGGAATTCATCCTCAATCAATAAGAAAATTAGCTACTCATGCTAAAAGATCACACAAATAATAAGAAAAGAAAAGTGTTGTGTGTGAAGAGAGGTGTGTAAAAATATATGTAGAAAACTTCTCTATTTATATGCTTCAATATTCTCCAACTCTTCCAAGGAATAGAATCCTTTTCCTTTAGCAATTCAATTTTCCAATTTCAAGTCTTTCTCTTCTTCCATTTTCTCTTTCCAAATTTGAGTCCACTTCTCCATCCAATTCCAAGCCCAAGTCTTCACACCCATGAGAGAAGTCCATAGAAAATTCTGGAATGTTTGGCTCGCCGAAAATCAAGTATTATGGCTCTAATTTTGACCAGGAAAAAGTCGCCGTACGGCCACTGAAAAATTCTGTCCGTCGAGGGAATATGCGACGGAATATTCCGTCAGTCCACCGTTAGGACTAACGGTCAAACTGGTCAACTGTTAGTCCACCGGGTCAAGTCAGAGAGGAGTCAGCCACCAGTCAGTATCTTACTCGGTCTTACTCAGCTGAGTTGCGGGGAAGGATGGGATGCCGGATCGCTCTCGGACTCACCGAGTCAACTCGCCGGAGCGTAAAACCGCCGAGTTCTCGTTCGTTCATAGGATATTCCCGCCACTTTCGAGCCTTTCTTTAGTGTCTTCTCTCGTTAAGAATCCTACACATACATCTAAAGACTCATTCATTCACAACTTCCCGTACTGAGCTTCAATCGTTCTTCCATTCCTCCCTGCAACCATCTCGTAACTCATACACAAACCCCGCATCCATTTCAATCATTCCTCGTAACACCAAAGACTTCAAATCCATGACCGTGTTATCATCACCACTTCCTCAATCTCGAACCAACCAACAAAAGACCAACAACACTCCATCTATCCAATCGCGAATCTGCTCAAAACCCATAACAGACCCATCAATTTTTTCTCAACAAACACCATATCCATCTCTGTCTTCATCCTCTCGAGCTCCCTCTTCAAATCGAAACCTAACCGATTACCATCAATCCCCCGAGACCCAACAAGAAACCCACCTACGATTCCATCATTGAGATCTCTACAGTAATTCCTTCATCTCCGAGCTTTCATTCTTCTCGTCGCTCATCGATTCTCGCTTTCTCAAACTTCGGTTGGCGCAATGACATCAAATCTCGATTCAATCTCTCGGTTCTCAACAACGGCCGCCTTTAACAACACCAAAACCCATCTCTATGTTCTTCAACATGGCCATCTCCGATTTCTCGATCTCACTTTCATTTCCATCTTCATCTCGGTTTTTAACAACAGAAGCCATCGATCCCCTCTCGATTAACAGCAAAACCTAATTCGAACTCGATAATAGCAGCCATGACTATCTTTTTCCTCACTGTATCGATTTCACCTTCTCTTCTCTCCTTGCCCCGAGTTCGATCTCAAATAATACTCGGCCTCTTTTTCTCTTCTCGGATGCATAACAATGATTGAAATGAAATGATTGAGAATATCGAGCTAGGGTTATGAAATGGTTATTCATCTGTCTCTGTCCCTTTGATATGGGCTAACCCGATGATGGTAGCCCCCCTAACCTCGGGCTGGCCTGCGCCTAGTAATCCTCCCAAAAGAGTTTCCCCTTAACCTTAATCTGGCTCCATATATCAATCGCCTGTAAAATGACCTTTTTGCCCTTTTGGCTCAAATTGGGTGATTTCTTCCTCTTTTCCTCCGTGTGACTCCAAAGTAGCTACAAAACTCAAAACAAGCGTAAAATACATAATTTACAAGAAAAATAGCAAAGAAAGTATAAACAATAGATAGTAAATAGGATGTATTCTACACCCTATCAGGTAGTGGGGTACGGACGTATACACCGGTATGCTGTCTATACACATGCCCGGTCGGTCCTTTCCAAAACCCTTCCCATGCTTGGTTTCGACCAGGGAAGAGTGATGCCTCACAAGACTCTTCAAAACCCCCGATTCCGTAAACGGCCGCAGATGAGCGTCTCAAGGATCATCTCGTCCGTCCAACTTCACCAGACTTGGTTATACAACCTCGTCGGGAGCAATTGGTCAGTGAGGCGTCATTACCCATCACTTTACCACACCATGATGCAAGACCTGCATAAAATACACACGATACTTTACAAGTATCAACTTCCCGAATAACGCAGTTATTCAATCCGATTACATGCTATCTTTCGTGGATCCACGATCCACACATTCCGAACATCAATCATGTCACAAATCGGGGATACATCTTCAAAGTATTGGTCTCATGGTTTACAGCGTGCAGCGTGCAACGCGCCATCACAAGAACGTGTTAGGAGTCATGGACGGTTAAGGATGAACATGAGAAGTGGGCAAGGCTGGTCGTGTGGCAACAATACACAACTCCACTACTCCATCACTCCACTTCCTCCACTCCCCACGAGAGACGTGAATAAGGCTTAAATGACTTGTATAAATAGATTCTCCGCCCTATTTTCCAAACGAACACCAATCGTAAGTTTGTTCACTTTCCTGTTGCAAGTCATAAGCAAGCCTACATCTTCACAATCTCAACACCTTCTTCGCTTCCCTCCCTAAGATCAACCCCATCTCCTTCACTTTGTGACCGAAACAAGTCCTGGGCTACCATTTCTTGGTTTAGGCTGGACTTGCACAGATTGATCTCTCGAATCTACAAGCACTCACCCGCAAAGTGCATTTGTTTAAGGTTTAGATTCATTCCTCATCCACACCCCAAATTACCAAATTCTGCAGGAACAGTTTTCACCCATAAACAATTGGCGACCACAGTGGGAGATTAATCTCTCGGTTGTGAAGTCAATTTCTTCAATACCCAATCCTATTTGTCTGGTTCCGAGATGGTTGGTCTTAGGACTTCCCCAAAAAATTCAAATGCCGGTCGGAGTTCCTCCAATGAAGATTCCCCTCTTCCCAACGGTGTATCTGCTGGCGCAACTGGAAGAATCCCAACGATGATCGAGTTAGCTCGGGTGTAGGAGATTCACACGAGGAACATGGATCTAATCAAAGAAGCGGTAAATGGCATACTTGATCTCCTCATCAAGATGACGTCAGAAATGAGCGCGCCAGAGACCTTTACACCGGGGACTGATTTCCCTCAGGTCAACAGTTTTACTGTGAACCAGAGACCAATGGACCAGGAAGCGGCATCTCTAGTGGAAAGCTTGTGTGAACTCTTGCATCTCTCGAGAAATCAACGGGTAGAGACGTTCGCTGCAATTAATAAAATAGCTCTTGATGCACACCTGACTCCTTCTCGTCCAGAAGTTCTAACTGCGCCGGAAACATCTGTAAACAATGTTACATTTACAGAAGACGACATGATGGCAGAGGAAGGTCAGAATCGGGCCATACATGTTACCGCGCGCATCAAGGGTTCAGAGTTCAGGAGAGCCCTCGTCGACACAGGAGCATCTTCGAACGTAATCACTCTCAAGACTCTCAGGACATCCAAGGTTAACCCATGCAAGATTGTACGGCAGCCCACCACGATGACGGACTTCGAAGGAAACTGCATCAAAGACATACGGGTATGTCAATCGAATTTATCAAATAGGACCTATTCAGTCAAAAGCAAGGTTTGAAGTCATAGAAAATGATCCAGGACTACCATATGATACTAGGGAGACCATGGCTTTATGACAATAAGGTCATCCCTTTAACATATCACCAAAGTGCACAAGACCATGCTTCAATAAGGAAATCATCCGTATTCCCCGCATCATTGTCTCTGATGCGCACCAATATGCGGAGTGGAACTGTTGAGCCAAGAAACTCCGCAGGAAAGGCGGACAAAGTCATGTGCACCCCACTACCCACGTGGGCTTCAATCCAGGGAAGACCGACTTGCATCACCGGAGGCTAAGCACCACGACACACCTTTCCTGACAAGGCGTCCACCTCTATCCGGTGAGACTTCAGCCGATCCTCACACCAAAAGGGAGCGCTCTTTCGAGGCAAGCCGTGATCAGAAGGGGAGACGATATACCGGCGCCGCTGTTAGCACTGGGTCGGGAGAGACTACCCGGTCTCCGCCCAATTGAATCTTTGCAAGAACGGCGAAACGCAAGAGGAAGTATTGGACGCTCCACGACAGCCTACAAGATGGCACCACTCTACTCACCGACGAGCTCGAGGTCAGTTAATATCGGGGATGGAGAATTTCCCGGGCCTATCTCTATCAGGGCTCAACTCTATCTCAGAGGAACGTGCAAATCTTGTCCAACTACTCAAGGAGTACCAAGACGTGTTTGCACGGACATACGAGGAAATTCCCGGTCTAGACGAAAAATTGGTCACTCACCACTTACATGTCATACCCGGATCCAAGCCCATCAATCAATCACCGAGGCAATTCGGACACGAAGTGGAAGAACAGATTAAGAACGAAATTCAAAAGTTACTAGCTAAATGGCTTCATCGGACCTATTCATCATCCGACCTGGCTAGATAATGTAGTCCCTAAAGAAGAAAAACGGACAGATCCGGTGTTGTGTGGATTTCAGAAACTTAAACAAGTGCTGCCCCAAGGACGACTTTCCTCTGCCCAACATCGATATGTGTTAGTAGACGCCACCCGAGCGGACACGACATGCTCTCCTTCATGGACGGATACAGCGGTTACAATCGGATAAATATGTATGATCACGATGCGAGTAAGACAACCTTTCGAACCCCTCTTGGCAATTTTTATTATACCGTTATGCCATTCGGTTTAAAGAATGCCGGGCAACGTATCAACGTGCTATGACGGCAATCTTCCACGACATGATGTATAAACAAGTAGAAGACTATGTGGATGATATCGTGGTCAAGTCAAAAGCTCGAGCGGATCACACCAACGTCTTGAGGAAAGTGTTTGAGAGGTGTCGAGAATACAAGCTGAAGATGAATCCTTTGAAATGTGCTTTCGGTGTCTCTTCAGGCAAATTTATGGGATTCCAAGTGACTGCAGAAGGAATAAAGGTAGACCCGTCCAAAACTCAGGCTATCCTCACGATGCCGCCTCCCCGAACTGTGAAGGAACTCCAGAGTTTCGTGGGCAAGGTGAACTACATTCGACGTTTTATACCTGGTCTAACCCAACTTACCGCCTCATTCACCACCTTGCTGAAGAAAGGAGCCAGCTTTGTTTTGACTGCAACCCAGCAGGAAGCTTTTCGAAAGATTCAACGAATACTATCATCTCCAACCGTCATGAAGTCTCCTGTACAAGGGAAGCTACTGGTCCTCTACACCGCCTTCAGTGACATCGCCGTTGGGGCTTTACTCGCTCAGGAAGACGATGAGGTAATCGAACGCCCCATATATTATTTCAGCCGAATATTGAGAGACGCTGAACTCAGATATCCCAGAGCAGAAAGGGCGTGTTTAGCCTTAATCCATTCCATTCAAAAGTTTAGGCATTACCTCGCTATCTAACAAAAGGTGGTACTCGTGTCTAAATCTGATCCTGCAAAGTTTTTACTTTCAAAGCCGGTCCTGACGGGGAGGACAGGCAAATAGCTTCTCCAAATGTCAGAGCTGGACATAACATGTGTGTCACCTAGAGCTATAAAGGGTCAAGCAGTTGCAGACTTACTGGTAGCATTTCTTGGAGAAGGCACTACCGGACTACATGAAGAACTCCTGGAGAATTTCCGGACGTCTACTGTTTTGGAAGAAGAAGTATGGGTCTTGTATTTTGACGGCTCGCTACCCCCTAGCAGTAGTACTGGAGGAGCAGGCGTAGTGTTAGTATCCCCAACCTAGAAGTATTCTCACACTCTTTCAAGCTGGATTTCGAATGCACCAACAACTCAGCGGAGTACGAAGCTTTCCTCATAGGGCTATCAATAGCCAAGCAAGCGGAATCACACGTATGGAGATAAGAGGTGACTCCAAGTTACCGGTGAATCGGATGAATTGAGTATACGCATCAAGGAAGTAACACTAGCTCCATACCGATCAGAAGCGCAGAGGTTACTAAACTATTTTGCCGATGCAACCATAACCCATGTTGGTCGCAGCAACAACAAACACGCCGATTGCTTAGCAATATTGGCTTCCAAATTGAAGTTCGAAGGTTTGGAAGAAATCCGGCAATAAAGAGGAGAACCATAGAATCGACGTGGCTATCGCAATACAAAGACACCAAGACCGACGTGGCGAACTCCGATCATTCAGGAGCTCAACAGCTCACTCTCCCAAGGAAAGGTCGACTAAAACCTGCCAGAACTTCTTCATGCTTCATGGTATGTTGTATTATCGGAACCCAGATGGCTCCCTATCAAGATGTCTGGGAGACGACGAAGCACAACTACAACTGAGTCGTGTTCACAATGAAATCTGTGGACAATCACTGGTGGTAACACTTTACCGACGACTTCAACGCCTGGGATATTACTGGCCAGAGATGGAGACTCAATCCAGGCTACTTCAGAAGTCTTGCTCAAATTTCCAAGCACCACCACATCAGTTGGAGATTTTTAATATGAACCGCACTGGGGACTGCAGAGAGCCCTACATTAGCTATCTCCGCGATGGAATACTTCCTGCCGGTCAAAAGGACGCTATTAAGATAAAGCATAAAGCCAAGCGGTTCATGTTCCATGAAGGGATCCTGTATCGCAAGAGCTTCGGAGGTGATCTACTACGATGCCTGGATGGAGAAGAAATCCCAGTCATGCTGAAGGAGACACACGAGGAGGAGAACATCAAGGGAAGAGGAAACTGTTTCTCCAAATACACGAGAAATACTATTGGCCAACCATGGAAGATGATGCAGCCGCCTTTGTTCAAAGCCACATGAATGCCAAATTCATGGGAACCTTGTTCATGCGCCTTCCACCCCTTTGCACTCTATAAGCAGCCCATGGCCATTTTACAGCTGGGGACTGGACATTATCGGGAAAATCAATCCACCGTCATCGAAGCAACACGAGTACATCATAACCGCGATAGAATACTTCACCAAATGGGTAGAGGCCATTCCCCTACGAGGAAATACAGGAGCAACAATTGCGGCTTTCATTAAAGAACACATCATTTGTCGTTTTGGCGTGCCCAAGCATATCATCACTGATAACGGCACTCCCTTCGCCAATAAGCAGGTACGAGAGCTACTTGAAGAGTATGGCATTAAACAGGTCTTTTCCACCGTCTACTATCCTCAAGGGAACGAGCAAGCTGAATGTACCAACAAGACATTGATCCGGATCATCAGTCGAACGGTACACGACAATCCTAGGGAGTGGCATGATCAGTTACCAATGGCACTATGGGCATACCAGACATCACCAAAGATCCATTGGGGTTTCATACTCACTTGTTTACTGGAAATGGATGCAATTCTCCCAAAAAGAGATCAAAATCCCATCAGCCAGATCGCAGCAGAACTGAGTCCATTGGAACGAGACTTAAGTTTCGACTCTAGAATAGCAGAGTTAGACACTCTGGATTTTAGAAGAGACAAAGCAGAAGAACGTGCTCAGGTGTACAGGAATCGGATTTCCAGGGCATACAACACAATTGTGAAACCAAGCGTTTTCAAAGTGGGAGATCTGGTTTTGAAAACGGCCAAACACATCCAGCAAGACATGTCCGCACCAAAGTTCTCACCAAAATGGGAAGGTCCTTACAAAGTCACCAAGGCTTACAATACCGGCTACTAAAAGATCATTAAGGTGGACGGAGGCAAGCTGGAAGCAGTCATCAATGGAAAATGGCTCAAGGCATATCATGCTTGACCATTAACCGCTCTTTCTCATGACGCTGCAATACAGGCATTCATTTTCATTACATATTAAATCATCAATTATATTCAGAGATGCATTAATGAAAAACCCACATCACCAATCGAAAACCAATGCAATTTATTTCGCAAAGATGTTCAAAAGAAAACTTTCGACGTAAACGTCATTAAAAATGAGGAAATACAGCTGAATACGACTTAGAGGAGGCCATCTAAAAGATTATAGTTCCTTGAAAGCATCATCTCCAGTCTAGTTTGATATCTTTCCGTCATTTTCCTCAAGTCCTGTACCGCCTGCTCTACCGCCTTTGATTCGACAGCCAGAGCCCTCTCCTCTTCCAAGATAGCTTTCGCAGCAGGAACAACATTCACAAGGATGCCAGCTCGATCAACTTTGATGATGTCAAGACGCTGCCGCAACCATCCCACATTGAACTCCATGGATTCACAGGTAGATACCATGTTCTCCCACTTTTTGAGATCTGATTCGACAACATTGCGGATCGAAATACTCTCCATCTCAGCAATCATGGGAAGAAGGCGGTTTCGTGGTGACCAAAGCGGATGAACAATGACGGACCACATTCCTGGTTGCGATATGACCATACTTTCTTCATAACTTTGTGTACAAAGGAACAAACTCCTTCCGCATTAAGAATCCACCAACATCTCGGTAGAATCGGAGGATAAACATTTCATACGAACATCGAATGAGAGACCCCGCATTGGGGTATTCATAAGATGAGATACCCAGGTCGGCATCTTCAAGGTCCACGGAGGTAGGCGCGTTTGAGTTTGAAGGAAGAGGACTGGTCAAGTCGTCATCATCGATAACCGTCACACATGTTCCGATAGGATATCTCTGCAAAGGATGATAGTATTATTCACCTGATCATTATGAAGCACGAGTAATTATTCAGAAGAGTAAAAAGAGACAAACCGGGATGATCTTCTTGACACGGAGAACACGAGCAGGGGATTCATCATGAAACTCAGACGCAGGTCGTGCATGTTTGACGGAGGACCCTGGATGGTAGGAAGAAGACGATCCACTGTTGTTCGACATGATGAGGAAACGAAGTTTCTGCGAGGAAGCTCTACTTCGTAAAATCGTTCAAAATCTCTACACCTACATATCTGCTGAAGAAACCCTAAAACGATTACGGCGCCCGATGAATGAGGATTTAACACCGAGCGAGTCAGGCTTTCTTGTGAACCCTAATCGATAATCAGAAGATCATCCGGATTCTAGCGATTCAACCGGCAGTGTAAGCACCCACACCCGGAATCCCAGCGGAAGAAGAATCCTACCCCTAGCTCAAATACCTAAGGGAGGAAGCCGGTCAGTCAAGGCTTGTGATCACACATTTATGGAGGATTGCCCACGGCCTGAACCCCTCCAGGTAGACTTTCTTTATCTTGTCTTCTTACGTTTGTATATGTCACCATCTCATGCCTACCACACAATAGTGTAACCATTATGTGCTAGGCAGGGGACTTAATGTTGATGGTGGATTTTCGTTTAAGGTTAAATTTGTAAAAACCATAAAAAATTATGCGCTGACATCTTGTAAAAGATAAAGCCATTAATAAGTGTTGGATACTCCCTCACTTAATTCACCAAGAATGGAGCATGTAGCAACAATCCCATTCTGTGAATACATGAAATTCCTCTAGGTTGGAGCATGTAGCAACAATCCCATCTTGTGAATTTCATATCAGCCTTGTATTTCCTGTACTCATTATTAGTGTGGCATGAGACTGAGTGTTACTCTTACAGAGCAGCACGAACCTCCAAGCATTATAATGAAACCACGTACGAAATACCCGTACAGGCTGACTCTCGGTGTGTTATACTAGCCCGATTGAGCCCCTCTCGGTGTGTTATACTAGCCCGATTGAGCATCTGGATTGACCGTATCAGTCCGGATATGATCGCAGTCATCCAACTCCATAAGCATGATTGGATAACCCAGATCAATTCCATCACCCCCAAGCAGGTATGGAATACCCACGGCCGACCCCGCATGGTCGGTCATTGGCCTTGCTTGCCAAAAGACGTTCATACCAAGCATTATGGACGGAAAACCCTAAATTAGGGTTTGCGGCATATTACATGTGCCGCAAACAATCTCAACCATCCATCTTCGCAGGTATAGATGGAGGGTGTAGATGTAGATTCAAAGGGCCCATATCATGTCTACACAATCACCGTGGGCCCGCCTACACACTTGACCAACCGGTCAAGACCAACCATGTTCGGTTGTAATAAATTCGTGCACCCAAACAAGAGGTGACGCACGACCTTGAAACCCAAAATTAGGGTTTTGAGCATCTCGAGCGTCCATCTTCTCCGACACGAATGAAGGGTCCGAGATTAGATCAAAGCGAGTCCGGTCATACCAAAGATGACCACCGTGGGCCCATCTATCTCCTCACATGGTCGGCCAAGGCATACCATGCTTGGTTGTCCCAAACCGTCCTCCCAAACTAGCGTGGTTACACTTCCCAATTGCAAACTAATCTCGACCGCTCAACTTCACCCTGATGATTTGGGTGGCTCAGATCACGTTTTCATGGGATAGTTAGGCATAGGCGTTAACACTAGCCTACCACCTACACGCCAAATCGATCGGCCAAGACCGACCAAGATTGGTCGTCTTGGAACGCGCGCCCGAAGCTCGGCATGATGCGCGGCTTTGCAAAGACCATATTTATGTTGCAAAATCGATCTCAACCACTCCTCTTCGCCGGTCAAATTGAGTGGCCTAGATCGCACCTTCATGGGGTAGTGGGGTACGGACGTGTACACCGGTATGCTATCTACACACATGCCCGGTCGGTCCTTTCCAAAACCCTTCCCATGCTTGGTTTCGACCAGGATGAAGAGTGATGGCTGCGCACCTCTTCAAAACCCTGATTCCGTAAACGGTCGCAGATGAGCGTCTCAAGGATCATCTCGTCCGTCCAACTTCACCAGCTTGGTTATACAACCCTGGTCAGGAGTTAATTGGTCAGTGAGGCGTCATTACCCATCACTTTACCACACCATGATGCAGTACCTGCATAAAATACACACGATACTTTACAAGTATCAACTTCCTGAATAACGCAGTTATTCAATCCAAAGATTACATGCTATCTTTCGTGGATCCACAATCCACACATTCCGTACATCAATCATGTCACAAACTGGGGATACATATCGGGGTATTGGTCTGCGGTTTACAGCGTGCAGCGTGCAACGCGCCATCACAAGAACGTGTTAGGAGTCATTGGCGGTTAAGGATGAACAGGAGAAGTGGGCAAGGCTGGTCGTGTGGCAACAATACACAAGTCCACTACTCCATCACTCCACTTCCTCCACTTCCCACGAGAGACGTGAATAAGGCTCAAATGACTTGTATAAATAGGTTCTCCGCCCTATTTTCCAAACGAACAGAGAGAACAGGGAAAAACAACAAGAAAACACCAGAGCTTACTTACACCAATCGTAAGTTTGTTCACTTTCCTATTGCAAGTCATAAGCAAGCCTACATCTTCAAAATCTCAACACCTTCTTCGCTTCCCTCCCTAAGATCAACCCCATCTCCTTCACTTTGTGACCGAAACAAGTCTGGAACGGCCATTTCTTGGTTTAGGACGGACTTGCATGATTGATCTCTCGAATCTACAAGCACTCACCGCGCAAAGTGCATTTGTTTAAGGTTTAGATTCATTCCTCATCCACACCCCAAATTACCAAATTCTGCAGGAATAATTTTCACCCATAAACACATAATAAACATAACAGAAGACTCGACGCCACGAAGCTTCCGCTGCGCAACTCTGATCTGTCTCTAAAACTGAAAGTGGGAAAGGGTGATCACATCATCCCTAAAAGGGGTGCCCCGTAGGAATAACAACTATCTTTCAAGTAAACATTAGTATGATTCAAAGACAGTGAAGATTTTATCGACAGTCGTTAATACACGGAAAGACAGTAAAACACACGGAAAGACAGTAAAACACAAAGTAGAAACTTCTTCAAAGACATCCATAAATAACAAAAACATCCATGTATGAGATATGTGTTGCCGCACATAAAGGAAGAGTAATATTGATGCCAAATCCATACCGAATAGGTAATACTGCGGTGTATTGCCCTAGCCATAGAATACTGAATATATATAAAGGAAGAATAATATTGCGGTGTATCGCCCTAGCCGTGTAATATTGCGGTGTGTCGCCCTAGACATATAATACTGATATTGTGTCGGCACACATCTCATACCACACAAAGCACACAAAGATATGCAT
This sequence comes from Papaver armeniacum, assembly GCA_023531295.1. NCBI lineage: Eukaryota > Viridiplantae > Streptophyta > Magnoliopsida > Ranunculales > Papaveraceae > Papaver > Papaver armeniacum. Next base: position 1,518,776 of record JAJJWW010016832.1, on the reverse strand, counting down.
GAATTTCACAACACAATGATTGATTTGTAAAAAAATAATGAATACAAGAAAGTTCATTATCGATTCCCACCTCTTTTAATGACAAGCCTCGCCTACCTCAAGATCCATGATCCACTGGTTCATTCTTTGAATCGATCGTTGTTAATAACTAACTGTTAATCACACAAGAACTCTAAGAATCTATTCAAAATGACTCATACAAGAATCAAACAATTCTATTTAATGGTTCTAAGACCATTTATAGTTATACACCTTCATTATCCATCTCTTGCATATCCAAAGGTTTACTAATTCAATTAGGTTGTAACTATAGTCCATTAGCTAAGCCTTATGAGTATTTACAACTTTGTAGAATAAGTCAAAGGCTAATTTGGACCATAAGGGTCTAAACATATAAATAGGAGAATTAACTCTAAGCCTAAGTCCACTAAACCTGCCCGCTAATCTAAGGACCAGTCCACTCGGGTCCACTAATGGTCTCTAACAGTCAAAAGTGTCAAATAACGGTCAATGTCCAAGGTTAGGTCAACTGGTCAAAGAGTCAACTCGGTTAACGAGTCGAACAGGAATCGGCCTGGGTCAACTCAGTCAACAAGATTGATTCAAGTAAAAGAAATTACTCAGCCAAACAGACTGAGTTAGACAACAACAAAACCGAGTCAGACTGTCTAAATTCAATCAGACAGGCCAAAGGTTGTCACACAACTGAAATTCTTAACTATTTTCAAATTCAAATACAAACAATAATAAATTTTATTTACAAACAACAACTTTGATTACTCGCCATATGCGCCTCAAGATTTTCACAACAATACTATCTACAACTCTACAATCAACCATATAACTTCTCTTTATTCACCATTACATTCTAATACAAACCTCGGTAACCAAAGCCATATCAACTCTCACAAAGATCAACACATTCAAAGAAACCAATCAAGTTCTTGTATTCCACATACACCATCCATAACAACATCTCCACAACCATTTCCATCTCATCTAACTGGACATGACATCTCCACCTGAAATTTCAGCTCCACTGCCATCTCAACTCCTAACTGATTCATATGCATCTGCCACTAGACTTAACTGAACTCAATCACTCTTTCCATCTATAACTAATACACTTAGACCCAAATCCAAACTCTGCCAATAAACAACCTTAACTGCTAACTTATTTCCATTCAACAAGAATATTTATACATGCATTCCTATAGATCATACCACAAACACTTCTAAATTGTAATTGTAAATGTAAAACTTCACACTTACAACCTTCTTCAACACCAGCACAACTAAACAAATCCCAGCTGCATAACATAACCAACACAAAGAATACTATATCCAAACTCAACTGCAATACAATATCAAACCTCGTCGGTAACACCCATATAAAATTATACTTCACTCTGGTCTGTAATTCAATCTCCACACAGGTTGCTGAAGCTCAGCTGAAGCGAAATCAGGGAATCGTAAGCGACTACAGGTTGCTGCAATTATCCAGGCCCTTACGGTTTGGAAGGAACCAAATTGGTGCTTCGTCTTGGCGAACAAAATGCTTCAACAGCCGATTCGTGGGAGGTCTAAGAAGGCAGAGGACAAGAAGCAAGGTGCTGCAAACATCATAGCTTGTCAGAGGAAGATAAATTCTGGCCATTTTGTCGTGGGAATTCGAGTGCTATCGTCGTCTGGTGTTGCTCCATGTGATGAGAAGACTTACTCTGAACTGTTGGACAAATATCCTCCTGCATCTCCTCCCGAGGTTCCTGTGGATAATATTGTTGCTGACCCAATAACAGTAGGTACCAAGGAAGTTTTGGGAGCTATCAAAAGCTTCCCCAAAGGAACATCGTGCGGTCGTGATGGCTTACGTGCTCAGCACTTAGTTGATGTTTTTAGTGGAGCGGCGGCAGTAGTGGCAGATGACTTACTTTCTTTAATTTCCGGGGTCGTCAACCTTTGGTTGGCTGGGAAATGCCCTACAGAATTAGGAGAATACATTGCCAGTGCACCTTTGATACCGTTGCTTAAGCCTGGGGGTGGTCTCAGGCCCATTGCAGTTGGTACGGTTTGGCGTAGATTGGTTTCCAAAGTGGCTGCCTTTGCTGTTGGAAAGGACATGACCTCTTATTTAGGTGATTACCAATTCGGTATTGGTGTGCCTGTCGGAGGGGAAGGCATTTTACATGCTGTAAATCGCCTTTTGGAGATGAAAGGTTATTCAGACAAAATATCAATGTTACTAATTGACTTATCTAATGCGTTCAACATGGTGAGCAGGATCTCAACTCATCAAAGAAGTTCGTCTCCATTGTCCAGGTATTTCTTGCTGGGTAGAATTTTGCTACTTATGACCGGCTAAGCTTTATTATGCCCAATATATTTTGTCTTCTGCCCTTGGTGTTCAACAAGGTGACCCTCTCGGTCCCTTACTGTTTGCGTTGACTCTTCACCCCTTAGTGAAGACTATTGATTCTCGTTGCAACATCGATTTGCAGGCCTGGTACCTTGATGATGGTACAGTTATCGGTAATGCACTAGATGTAGCTAAGGCCTTGCGCATAATTGAAACCGAAGGACCGAGCAGGGTATTACACCTCAATATAAAGAAAACGGAGGTCTTTTGGCCTTCTCTTGATCCTAGAAGTACAACTGAAGGTGTATTCCCTCCCGATATTGGTAGGCCTTCTAATGGTGTTAAACTTTTGGGTGGACCGGTGAGTTTGGATTCGGGCTTTATTAGTGATATGTTGTTGAGCAGGGGTGCATAAGACCTGCTCAACTAATGAATGCAATCGGAAAACTCAAGGATCCTCAAAGTGAGATGCTATTACTTCGCAATTGCACTGGTGTTTCTAGGTTATACTTTGCGATGCGGACTACCAATCCTGCTGCTCTACAACCAGCCACTGACCTTTTTGATGATTAGTTATTTCAGTATTTGAGACTCATGATTACTGGGGATGGTGCCTGTTTTGGTCCTTTACAGCAGATATTAGCTACCTTGCCCATCAAAGATGGTGGACTTGGCATTTACACCATGGATGACACCCGTACCTACTATTATCTTGCTTCTCAGAACCAGACTGCTTCGGTACAAAAGGTGATCCTTGGTAATTCATTCTCAACGGACAAAGGCTCATCCTATCAGTTGGCTCTTCAGAATTTCATCCAGGTATGTGGATTACCTTCAACTTACTGTGTCGATTATACTTCTCCCCCTTCCATGCATTCCATGGCAGTAACTTATTTCGATGCAGTTAAGAAACAAATCCCCGCACCAATTTTCTTTGTCTCCAAGAGATTCCGTCTTATGGCAAAGGAACCGTGTTAGACACGCGCAATATTATTTGCTAGTTGTTCCCATCAGTGGGCTTAATCGCATTCTCGGGCCACGACAATTCAAGGTCATGCTTTGCTATCGATTTGGTATCCCTCTATTTGTTGAGAATAATTTATGCCCAAGTTGTAACAAATCTATGGACATATTTGGAGATCACGCTTTCACCAAGCTAAAGATGTTGGATATAAGTTTCGACATGATCTTTTTCGTGATGTTATCACTGACATTTGTTACAAAGATAATGTGCCTGCGCGGAATGAAGTTTCTCTTGGCCTTCGTACGGATGATGACAGAGATTTAAAGCCAGCCGATATCCTTGTTCTTAACTGAGAAAATGGTAAAGATGTTTGTATGGATGTTACATGGGTCTCTCCATTTACTGGTGATGGCGTTCGCTCCTTTGTCCCAGGAAAGGCAATTTCTAGTGCGGTTTCACGGAAACGCACTAAATATTTGGACAAATGCGATTCACATGGGTATGGTTTGGGTGTCCTGGCTTTTTCTACCTTAGGGGAACTTGGTGAGGATACCTTGGTTTTTTTCAAGCGACTGAAGAATTTCCTAGTTAGCAATGATGCTAGTAGCGGCTTAGGCAGTTTCATTTTTCATAGATTAGGAGTAACTATTCAAAGGGGTGTTGGAGCCCAGCTTGTTGCTAGGCTACCAACCAAAAGCTTTGTATGAAATATATAAACTGAATTAAATCGCCAAGAACTCGTGATCAATTCAAACTATAATTCCATCTCCATTTTCATAACAACACCAGTTCCAACTCACATACTCCTTCAGCTCAAACTACTAGTATAATATTCATCTAACAGATTCTGGATTCAATCAATAACACATCTTATTCAACAATAATTACTAATCTTCAAATATGAAATAATTTACTTAGAATTTAAACGATTTTTACCTCATATTAAATCCCAAACTGAATTAGATGATTCACCATCTGCTTAATCTTTAATCCCGACCTTAACTCAACTCCTCTTCTTGCTTAACTGGATTCTGTGATTATTCTTAAGGTTATAACAACCTACCAATATAGTTCATCCATCACCACATCAATCCCATTATCACCAACAGTTCTCAATTAAACCCCAACTACCAATTTCTGGTTGTTCTTCAACTTCAAGATCTAATTCACGATAAACCCATCCCTAATCATCCTTTGATAGCATCACTTTCATCATCGAATTCCTCTTTGAACTTCTTATGAAACCCTAGTTCTTAATTTGGGGAAGAACAGAACATAATTCTAATTCACCGATTCTTCATCAACAACAGCTACAGTTGATAAATCAACACAAACCCATCTCTAATCTGTCACTCGAACCTTCAATTTCATCTTCTAGTTCTTTATTTGAATTTCAAACCCAAAACCAGAAACCCTAAATCTGCTTTCCAATCTTCGATTCTCAGATTCATACTCAATACTTCTATCTAAATCTTCAAATCGATCAAAACCCAACTCTAATTCCTCAATTCCTAACTCAAACAATGATTCACAAAGGAACCTTATGACTATTTTAGAACATCACTCAAACTTCTCCTTCCCGAGCTCAATCAACCACAGAATCTCACCTTCTTCCTTAGATCAACAACTATAAGCTTTTTATGAACTAATCTCGAAATACTCGATATCAATCCACTGAACATAAAACCGACATAAAGAAGGTGAAGAAAAACAGAGAAGAAGAAGATGAGAGAAGAAGAAGAAAGAACAATAAGAAAAAGAAAGAAAAGAAATAAGATTTATGTTCTCGATCGGTTGTGGGGATAATTCCGAAGAGAATTGCTAAAGACACCCGAGAAACGATAAGGGCAGCCAGATCGGTTTCAGTGTAAAAAGGCTAATTTTCCCTCCTTACTAATCTGATGATATCTTCTTCGTCCGATGTCCGAATGACACGCTCGAGTAGTCCGTTTTGCATAAATTTTTGAGATCTATTCAACGGTACTAATTTCGTATCTAAATCATTGTTAGATTAATTTTTAATAATTAACGTTCGTGTTAAACTAATCGAGTTATTATCGGCTAAAACGTCACTTGACCTATCTAACCACGTTGACGAGCTTGAGGGTCTTTACATTTTCCCCACCTTATTCATTTTCTTCCTCGAAAATCAAACCACCTTCTAGTCTTCATAACTCCCCACCTTATAGAATAATCTCATCTCTTATCTAAGCGAAAAAAAAGAAGAAACAAAACACAAACCTATGTGGCTTTCTACAACTAAAATTTAAAATTTGTAGCTCTAGATTCAACTACACTGATTTAGATTCTATCAAATAGGGAAATATAAGTTTCTTAAACTAATTTCTATTTTATAAAGAGGGAGGATCCCCTCACACTTTTATTATCACACTATCTCACACGTTGGGCGTCATTTCGAGAATAAAAACCAAATCGTAATGAATTTGAAGCTAATATTTTGGGTATATGTTCCTCTTACTGTTCCACATGCCTACTAAAAATGAGCACATTCCGAAATATGAAACCTCACAATCTACCGGTCTTAATTTCGACGGCCAGAAATCCGTTGATTTTCAACGGCTCATTTTCAAAGTAGTAGATGGTGGTGTTATATGTCTCGGAATACGCTCATTTTTGGTAGGTATGTAGAACTTGGTAAGAGGAACATATCCCCAAAATATTAACTTTAAATCCGTTACGGTTTGGTTTTTGTTCACAAAAATAACGCCCAACATGTGAGATAATGTGATAATAAAAGTGTGAGGGGATCCCTCCTCTTTTATAAAATATCTGTCTCTAACTTCAAGGAAGATTCCTATAAGTCTTTCTAAGTGAAATTGAAATTTCGGTTTTTAAAATAATTATAATATAATTCTATGATCAGTCATCTCTGAATGCAGTTGCCCTGTCAAGGTTGGCCAATTCTAACAATGCCTTCCTACGAACAGAGAAAACACAACCTTCACTATTCCCCAGTGCTGGATTAACTAAGTAGTAATTTATTGAGATTAATTAGTCTCTAAACTTTTATCGTGACTGGTGTAAGTCTGATAAATTTAATTCGTAAAATATGTAAATAGTTCACATCCTTTTAAACAATTTAATCATCAAAATTTATTTTATTTTATTTATTTATTTTGTCAATCTAAATATTTCACGTCAAATTATAATATCTAATATTTTTAACTTTACTGTGATACCATATATAAATTTTCCAAACATCATCTATTATAAATTTACTACCATTTTAATTGTTCAAATATTAGTATCAACTGTGTTATTATCCTCATTATTCTTAAGTTGATGGTCTGGTTGGTACACTAAGCCTTAATCTTATATATATATATATATTTACATTAACGTAAGAGTTGATATAATATATTTTAATTATTCATATTGAATCCGTACTCCATATCTTGTCAAACCTTGGCGCTGGAAATTTAATATGATTTAGATTTGAGTCTGCACAAAATTATAATATATCCTAATAGTCTTTAGGTTTTGCTATTAATGAAAAGTGTCCTATGATCGGTTCTCACCCACCCAAAATAAATTACACTTTCTTACTACTCAAAATATATAATATAGCAAGGGCAAGAAAGGATCGTTCCCATAGATAGGACTAGGTTGTCAATATGTTTCGGTATCTTATAAGTAACACGGGGGTTTTCGATTTTTATAAACGAAAATAAAATAAAAGCAAAACAATAAAAAATAAACACGCAAATCAAGGTTGTGAAATATTGGATAAAGGTTTCATCTTCAATTGTAGACAAGTTTTTGAATGTATGAATATAATTCGTATTTAATCTCGCTATCATCAAAAAAACTAGAATACCTTATTGCAAGAATACTCCGTAAATTTCCTAAGTCATCAACACACACATTAGAGCTGTGTATGTGAATTCTACCTAAAGAATAACCTAACGCCTAGCGCTAATTAAGTTCAATTCCCAGAAGCATTAAGTTTCAGAAATAGGCTAATCAATGCTATTGTCATACATTGCGCATAATAATTCGGATAATGGTCAAAATCTACATATGATTACGAGAGTGTATCACAACAAACCGTAAACATATCATGCTACTCGTATTCAAGGTTATCGCTCGATGATGAACCCTAAATTAGCTATAGATATGGATGTGAGTTCAATCAATTCTAGACCTAACTAAACAAACATTCAATCATATTGCAATACATCAATCATGCAATTATTATAACCCATAGAAAGTAAACGATAATATTGAGAGAAAACTAATACATAAAAATCGTACTTGTTTTTAGAATCCAACTACATCTTTAACCAATAACAATAAATCAACTACTTGGGTTTTTGGAAATCATCACAAAGAGTTTAGAAGAATCTATCATGTGAAACCCTAGAAAACAAGTAGAAGCCTCCCTAATGGAGATCTTAGGTTTAGAGAAAGACTATTCTATTTATATGCTTCTCCCATTCTCCAAAAGGATACTCTTTCCTTAGTTAGGTTAAGTCTTCTCAAAGCCCATCTCCAATTAGTCCACCAAGCCCATGTGTGGAAAATACCCGTGTGAAAACTCTGCCCAAAAATATATCGCCGAAAAACTGGTATCGCCGGTCGGAAGTTGGTCGGGAAAGTATCTCGGGTGACCGGTAAATTCAACTCGGTCACCAGTCAAACGAGTCGACTCGGTCAAGTCAGCCGAGTTAAGATGATTCAGTCGAGTTAAGGCCGAGTCGACTGAATGAGTCAGGGTCTAACTGGCTTAGGCATAGGCCTAGGCCATCTTGCAACCTTGCACAGGACATAACCAATGTTGCATCATCATTGCACTTCACAACTTCATTTCCAGCTCCTATTGCACTGTCTCCCTTGCACACAGACATTGGAAATCATGCCTGCAACCCATTGTACCTCAACATTCATCATGCTACACAGTAGCACTTTAACTTACAGGGCATATTCTTGCACTTCAACACCAGCTGTTCCATTCAGCCTTGCCTGTAATGAGCAACACCTCTTCTCTGCTCCAATTCCTCTAGTGTCGACTCTACTTCAAGCCACCTGTAGGATCAGAATATCGCGACATCAACACCTCGCGAAGTTAACAAATAAAGACATTGCGAAAGTGTCGCAAACATATATTATAGATGACGCAACAAATGACGATTGCATAGACACGAGAAGGATGTGAAGTCCTGGCGAGATTAAAGAGCGTCGCGAGATTTAGCCTTTGTACACTTGCGACACTTCGCGAGTCATTCCCGAAAATAAAGGACATCTTGGCTGTCATCCATTATGTAATATCCTATATAAAGAGCCGAGGGGGCCTGTAGAGGAGAGATCTTTTTTCGAGTGTTAAGCAAGTCATTAGGAGAGAGAAAATTAAGAGTAATTGTAATTCTTTAGCCCATTTTCTATTTTCCCTTCTAAAGAGTTCAAGAACTTAATAAAGAAGTTATCAATTATTCATCTAAAATGGTTTAGATTGTGTAATTTCTTATGAGGTGTGTAGTGTAGGATTTCCTGCAACTACATATGTAGGATCATAATATCGCAACACACAAGACTCGCGAGACTAATAAACGACAGCGTTGCGAAGGCGTCGCAGGGAAGTAGAATAAATGACGCAATGGATGACGACAAATGTAACATGAGGAATATGTGAAATCAAGCGAAGGTTAAGAAGCGACGCGAACATGAACACTTACATGCTTGCGACACTTCGCGAGTCAATCCCGAAAATAAAGGATAGCTTAGCTGTCATCTACTGTGTACTACCCTATATAAAGGGATGAGCGAGTCTTTTGTAGGGAGAGATCTTTTTGAATTGTTAAGCAAGTCATTAGGAGAGAGAAAACAGAGTAATTGTAATTACTTTGGTTTTGTTCTAATTGTATTTCTAAAGATTTCAAGAAGATAATCAATCAAATCCAAAGTTAATCATATTTCAAATATATGTTGAATCTAATAAGAGGTGTAGTGTAGATTTCCTGCAACTACATATGCGCTAAAAACAGGGAGAATTTGGAGTAAGAAAAGAGAAATTTGATACAGTTTTTAACAATTTACCAAAAGAAAGGAATGGCTAGGAAGAGAAATGTATCAAAGCACCAACAATTGTGAGAAGAAGTGGGAGACTTGCTGGTGAAAGGAGAAATGAAAGGGGAGAATCATCAAGGATGAACATAAGAAATGATGAAGAAAATCAAATTCAATCGCCAATTCAACCGAATACAAACACAACTACAGATTATGATAGAGTAAGCGTACACACATGGAGATCAGATTCTATGGAGGAACGAGAGGAAGAGCAACAACAGATAAATAATGGACGAGAAGATAGAAATCGAGAAGAGATGGGAGAAACAGTTCGTGGAAATGAAGAAGTCGCAGCATTAGAAGCACTGAGACAAACTATGTATGAGGAAAGGCGGTTATAAGCAGAGGAACGAGCAAATTTAACAAGGAAAAATCATGAGCTGAGGATGGAAAATCTGAGATTGCAAAATAGAAGATCGAGGAGTAGTAACAGATCAAGATCAGGATCGGTAAGAGAAGATAGGAGGAGAACATTACCCATAGAAACTGTTAATGAAGAAAATTTGGAAAGAGAGCCAAATCTTGATGAAGGATGTCACGAGAGAAGAGAAATAGAAGGAGATCGTTATGTTCCACGACCTGAGACTGTACAAAATGGTAAAAATAATGGAAATCAAGGAGATAGGCAACCTCAAGAGCAAAATAATCCGACTGATGAAGAAAATCGGATCGAAGGAAGAAGAATATTGCATGGAAGAGAAGCACGAAGGAAACAAAAGGAAATCGAAGATGACATTGAAAAACACTATGTTGAGCAAGCACGTTTAGCCTGCGAAAGGGAAAGATTGAGAGCAGAAGTAGAAGAACGTGAATTTGAAGAGGCAATTCGGCAGAATACTCATGACAACCGAGAAAGAAGGCGCGAGCAAAATCGCAACAATGGAAATATAAATGAAGAGTATGAAAGAATACAAAGGAGAGTCAATAGACAACCAAGAAGAGAAATTAATAGATACAATGGTGTACAAATTCGCGAAAGAGATGAGGGAGAAGGTCGCAGAGAAAGGAGAGAAGAAAGTGATGAACCAGAAAATATAAGTAGACATGAGCGCAGAAGAAGAGAGGTGGAGTTAAAAAGACCAATAGATTCAAATTCTGAGGCAAATGAGCAAATCTTAAGAGAATTGGCGTAAAATGAGAGGAGTATTGAACAGCCGAAGAGAAGGGGGAAGAAGACAGTTGGATGAAGCCATCGCAGAAGCTGCGAAGAATCCCTTCACGCTAGAAGTATAAATGGGAGGAATACCTCCTAAGTGCAATCTGCCTGCATTAACCAACATTTTTGATGGAACAACTCGTGCGATACAACACATCAAGGCTTATATGAGGTGTATGTTGCAATGGGAGAATCATGATGCCATATTGTGCAAATACTTCGCGTCAAGCTTAATAGGGGAAGCACTGGTGGTTTGAGGGTCTCATGAAGAAACACAATCACGTCATTCAACCATTTGCAAGCTACATTCCCGGGAGCATACATAAGTAACAACTCCTCATGACTGTGCATTGAAGATGTATTTGGACCGAAACAAAGAGTTGGCGAAAGCTTGAGACATTTGACAATAAGATGGAGGACAATGTGTAGCGAAATGGTCAGACTGGTCGAAGAAAGATATCTCATTTTATCGCTTTGTAAATGCTCTATTTCCGACCCGTTCGTTGTACATTCAAATTTTTAGAATCAAAAATACGATCACGATGGCAGAACTGCGAGAGCTTCAGGAAGAATATATTGCCTTGGAAGAAAGACAGAATGAAATGGAATCTTATCCGGTCGCAAATACAAATTCGAACGCTGCGAACCCAAGCTTGTTGCCTAAATTTATAAACACAGTGGCGAGCAATTCGCAAGGGCAGCAAGAAAGGAAGGATGATGATGGACAGCAGAAGATACTAGCCATGGGGAGCCGTGACCAGGAGGAGTTCGAGCGAGAAAGAAATTACTACAACCGTGGCAGCAATAATAAAATTCAGAGACTAGATCATATGCAAGAAACCTATGGAGGACGCAGGCAGAATACTCATGGAGGGCAGAGAAATCGCAGAATAGTATGGGAAGAGATTAAAATGCCACCGCTAAATGCTAGTGTGGAAAAGATCTGGGAAGCCATACTTGTAATGGAGGACGTACCAGCACCTTGGAACGCGGGGATGGAACCACCACCGGGTGATAGAAGTCACGAGTTTTGCTCTTATCACCGCTTTCACGGACATCAAACAAATGATTGCAGAGACTTAAAGAGAATCATTCTCAGAATGATCGATCGGGGAAAGTCAATCACTTTCTAAAAGAAGAAGAGAAGGTTCAACATTTACCTCCACCACCAAAGAAAGGAAGAGAAACCTTTGTTATGATTGGGGCAAAGGCTAAAAATTTGTTTTGCAATTCCATCGTACACTCATACCGCACAATTGAAGATTTTCACGACAATGTACTTAGTAGGGTTTTTAGAGATACCGATGACAAAGAAGTGATGAATGTTGCGAAGGTATCGCAGCTTAAAAGGGTGGCAATTGCGAAAAATCTCATTCTCTCGGCGATAAGAAGTACCCAAAGGAAGAGAAATACATGATAGCCCATTGGTTGTAAAGTTAGAAATTAATCCAAAACCTATCGAGGGCGAAGATGATGAAGTTTTAAAACACCGTTGGGAAATCAATAGAATATTGATTGACACTGGCAGTTCAGTTAACATTCTTTTCTACCATACTTACAAAACTATGGGAGGAAAAGATGAAGATTTGATCCCTTCAACATACAAAATATATGGCTTCAATGGTACTGCAAACAAACCCAAAGGAGAGGTGCAGATGAGAATACCATTGCAAGGATTGTCAACTGATATCTTGTTCTATGTGGTTGATGTGGAGTCTCCCTATAATGCATTGATTGGGAGGCCATGGTTGCATGAAATCTTGGGTATCGCATCAACATACCACCAGTGCATAAAGTTTCCGCATCCTAGTGGTATTGGAATTATAAAAGGAGACTGGATGGAGGGTCAAAAATGTTATGAGATTGATGTAGAGAGCTGCGAGGAGAGAATGGCAAAAAAAGAAAGGATGGAGGAAGAATGTAAAGGATGAGCAGAGAAAACAAAGATTAATGGTGGATACCATAGAAACAAAGGAAGAAGAGATGCTGCGAAGTGAGTATGCAAAAACAATTGAATATCATGATGAAAAGGAGACATTGAAAAGTTTGACTGACGCGGAGGCAGAAGGAAGTAGGAATAAAAGGTGTAAAAAATGAATAATTGCGAGAAAAGATAACAATTTAGTGGTGAAAGCATTATAAGGATAAGAAGTAGAGATGATGGTTGCAGAAAAGTTATGCGAGAATCTCGCCATGAAGAATGTATGAAGCTCTATTGAATAATTGAAATAAGATTGTGTGATAATTTCGCAGACGAATTAACAAAAGACAAAAATGAATGATTGATTATGTTGATAAAATGAATGAATGAGTGAATGGGACGAACCTTTATGGCGTACACCCTAGTTCGCGAATGATATTTCGTAAGAGGCAAATGTAAGACCTAAAGTGCGTCATATAAGGGGGTATCTCTTGACATGGCCTGTGGGGAAGGTTACACCGCTCCCGAAGCCTGGGTCATGGAGATTTGGGTCCCATGAAAGCCTATCCTAAGAGGTACCTTGGATTCCCAACTATATATATAAGGTTATACCCTGGTTGGGCGGCCGAGGGTCTCTTCCAAGGAGTCACCGTATGCACAAGGCGCCGAGGTACACGGTTAAGCCCAGTGCCCGGATGGATGAACCTACCCCGGCCATTCTTGGCAAGTCTTGGCATATGTTGCACTCGGCCCGAAGAAAACTCCACTTAGGGTGCAGTCTCGTAACCATAAACCCTATAGGTATAAGGGATAAGAGGTCGCGAAAGCAAATTGGTTGTTGTTAAGACCGGATGGGAGGAGCTAGTCTTGTATGGCCGATGTTTCGCCTCCTGAAGGGGCAACCAGGGGAGATGATAAGGGCGACACCCTCCATTAGGGAGAGTGTCAAAACAAGACGCAAATGTCATGAGGCTTTATTTTCGCAAGGAAATTTAGGCTTATCATATTTGTGCAATGATCCTCGAAGAGGCAATAATACTAACGCGAGGGTAAGACGAGATCAATGGGTCTTTACACGAAAGTGTAAAGACGTCCTGCGATTTCGTCGCAAGACGACGACAATGTCATGGGATTTTATTCTCGCAAGAGAATTTAAACCTGTCATATTGTCGCAAACAAAATATCCTGCAGAGGCAAAAATACTTGAGAAATGATAAGACTGTAGGATCATAATATCGCAACATACAAGGTTCGCGGGATTAATAAACGACAGAGTCGCGAAGGAGTCGCAGGAAGCTAAAGTAAACGACGCAATGAATAACGACAAGCAAAACATAAGGAAGACATGAAATCTGGCGAAGGGTAAGAAGTGTCGCGAGAATGAACATTTGTACACTTGCGACACTTCGCGAGTCATTCCCGAAAATAAAGGATAGCTTAGCTGTCATCCACTATGTATTACCATATATAAAGAGATGAGTGAGTCTGTTGTAAGGGGAATCCTTTCGAAGGGTTAAGCAAGTCATTAAGAGAGAGAAAAGTTTAAGAGTGTTTTATTTTCTAAGGGTAACTCTATTTTCCTGTGTAAACATTTCATGAAATTAATCAATAAACATTCTTAATCATTCATCTTTCAATGGATTAATCGAGTAGAATTGAGTAAGGGGTGTATTGTGGGATTTCCTGCAACTACATATGCGCTAGAAACAGGGAGAGAACAGAGATCGACACAGAGATTGGAAAGAATTTGGATTAACAGGGAAGAGATTTGAAGTAATTATCAAAAATTCATTGGAAAAGAGAAATGGCTAGAAGAAGAAATGTACAAGGACAACCAACGATTGTGAGAAGAAGTGGGAGACTTGCTGGAGAAAGGAGGAATGAAACAGGAGAATCATCAAGGATGAATGTGAGGAATGATGAAGAAAATCAAAGTCAGCCATTAAATTCCCAGATAGCAAACGCAGCTGTGGATTATGATAGAGTAAGCGTACATACTTGGAGGTCTGATTCTGAAGACGAGAGGGGAGAAGAGCAGCAGCTGGTGAACAATGGGCAAGGAGGAGGAGAGCAAGGAATGAATGGAGAAATGAATCCGTAAAATGAAGAAATCACAAAGATTAGAAAGATTGAGACAAACAATACATGAAGAGAGGCGACTAGAGGCAAGAGGAACGAGCGAACTTGACAAGACAAGAATCACGAGCTGAGGATGGAAAATATGAGATTGCAAAATAGAAGATCAAGAAGTATTGCGAGATCAAATTCAAGATCGACTAGAGAAGAAAGAAGGAGAGTTTTACCAACAGAAAGTACCGAGGAAGAAAACCAACAAGAAACACAAAACCCAAACATAGAGCATGGCGAAAGAAGAGAGGAAAGGGAAGATCGTTATATTCCTCAGCCCGAAAATTTTCAAGATGAGCAGGGATAGGGAAGATCAAGGAACATGCAACTCCAAGGGCCGAATGACCCAGCTGCTGAAGGGAGAGTAATATCGCACGAGAGAGAAGCGTTGAGAAGAAACAGAGAGATTGAGGATGACATCGAGAGGCACTATATTGAACAAGCACGGTTGGCTCGCGAGAGAGAAAGAGTAAGAGCAGAAGTGGAAAATCAAGAATTGGAAGAAGCAATCCGGCAGAATAATCATGACAACCGAGAAAGGAGGCGAGAGCAAAACCGCAATACTGGGGGTATCAATGAAGAATACGAGAGGGTGCATAGGAGAGCTGAAAGACAGCCCAGAAGAGAAAACAACAGATATAATGGCGTGCGAATTGAAGAAAGAAACGAAGAGGAAGATCGCAGAGAAAGGAGAGAAGAAAATAACGAGCAAGAAGGTCAAAGCAGGCACGAGCGTAGAAGGAGAGAGGCAGAACTAAAAAGACCAGTGAGATTCAAATTTCGAGGCAAATGAACAAATCCTCAAAGAATTGGCCGAGATGAGAGGGTTATTGAATAGCGAAGGAAGGAGGAAGAAGGCGGTTGGATGAAGCCATCGCAGGCTGCGAAGAACCCTTTCACGTTAGAAGTACAATTGGGAGGGATACCCCTAAATGCAATTTGCCTACGCAAATCAGCATTTTGATGGAACAACTCCTGTACGATACAACACATCAAGGCTTATATGAGGTGTATGTTGCAAAGGGAGAGTCATGATGCTATATTGTGCAAGTACTTCGTCAAGCTTAACGGGAGAAGCACCGAAATGGTTTGAAGGTTTACCCGTAAAAACACAATCACGTCATTTAACCATTTACAGCTACATTTTTAGGAGCATATATAAGCAACAACTTCACGAGACCTAGAATCGAAGACGTATTCGGGTTGAAACAAAGAGTTGGCGAGAGCTTAAGGCGATTGACAATAAGATGGAGGACCATGTGTAGCTTAAATGGCAGGACGAGTTGAAGAAAGATATCTCATTCTCTCATTTGTGAATGCTCTCTTCGCGACCAATTTGCTATACATTCAAATTTTTAGAGTCAAGAATACAATCACGATGGCAGAACTGCGAGAACTACAGGAAGAATATATTGCCTTGGAAGAAAGACAGATGAAATGGAATCTTATCCAATTGCGAACACAAGTTCGAATGTCTTAACGCAAGCTTGTTACCTAAACTAATAAACACAAAGTGGCGAGCACTTCGCAAGGACAGCAAGAAAGGAAGGCTGATGATGGACAGCGGAAGATAGTAGCCATGGGAAGCCGCGACCAAGAAGAGTTTGAACGAGAAAGGATCTACTACAACCGTGGCAGCAATAATAAGATTCAAAGGCTAGATCACGTGCAAGAAACCTATGGTGGACGAAGGCAGAATAATCATGGAGGACAGAGAAGTCGCAGAATAGTATGGGAAGAGATTAAAATGCCACCGCTAAATGCTAGTGTGGAAAAGATCTGGGAAGCTATACTTGTGATGGAGGATGTACCGGCACCTTGGAACGTGGGGATGGAACCACCTCCGGAGAGAGAAGCCATGAGTTTTGCTCTTATCACCGCTTTCACGGACATCAAACAAATGATTGCAGAAACCTAAAGAGAATCATTCTCAGAATGATTGATCAGGGAAAGCTGAATCACTTTCTAAAAGACGAAGAGAAAGGTCAGACATTGCCACCACCACCAGAGATGCACAGAAAAGTTTCAGCAAAGGGAAAAGAAACATTTGTGATAGAAGTCGGAACAAAAGCTAAAAATTTGAATTGCAATTCTATCGTCCACTCATATCGCACGGTCGAAGATTTTCATGACAACGTGCTCGTGAGTTTTTGAGAGAGATGCTAATGATAAAGAAATAATGAGCTTTGGCGAGAACGACGCGATTAGAAAAGTGGCACCAAGACTATTTCTTTCTCGCAGATGAAGTGCCAAAAGGAAGAGAAACACATGATAGCCCGTTGGTTGTGAAACTAGATATTAACCCAAAACCAGTTGATGGAGAAGATGATGAAGCGAGAAATTGCTGGGCGATCAACCGAATCCTAATCGATACCGGAAGTTCGGTGAATATTCTTTTTTACCATACTTACAAGACGATGGGAGGAAAGGATGAGGATTTGATCCCCTCGACATACAAAATATATGGCTTTAATGGCACGGCAAACAAGCCAAAAGGAGAGGTTCACATGAGAATACCTCTACAAGGGTTATCAACTGATGTTTTATTCTGTGTGGTTGATGTGGAGTCTCCGTATAATGCGTTGATTGGGAGGCCATGGCTTCATGAAATCTTGGGGGTCGCATCAACATACCACCAATGTATAAAGTTTCCCCATCCAAATGGCATTGGTATTATACAGGGAGATTGGAAGGAGTCGCAACAATGTCACGAGATTGATGTAGAAAGCTGCGAAGAAAGAAATGTCAAAAGGAAGGGTTGGAAACAGCATGTAAAAGACGAACAAAGGAAAGAAAAACTGATGGTGGATGCTATAGAAGTGAGGACTGAACATACCTCGCGAGGTGAATGCCTGGAGACAGGCGAATATTATGATAATAAAGAGGCGAAGAATACGGGGAACAAAAGGCATAAGAAGTAAATAATCAACAAAGGCAGGAGGAAACGTAGCAGTTAAAGAAATGATGTGCGAGAATCTCGCAGGCAAGGATATATGAGAACTTGATTAAGAAAGAAAAATGAAAATACAACAAATGAAACGGAATTATGCGAATGCTTCGCAAACAAATGTCAACAAACAATGAAATATGAATGATTGAATGATGTAACAAAGATGAATGAGTAAAAGAATGGGACGAACCTTTATGGCGTACACCCTAGTTCGTGAATAACATTTCGTAAGAGGCAAATGTAAGACCTGAAGTGCGTCATATAAGGGGGAATCTCTCGACATGGCTCGGGGGAAGGTTACACCACTCCCGAAGCCCGAGTCATGAAAATTTGGGGCCCATGAAAGCCTATCCTAAGAGGTACCTTGGATTCCCAACTATATATATAAGGTTATACCCTGGTTGGGCGACCGAGGGTCTCTTCCAAGGAGTCAGTGTATGCTCAAGGCGCCGAGGTACACGGTTGAGCCAGAGTGCCCGGGATGGATGAACCTACCCTGGCCATTCTTGGCAAGTCTTGGCATATGTTGCACTCGCCCACGAAAACTCCACTTAGGATGCGGTCTCGTAACCATAAACCCTATAGGTATAACGGATAAGAGATCAAAACAATCAGTTGTTGTTAAGACCGGGATGGGAGGAGCTAGTCTTGTATGGCCGATGTTTCGCCTCCTTGAAGGGGCAACCGGGAGAAGATAAGGGCGGCACTCTCCATTAGGGAGGTGCCAAAAAAGACGAAATATCATGAGGCTTTGTTTTCGCGAGGAGACTTAGGCTCGTCATATTTGTGCAATGATCCTGAAGAGGCAACAATACTAACACGAGGGTAAGGCGAGATCAATGGGTTTTTGCATGCAAGTGCAAAGACGTCCTGCGATCTCGTCGCAAAGACGCCAATGTCATGGGATTACACTCTCGCAAGAAAATGTAAACCTGTCATATTGTCGCAAAACAAAATATCCTACGAGAGGCAAAAATACTCGATAAGACAAGTTCAATGGGTCGTTGCATGAAAGTGTAAAGACGTCCTGCGATCTTGTCGCAATAAGAGATGGCAAAGTAAGACCTTTAACTAGGAAGGCCTTACTTAAAAGACCACCCAAAATGATAAGGCGAGAAAAGTAGGTTTCTTCATTCATGGAGATACTCGCGACCTCGTCGCAATAATAAATTCCAAAGATTGAAGAAGAATACATTTCAAAAAATGATATCGAAGATTCATCCTTCGATGATAACTAAACAAAATCTTTCATTTGAAGATGAATAACAGAGGCAAGTATGGGAATGGAACACATAAAATATGGTTAT
Source organism: Papaver armeniacum (assembly GCA_023531295.1). NCBI lineage: Eukaryota > Viridiplantae > Streptophyta > Magnoliopsida > Ranunculales > Papaveraceae > Papaver > Papaver armeniacum. The sequence continues at coordinate 1,499,911 of JAJJWW010016832.1, read as the reverse complement.
CCACCTTCATATGACAGAGTTATACAAGGAAGAGTTGGCTAGATCAAAACATGCAAAAGAAGGGTAATGAAGACTGAATTCATGATTGATAATCCAAGAAGTTTATAATAAAAGAGTTACAGAGATGGAAGATATACATGTACAGATGTTACAGGGTGCGAGAGAAACAAAAGAGATCATTTCTTTGATGATTCTTCTTCTTCATCTGATTCTTCGACTTGATCACTCTCGTCGCCAGATTCTTCTTCTTCGCCGGCTTCGCTATCAGAAACATCCGAGATGTGCACATTTTCAGAACTTCTTCGGCAAGGTTAGGATATGAACTAAGAGGGATCTTGTGATCTTTGCAAACATACTCCATAGCTTGATTTAAGAAAACGAACCGCATCATTATTGAAGTTCGCCTCTCGTGGTTTGAAATTGTCTCTTCAACTGGAATATCTAGTCTCGCGAAGGGTGAGATTCTTGGCGAGCTGTTCTTTATCAGATTCAAGTTCTCCAATCCTTGCGTGAAGTCTTTTCTCAGATTCTGCCAAAATGAGCAATGATAAGTCAACAAATGAATAGCAATATCACGGAAATAAAAAACAGAAAGGTATAATAAACAACCTTCTCTGTCAGATATCATATCCTTAACCAAGGTGGTATGCTCAGCGTGAAGACTAACCTAAATTATTACTGGCATTGTCTAAGACCTTCCCAGCCCAAGCAAATTCATCATCGTTATTTATAACAAGAAGTGAACGAATTTGGTTTTCTCGTTCGCTAAGTATGGTATTCTGGCTAAGCAATTCGTCCCGTTCAATTTGTACTTCGAGTAGAGACTTATGAAATTCGTCCAAGGCCTTCGCACCATTGTTAGTAATGCGATCTTTTTCATCTATAAGGTCGCTAATTTTCTTTCTTAAAACTTTGGTTTTCTTATGGGAATCAAGATACATTTGTTTAAATTGGTTGGCTGAACTTAAACTGGATCTATGCTCAATTTTTAAGAGGCGGTATTTGGCTTGAAGTTCATTCAATGAAAGGGAATTAACATCGTTGGACCAACTACTTAAAGAGTTATTGAGATGAGTAAGAAGAAGGTTATTATCCATAGGCTCGGGGAATGAATGGAGAAGAATGGCTTCTTCGGAGAGATTATATATGTCTGCGAAGGTGATAAGTCAGATAACAGTATGCAACTGAGAAAGTAAAAGTAAGAAGAGAAGAAGAGTTTTATACCGTAAAGTTGCTGATTGGCACTTTGAAGAGTAGCAACTTTATTCTTGTGGGTAGAAGACTCAATCTCCAGTTGTTGGATTCTCTCGCGAGACTTAGCAGCTTCAATCTCTAATTCTTTGATTTTCGCGCAATGTTGAGTATTCTTATCCAGCTGAATGTTATACCTCCTCCCGAGATCTGAGGTAACTACAAAAGAAGTTTTTCCAGCCTGCGAAAGAAGACAGAAAGACCATAAATATATATAATTAAAAATTAAAGTCAACAGGGAAATATAAGTTCATACATACCAAAGACCCAAGTGCATTCAAGAAGCTAGGAGACACAGTTCTAGAGACTCCGTTGAAAGAGTTATTGCCCTCCAGTAAAGCAGCATTACACACATTTGCGAGAGCCCCGCATATGGAAGCTAGGGGAGCATCTCCCATTCCCTGGAAAGAGTCTGAGAAGATGCTAGACAATTGATCCATAGGAGATCCGGCTAACTGAGTCTCTTTAGCGAGAGATGAATTCATATCATTGTCATCCTCGTCAGAAGATTCGGAACTTGAGCTAAGACGGGAAGAAGATTGAGTTTTTCGCTTCTTAGATAATGGAGCAGAAGATTTATCTTTGCGAACGACGGATTTACCCTTACTTCTAATTTTCGCAGCTAGAGCTTCTTCAACTTCAACCTTCGCATACGAATAAAGATAAGAAACAGAGGCAACAATATTGTTTCAAATAACAAAGGAAAATGTTTCTTACTTCATCCGTAAGTGATCGAAGAATCGCCAGAGTACTCTCCAACGGATTATTCTTATAGCTCTTCCTCAATTTGTTGATCTGAAAAAATTTCACAAACTCAGTAAATATAAAAGGGAAGTTGCGAAAGCAAAACTTGAAGTGGAAAACATACCTCTTTCGCCTTCTCAGACCACTTAAATTCCCAAGGATGATATCCTGCGAGATTTGCAGGGAGAGTATGCGAACCCGCGATGTAAGGGCCGTTTAAGAGTAAGGGTACAACCCACCACTTCTCATCTTTGGAGTGGCGAGGAGTAGTATTGTTACCCGAATGCCAATCAATGTCCTGCATGAGTAATTTATCCTCAGGAACATTATCTTTTCTTTTCAGGCGAATGCCCAGTAGATTTCGCATTCCTCATGTTTATCACCGCATAATTCTCAAAAAAGTTCTCTCGGTGTACTTCTCAAATGGCTATTTCCAAGTCTGCGAAATCGGGTTTCGACAAAGATTAGGGTATAAAGATCCTTTGCCAAAGACCATGGTTGGCGAACTCAAGCATTAGGCGAATGCAGTCGCCACTTAATTGATAAACAGCCCGAGAGAATTTTTCATGGGCAAAGATTTCATAAAATAAAGGCATCTAAGGATTGTATAAGGGAATGGGAAGTCCCGCGAGAAGTTGACCTAGCGAAACTATAATTTTTTGATCATCACATGGATGATCAGAAAACAATTTTGCAGAAAGTATAGATGAAGGTCCTTGATTGGGAATAGTTGATAGAGTAAAACCCTTCTCTTGCAACTTCTGTTGAACATCATTAAAAGAAGATTTGTATGCACGACTAAGGGAAGCCATTATCAGTATGGGAATGAATGAGGGACTGGAGGTTAGGATCGACGTTAGAATGGACGAAGAAAAGATTTGCAGTAGCAGGAGCGCAAATTGCGGAAGGAGAGAGTCAGAGAAAAGTTGCATAGGGAAAATAAAGGAGGAAAAGAGAAGGAAAAGAAAATTATATATAGGGAAAAAGATCCTCGAGAAAAACGAAGGCATTTAATGCGAGAAAAGACCTGAACGGTCAAGAATAAACGGTTGAAAGAGACGTGTCAAGAAAAGAAAGGAAGAAAAGACATTTGTGATAAAGTCCGTGTAAAAGTACGAAACTGAAACATATAAAGATAAGCAGTCGCGGCAAATCAAAGTAATGATTCTCATGACATTTTTCCCTTCGCAGAGGAAATATGAGGAGAGACAGGAGATGATACTTCATATATATCTCAAAGAAGCCTCGGAACTTCGCCAAAGAATAGAGGCAAGTACGTACTTTTCAAGAAAAGTATTCTTTCGCTCGTTCCTTCATCAACAAAGATCGAAGGTTGCTACAACAATGGATTTTTCCTTAAAGATCGCTCTTCAAGCAATATTCAAGGAAAAAGAGGCAAGATGTAGGATCATAATATCGCAACATACAAGGTTCGCGGGATTAATAAACAACAGAGTCGCGAAGGAGTCGCAGGAAGCTAAAGTAAACGACGCAATGAATAACGACAAGCAAAACATAAGGAAGACATGAAATCTGGCGAAGGGTAAGAAGTGTCGCGAGAATGAACATTTGTACACTTGCGACACTTCGCGAGTCATTCCCGAAAATAAAGGATAGCTTAGCTGTCATCCACTATGTATTACCCTATATAAAGAGATGAGTGAGTCTGTTGTAGGGGAGATCTTTTTCGAATTGTTAAGCAAGTCATTAAGAGAGAGAAAAGTTTAAGAGTGTTTTATTTTCTAAGTGTAACTCTATTTTCCCCGTGTAAACATTTCATGAAATTAATCAATAAACATTCTTAATCATTCATCTTTCAATGGATTAATCGAGTAGAATTGAGTAAGGGGTGTATTGTGGGATTTCCTGCAACTACAAAGACAAGGTCAATGGGTTTTTACATGCAAGTGTAAAGACGTCCTGCGATCTTGTCGCAATGAGGGGTGGCAAAATAAGACCTTTATATAGGAAGGCAAAATAAGACCACACAAATAATGATAAGGCAAGATCAATAGATTTCTTAATCCATGAAGATATCTTGCGATCTTGTCACCTTGAAAAAAAAAAAAAAAAAAAAAGATTAACTCGCAGTGTTGATCATATCTTATGGATGAGGGCATGTATGGAGTCATAATTACAAAGAAGGGTTGTTTGATTGATATATCTGAACAAAGGAAGAAAAAGTTGAATTCATATTCAATAATCAAAGAAATCTATAATAAGGAGTTACAGAAATGGAAGACTAACAAAGATACATATTTACAGATATCGCAAGAAATGAAAGAAGAAAAAGAAATTATTTCTTAGTTGGTTCTTCTTCTTTATCTCGATTTTTTGGTTCCATCACTCTCGTCGCCAGATTCTTCTTCTTCATCAGCTTCACTATCAGAAACATCAGAGACAGGCAAATTCTCAGGAACTTCTTCAGCGAGAAAAGGATATGAATGAAGAGGGATGTTGTGATCAGTACAAACTATTTCCATAGCTTGATTGCATAAAACGAATAAAGATCATTATTAAAGTTCGCCACTGTAGTTTGAAATTTATTTTTCAACTTGGAATATCTATTCTCGCGAAGGGTGAGATTCATTGCGAGTTTTTCTTTTTCAGATTCAAGTTCTCCAATCCTCGCCTGAAATCTTTGTTCGGATTCTACACATAAATAATAATAAGTTAACGACCTGATAGCAATACTACGGAAGAAAGAAACAGTAAGGTATAATAAACAACCTTCTATGTTAGATATCATATCTTTAACCAAGGTAGTATGCTCGGCATGAAGACTAACATCAACACCTAAGTTATTCCTGGCATTATCTAAAACCTTTGCAGCCCAAGCAAATTCATCGCTATTATTTATAACAAGGAGTGAACGAATTTGATCTTCTCGCTCATTAAGTATGGTATTCTGGCGAAGTAATTCATCTCGTTCAATCTGTACTTCGAGAAGGGACTTTTGAAATGTTGCTAATGCATGTGCGCCATTATTAGTAATGCGATCTTTTTCATCTATAAGGTCACTAATTTTCTTCCTTAAATTTTTGGTTTTCTTATGAGAGCGAAGATACATTTGTTTAAATTGGTTGGCGGAACTTAAACTAGACCTATGCTCAATCTCTAAGAGACGATGTTTGGCTTGAAGTTCCTTTAAGGAAAGGGAATTAACTCTGTTTGATGAACTACTTAAAGATTGATTGAGATGAGTAAGAAGAGTGTCATTATCCATAGGCTCGGGAAATGAATGGAGAAGAATGGCTTCTTCAGAGAGATTATATATGTCTGCGAAAATAATAAGTCAGGTAATAGCATGCAATTGATCAAGTAAAAGCAAGAAGAAGAGAAGAATTTTATACCATAAAGTTGTTGATTAGCATTTTGAAGAGTGTAGATTGTATTATTTTGAGTAGATAGCTCAGTTTGTAATTGTTGGATCCTTCCGCGAAGAGAAGTGGTTTCCTCCTCATGCTTCTTATGAAATCAAGAACTTCAATTTGAAGCTGAGCATTCTTTTTCAATTGAGTATTGTGTCTCCTTTCAAAATCTGAGGCAACGACAAAAGAAGTTCTTCCGGCCTTGTAAAGAGAGATGAAGAGGCAATCAAGATATAGAATAAAATTAAAAATCATAAAGAAGAATAGAAATCTAGGCATACCAAGGAGTTAAGTGCACTCAAGAAACCGGGAGATACGATCCGGAAACTCCTTTAAAAGAGTCGTTGCCTTCCAAAGAGGGTAGCGTTACACACATTTGCGAGAGTCTCACAAATAGTAGAAGGAGGATCGCTTCCGGCTCCATACAGGGAATCTGAAAAGATATTGGACAGTTGATCCATGGGAGATCCCATTGATTGGTTCCCCTTTGCGAGAGGAGAATTCATGTTATTATCATCCTCATCAGAAGATTCGGAGCTTGAGCTAAGGCGAGAAGAAGATTGAATTTTTCGTTTCTTGGATGGTGGAGCAGAAGATTTATCTTTGCGAACAAGAGTTTTACCCTTGCCTTTAACCTTCGCAGCTTCAGTTTCTTCGACTCCGACCTTCATACACGAATAAAGATAAGAAACAGAGGCAACAATATTGTTTGAAATAAAGGAAAGTGTTTCTTACTTCATCCGTGATCGATAGAAGTAGCGCCAGGGTGGTTGGTTTTGGACTTCTTTTGTAACTTCTCCTCAGTTTGTCAATCTAAAAGTTTCGCAAGTTTAATAGACATAAAATAAAGGAAATATCACAAAGCAAAACTGGAGAAAAGAATATATACCTCTTTTATTCTCTCAGGCCATTTAAATTCCCAAGGATGATAGTTCGCGAGATTCGCAGGGAGTACATGCGAACCCGCTATGTAAGGTCCACTTAAAAGCAAGGGAACAACCCACCATTTCTCATCTTTGGATTGACGAGGAGTAGTATTGTTACTCGAGTGCCAATCAATGTCTTGCATAAGTAATTTATCCTCAGGGACATTATCTTTTCTTCTCAATCGAGCACCCCAGCGAGATTTCTTATTTCTCATATGTATTACTTCATAGTTCTCAAAAAAGTTCTCGAGAGTGTACTTTTCAGTGATTATTTCTAAGTCGGCGAACTGGGGGTCTTTGAAATTATTAGGGTATAAAGATCCTTTGCCAGCACCACGGTTGACGAATTCAAGCATTAGGCGAATACAGTCGCCACTTAATTGATAAACAGCTCGAGAGAATTTTTCATGAGCAAGGATTTCATAGAACAGTGGAAATTCAGGATTGTATAGGGGAATGGGAAGTCCTGCGAGAAGTTGACCTAGCGAGATTATAATTTTTTGATCATCACATTGATGATCGTGAAACGATTCACGCCAAATTATGGATGAAGGTTCTTGATCAGGAATGGTGGAGAGGATGAAACCTTTCTCTCGTAAATCCTTTTGGATTTTAGTAAAATGAGGTTTGTATGCACGGCTAAGTGAAGCCATTATCAATATGGGAATGGATGTAAGATTAAAGATCAAGAGAGCGAAAAAAGGAAAGATTTACAGTAGCAGGGGCGCAAATTGCGGAAGGAGAAAAGTTAAAGAAAAGATGCAGAGAGAAAATAAAGAAGGTAAAGAGAAGGATGAGAAAACTATATATAGAGAGAAAGATCCTTGGGAAAAACGATGGCATTTAATGCGAGAAAGGACGTGAATGGTCAAGAATAAACGGTTGAAAGAGACGTGTCAAGAAAGGAATGGAAGAAAAGACACCTGAAATAAAGTCCGTGTTAAAGTACGAGATTAAAGTAGATAAAGATAAGCAAAGCGACAATTCAGATATCGATTCTCATGACATTCTCTTCTTCGCAGAGAAGACATGAGAAGAGGCAAGATGTAGGATCATAATATCGCAACACACAAGACTCACGAGACTAATAAACGACAGCGTTGCGAAGGCGTCGCAGGGAAGTAGAATAAATGACGCAATGGATGACGACAGTCAGAACATGAGGAATATGTGAAATCTGGCGAAGGTTAAGAAGCGATGCGAACATGAACACTTACATGCTTGCGACACTTCGCGAGTCAATCCCGAAAATAAAGGATAGCTTAGTTGTCATCTACTGTGTACTACCCTATATAAAGGGATGAGCGAGTCTTTTGTAGGGAGAGATCTTTTTGAATTGTTAAGCAAGTCATTAGGAGAGAGAAAACAGAGAGTAATTGTAATTACTTTGGTTTTGTTCTAATTGTATTTCTAAAGATTTCAAGAAGATAATCAATCAAATCCAAAGTTAATCATATTTCAGATATGTTGAATCTAATAAGGGGTGTAGTGTAGGATTTCCTGCAACTACAACATATGCGCTAGAAACAGGGAGAATTTGAGAGAAAATACTGTGATTTGAAAGAATTTGGAGTACAAGGAAGGAATTTCATATAATTTTCAATAATCAACCAAAATTGAGAAATGGCTAGAAGAAGACATGTATCAGAACAACCAACAATTGTTAGGAGGAGTAGGAGACTCGCTGGAGAAAGGAGAAATGAAGTAGGGGAATCTTCAAGAATAAACACAAGGAATAATGAAGAAAATCAAATTCAACCACCAATTCAATCAATACCGAATAGAGTCATAGATTATGATAGAGTAAGTGTGCATACTTGGAGGTCAGATTCTGCGGAAGAAAGAGGAGAAGAACAACAGTTGATAAACGACGGACAAATGGAGGGAGATCAAGAAGTGAATGGAGAAACAATTCAGGGGAATGAAGAAATCGCAGCATTAGAGGCGTTAAGGCAAACAATACATGAAGAAAGGCGATTAGAAGCAGAGGAACGTGCAAATTTGACAAGACAAAATCATGAATTGAGAATGGAGAACGAGAGATTACAAAATAGGAGGTCGAGAAGCACTACACGATCAAGCTCAAGATCGGTTAGAGAAGAAAGAAGGGAATTTACCAATGGAAAATGCAAATAAAGAAAATCGAGAAGAAGATCAAAATTTATGAGAAGAACATTGCGAAATAATGGAAGATCGTTATATTCCTCGCCCAGAGACTGCAAAAAAATGGACGAAATGATGAAAATCAGGGAAATAGGCAGCGTCAAGGGAGGAATAATCTGAGTAATGAAGAAAATCAGGAAGAAGGACAGAGAATATTGCAAGGAAGAGAAGCACGGAGGAGGCAAAAAGAAGTGGAAGATGAAATTGAAAGACACTATGTTGAACAAGCACGCTTAGCTTGCGAAAGAGAAAGGTTGATAACAGAAATAGAAGAACAAGAGTTGCAGGAGGCAATTCGCCAGAATAATCATGATAACAGGGAAAGAAGGCGAGAACAGAATCGCAACCATAATAATATCAATGAAGAATATGAAAGAATACAGAGGAGAATCGAAAGGCACCAAAGGAGAGAAGATGATAGATATAGTGGTGTGCGAATTCGTGAGAGGGATGAAAGAGAAGATCACAGGGAAAGCGAGAGGAAAATAATGAACAAGGCAATCAAAATCGACATGAGCGAAGAAGAAGAGAAGCGGAATTAAAAAGACCAATGGACTCAAATTTTGGTGCAAATGAACAAATTCTGCGAGAATTAGCGTAAAATGAGAGGAATGTTAAACAATATAAAGGAAGGAGGTAATAGACAATTGGATGAAGCTATCGCGAGAAGCTGCGAAAACTCCATTTACACGAGAAGTGCAATCCGGTGGAATCCCTACAAAGTGTAATTTGCCTATGTTAACCAGCATTTTTGATGAGCAACCTGTGCGATACAACACATTAAAGCTTATCTGAGATGTATGTTACAGTGGGAAAACCATGATGCTATATTGTGCAAATATTTTGCATCAAGTTTAACAGAGAGGCCTTGAAGTGGTTTGAAGGTTTACCAAAGAATATGATAGCATCTTTCAATCAGTTGCAGGCTACATTCCTAGGGGCATACATAAGTAATAACTTCTCGCGACCTGGCATCGAAGATGTATTTGGGTTAAAACAGAGAGTTGGCGAAAGTTTGAAACACTTAACTGCAAGATGGAAAACGATGTGTAGTGAAATGGCAGGGCGAGTGGAGGAAAGATATCTCATTTTATCATTCATTAACGCTATATTCGCAACAAATCTGCTATACATTCAAATTTTTAGGATCAAGAATACACAATGACTGAGTTACGAGAACTTCAAGAGGAGTACATTGCTTTAGAGGAGAAGCAAAATGAAATGGAATCATATCCTGTTGCGAATACAAATTCGAAGGCTGTGAATGCAAGTTTATTACCAAAACTGATAAATACGGTGGCGAGCACTTCGCAGGGTCAACAAGAAATGATAATTGATGATGGACATCGAAAGTTAGTAGCGATGGGGAGCCGAGATCAGGAAGAATTTGAGAGAGAAATAAACTTCTACAACCGTGGCGGAAATAACAAAATCCAAAGGCTTGATCAACCACAATAAACTTATGGAGGTCGAAGGCAAAATTATCATAGAGGACAGCGAAGTCATAGAATGGAATGGGAGGAGATCAAGATGCCACCATTGAATGCTAGTGTGGAGAAGATATGGGAAGCTATAGTTCTGATGGAGAACATACCTGCACCATGGAATGTGGGAAGTGAACCACCACCAGGTGACAGAAGTCAGGAGTATTGTTCTTATCACCATTTTCACGGGCATTTAACTAATGATTGCAGAAATATAAAAAGAATCATCCTTAGAATGATAGACCAGGGAAGGCTCAATCATTTTCTAAAAAGCGAAGAGAAGACTCAACCATTACCACCACCGCCAGAAATTCGCAGAGTAAATACAACAACGGGAAAAGAAACATTTGTAATAGAAGTGGTGGCAAAGGCCAAAAATTTGTTTTGCAACTCTATTGTACATTCATACAGGACAATCGAAGATTTTCATGATAATGTTCTCAGTAGGGTTTTCGCCAGAGATGTTAATAATAGAGAGATCATGAACATTGCGAAGACTTCGCAGCTCAAGGAATGGCAAAAACAGATTATTTCTTTCACTGCTGAAGAAATACCAGAGAAGGGAAGGATGCATGATAATCCATTGGTGGTTAGATTGGAGATTAATCCGAAACCCATCGAGGATGAAGATGATGAAGCCGAAAATTCATGGGCAATTAATAGGATCTTGGTTGATACTGGAAGTTCTGTAAATATTCTCTTTTACCATAATTACAAGAAAATGGGGGGAAAAGATGAAGATCTAATACCTTCAACCTATAAAATTTATGGCTTCAACGGTACTGCCAACAAGCCAAAAGGAGAAACTCATATGCGAATCCCACTGAATGGTTTATCAACCTGGGATTTTGTTTTGTATAGTCGATGTGGAGTCACCCTACAATGCATTAATCGGAAGACCTTGGTTGCACGAGATTTTGGGTGTAGCTTCAACTTGTCATCAGTGTATTAAGTTTCCTCATCCCACTGGTGTCGGAGTAATCAAAGGAGACTGGATCGATGGACAAAGATGTTATGAAATTGATGTGGAGTCTTGCGAAAATAGGGCTACTCAGAAGGAGAGTTGGAAGCAAAACATCAAGGAAGCTCAAAGGAGAGAAAGGTTGATGGTGGATGCGATAGAAGTAAGAGAAGAAGATATTTTGCGAGATGAAGGAGTGAAGAAAGTTGGTAGTTGCGATGACATCGCAAAAGGAAAAGCAGTGCTAGGAAACTTGAATAACAAAGGAGAAGAAGGCAACAGGAGCAAGAGATATAAGAAGTGATGTAAAAAAATGTAAGTTTTTGATGATTGAAGAAGGATTATGCAAATTTCTGCAAATTAGAGTATATGGCAGTCATGATGAGGAGATATCACGAAAATACAACAGACAAAGAAGATTATGCGAAGTATCGCAAAAAGAATACGAAGAAATGATCGCAAAGAAGAAGAATAAGAAGAAATGATCACAAAGAAAAAGAATAAGAAGAAATCAAAATTGAATGATATATACTAATGGGACGAACCTTTATGGCGTACACCCTAGTTCGCGAATGATATTTCGTAAGAGGCAAATGTAAGACCTAAAGTGCGTCATATAAGGGGTATCTCTTGACATGGCTCAGGGAAAAGGTTACACCGCCCGGAACCTGAGTCATGGAAATTTGGGGCCAATAAAGCCTATCCGGGGGAGATACCTTGGATTCCCAACTATATATATAAGGTTATACCTGGTTGGGAGACCGAGGGTCTCTTCCAAGGAGTCGATGTATGCTCAAGGCGCCGAGGTACGGTTGAGCCAAGAGTGCCTGGGCATTTGAAGTGTCTCGGCCATTCTTGGCAAGTCTTGCACACGCTGCACTCGGCCCGAAGAAAACTCCACTTAGGGTGCGAGTCTCGTAACTATAAGCCCTATAGGTATAAGGATAAGAGGCTGCGAAACAACTGGTTGTTGTTAAGACCGGATGGGAGGAGCTAGTCTTGTATGGCCGATGTTCGCCTCCTTGAAAGGGAAACCAGGGAGATGATAAGGGCAGCACCCTCCATTAGGGAGCTGATAAGTGTCTAAAGACGCAAATGTCATGAGGCTTTATTTTCGCAAGAAAATTTAGGCTTGTCATATTTGTGCAATGATCCTACAAAGGCAATAATACTAACGAGAGTAAGACGAGATCAATGGGTCTTTACATGAAAGTGTAAAGACGTCCTGCGATTTCGTCGCAAGACGACAATGTCATGGGGCTTTACGTTCGCAGGGATGTTTAGGCCTGTCATATTGTCGCAAATGAAACATCCTGCAGAGGCAATACTACTAAGAAAAGATAAGACAAGATCAATGGGTCTTTACATGAAAGTGTAAGGACGTCATGCGATTTTGTCGCAAGACGGCAATGTCATGGGGCTTTATGTTTGCAAGCATATTTAGGCCTGTCATATTGCCGCAATGAGGGGTGGAAAATAAAACCTTTAACCAGGAAGGCAAAATAAGACCACACAAAATAGATAAGTCAAGATCAATGGGTTTCTGCATGAAAATGTAGAGACGTCCTGCGATCTTGTCGTAATAATAATGTTCAGCAGAAACATCAACAAGATTTTCCTAAATCTTTCATCTGAAAACAAATAACAGAGGCAAGTATGGGAATGCATAGGGTAGAAAACTTTGTTTTTATTTCCATATGATAGATTTATGCACTCATAACACTGATTAATTCTATTGCGAGAAAAGGTTGTTCTTTTAGCATGTGCAGAAAGGAGCAACAAAGGGGAACAAAAATAGCACTTATATTCGATGATCCAAAAGGTGTACAATCGGAGGTTACAAAAAATATAAGGAGGATAAATATACATTTATTACAGGAAGAAAAAGAAAGAAATAGAGCTATCTTCTAATTCATTCTTCATCATCTTCATCAAATTCCTCTTCGGTAGCGTCACTATCAGAAACATCTGAAATTGGCGTATTTTCAGGAATCTCCTCAAGAAGACAAGGATACGAAGAGAGAGGGATGTTGTGGTCTTCGCAGACTGTCCTAATGGTTTGATTGCGAAAGCGTACAGCATCATTATTGAAGTTCGCCACAGTCGTTTGTTGGTGTTTCTTCAACTTAGAATACTTGTCATTGCGAAGAGAGAAATCCTTTGCAAGTTGTTCTTTTTCGGATTCAAGTTCTTTAATTCTCTCTTGAAATCTTTTCTCAGCTTCTGCGAATATATGACAATAAATCAGCAATTTAATGACGGGTCCACAAGAAGAAAGCAATAAAATAAAGAAGAACAGTAAACAACCTTCTCTGTCAGACATCATATCTTTAACCAAGGCAGTATGCTCAGCATGAAGACTAACATTAACACCTAAGTCGTTTCTGGCATTATCTAAAACTTTCGCAGCCCATGCGAATTCATCGTCATTATTTATGAGAAGAAGGGAACGAATTTGATTTTCCCTCTCACTAAGTAAAGTATTTTGGCAAAGGGATTCATCTCGCTCAATTTGGACTTCGAGAAGCCTTTTTTGAAATTTCGCTAAAGCTTAAGCACCTTGATTATCAATGCGATCTTTATCATCTATAAGGCTACTAATTTTCTTTCTCAAGACCTTATTCTCTTGGGAATCAGCGTATAGACGTTTAAATCGGTTGGCTAAACCTAAGCTAGATCTGTGCTCAATTTCTAAGAGGTGAAATTTGGTTTGAAGATCTTTTAATGATAGAGAGCTAATTGTACTATTTGAAGAACTACTTAAAGATTCGTTGAGATGAGCAAGAAGAGCGTCGTTATCCATAGGCTCAGGAAATGAATGGAGAAGAATGGCTTCTTCGGAAAGATTATAAATGTCTGCGAAAATGGCTTGTCAGATGAAGAGAAATAAATGACAGAGTAAAAATAAGAAACAAAAAGAATTATATGCCGTAAAGTTGATGGTTAGCACTTTGGAGGGTGGATATTTTAGTTTCTTGAGCGGAAGATTCAGATTCCAGTCGTAGAACCTTCTTCCGAAGAGTCGCAGCTTCAATTTCTAACTCCTCATTCTTCTTACGAAGTTGAAGATTTTTCTTTTCAAAACTAACGCGCCTCTTCTCAAGATCTGAGGCAGCGGAAAAAGAAGCTCTCCCAGACTGTAAAGGAAAATAGAAAAATCATTAATATATGATATAAAATTGAAATTGTGAATAAATAAGGAAGAATAGACATACCAAGGCATTGAGTGCATTTAAGAGACTGGGAGTCAGTAATCTGGAGATTCCTTGAAAAGAATCGTTGCCCTCTAGCAAAGAAGCATCACATATACTTGCGAGAGCTTCGCATGTACCTGTGATGCGATTATCTCCAATCCCTTGCATGGAGTCTGCGAAGATATTGGATAAAAATGCCATGGGAGATTCAATTGGATGACCTTCCCTCGCAGCAGAGGTACCTTCATCATCATCCTCTTCATCGGAACTTTCGCTGGATGAACATATTTTCCGCTTTTTGGAAGGAGGAGCAATGGGTTTCTCCTTGCGAAGGGGGCCTTTACCCTTCCGTTTAACTTTCGCAATTTAAAGCTTTTCTTATCCAGCAACTTCAACACCAACCTACACACATGAATGAAGATAAGAAACAGAGGCAACAATATTGTTAAAAATAACGAAAGAAAATATTTCTTACTTCATCCGTGATTGAACGAAGTATCGCCAAAGTACTTGACTTTGGATTCTTTTGATAACTTCTCCTTAATTTAGTAATCTTAAAGCTTCGCAAGATTAATGAATAATAAAGGGAACAAAGATTGCGAAACGAATAAAAAGAAGGAAATATACCTCTTTGGTTTTCCCAGGCCAATTAAATACCCAGGGTTGATAGTTGGCGAGATTCGCAGGAAGCACATGGGAACCTGCAATGTAAGGACCATTCAAAAGCAATGGAAAGACACACCATCTATCATCTTTGGAGTGGCGAGGAATATTATTCTTGCCGAGTGCCAATCAATGTCGTGCATAAGAAGCTTGTCGGCAGGAATGTTCTCTTTCCTCTTCAACCGTGCACCCCAGCGAGATTTATTGTTCTTCATATTAATTACATCTTAATTCTCAAAGAAGTTCTCTACTGAATATTTCTCAGCTACTATCTCTAAATCCGCGAAATTGGGATCTCTAACTGAATCAAGATATAAAGATCCTTTGCCCGCACCTCGATTGGCGAATTCACGCATTAAACGGATGCAGTCTCCACTTAGTTGATAAACTGCTCGCGATAATTTCTCGTGAGAAAGAATTTCATAAAATAAAGGCAATTCGGGATTATAAAGAGGAATGGGAAGACCCGCGAGGATTTGACCTAGCGAGATTATGATCTTTTGATCATCACACTGATGATCAGAAAATAATTCTACAGAGAGAATAGATGCAGATCCATGATGAGGAATGGTAGATAACGTGAAACCTTTTGCCTGTAAATCTTCTTGAGTAGTGCTCAAAAGAGTTTCATATCTACGACCAGGTGGAGCCATTCTTGAGTATGGGAATGAACAGAAAGATGAAGATAGAGAGAAGGAAGAAAAGGAAGGTTTGCAGTAGCAGGAGCGTGAATTGCGGAAGAAGATTGAAGAAGAATTGCAGAGAAAAAGTAAAAAAAGAAGAGGAGGAGGATGAGAAAGCTATATATATAGAAAAAATTTCTCGAGAAGATAAATGCATTTAATGCGAGAAGAGACGTGAATGGTCGAGAAAAAATGGTTGAAAGGAACGTGTCGAGAAAGGAGTGGTAGAAGAAACACGTGTAATAAATTGCAGGTGAAAGTACGAAGTCATATCAAAACAGATAAAGATGAACAGTTACGGACAGAGAAAGATGAACAGTTGCGGCATTTTGAAAATACCAGTTCTCATGACATTCTCCTCTTCGCAGAGAAGACATGAGAAGATGCAAGATGTAGGATCAGAATATCGCGACATCAACACCTCATGAAGTTAACAAATAAAGACATTGCGAAAGTGTCACAAACATATAATATAGATGACGCGACAAATGACGATTGCATAGACACGAGAAGGATGTGAAGTCCTGGAAAGATTAAAGAGCGTCGCGAGATTTAGCCTTTGTACACTTGCGACACTTCGCGAGTCATTCCCGAAAATAAAGGAAAGCTTGGCTGTCAACCATTATGTAATATCCTATATAAAGAGCCGAGGGGGCCTGTAGAGGATAGATCTTTTTTCGAGTGTTAAGCAAGTCATTAGGAGAGAGAAAATTAAGAGTAATTGTAATTCTTTAGCCCATTTTCTATTTTCCCTTGTAAAGAGTTCAAGAACTTAATAAAGAAGTTATCAATTATTCATCTAAAATGGTTTAGATTGTGTAATTTCTTATGAGGTGTGTAGTGTAGGATTTCCTGCAACTACACCACCAGTCATGACACGACTCAATTCCTCCCCAGATTTATGTCACCATCTCATCCCTGGTCTCCATCGGCTCACAATTTCTTGTCCTTAGCCTCATTTCATGTCTTCTTCGACTCCCCACGCCTGGCCGAAAGGAGAGCTGATTGGGTGCAGAAAGGGTTGTTTAACCAGGCTTACTTGTGCTCGGAATATGTGGATGAACGTCGACGGGCTTTCTCCAGGCAATTGAGTTACATTGGTAAGTTGTTGATACGGCAACATGTAATCTTCCAAGTTGGACGGCTTGTTGGAAATTCTTTCGGGTACCGTCATCGGCAGAGGGGATGCTCTTAACTTTGCTTTGTTGATGTGTACCCATGCGCGCTGTAGCGCCCCCTAAGCTAGCAGCTGACTAATCCAAGAGATTAACTAAATAAAGAGGAACTAAGAATCTAAATCATTTACTTAAACATTTAATTAAGAAATCTGCTACAGAACTTAATCCAAAACTAGCCCCGCTCAGAAATATATAAATAAAAACTCCTATCAAATGATACATATACATTAGTCATTTGGTTTGCAAATAAAATATACAACATAATAAACATAACAGAAGACTCGACGCCACGAAGCTTCTGCTGCGCAACTCTGATCCGTCTATAAAACTGAAAGTGGGAAAGGGTGATCACATCATCCCTAAAAGGGGTGCCCCGTAGGAATAAAAACTATCTTTCAAGTAAACATTAGTATGATTCAAAGACAATGCAGATTTTATCGACAACCGTTAATACACGGAAAGACAGTAAAACACAAAGTAGAAACATCCATAAATAACAGTAAACATCCATGTATGAGATGTGTGTTGCCGCACATAAAGGAAGAGTAATATTGATGCCAAATCCACACCGAATAGGTAATACTGCGGTGTATCGCCCTAGCCATAGAATACTGAATATATACAAAGGAAGAATAATATTACGGTGTATCGCCCTAGCCGTGTAATATTGCGGTGTGTCGCCCTAGCCATAGAATACTGATATTGTGTCGGCACACATCTCATACCACACAAAGCACACAAAGATATGCATGAATTTCACAACACAAAGATTGATTTGTAAAACAATAATAAATACAAGAAAGTTCGTTATCGATTCCCACCTCTTTTGATGACAAGCCTCGCCTACCTCAAGATCCATGATCCACTGGTTCATCCTTTGAATCGATCGTTGTTAATTACTAACTGTTAATCGCACAAGAACTCTAAGAATCTATTCAAAATGACTCATACAAGAATCAAATAATTCTATCTAATGGTTCTAAGCCCATTTATAGTTATACACCTTCATTATCCATCTCTTGCATATCCAAAGGTTTACTAATTCAATTAGGTTGTAACTATAGTCCATTAGCTAAGCCGTATGAGTATTTACAACTTTGTAGAATAAGTCAAAGGCTAATTCGGACCATAAGGGTCTAAACATCTAAATTGGAGAATTAACTCTAAGCCTAAGTCCACTAAACCAACCCGCTAATCTAAGGCCCAGTCCACTCTGGTCCACTAACGGTCTCTAACAGTCAAAAGTGTCAAATAATGGTCAATGTCCAAGGTTAGGTCATTTGGTCAAAGAGTCAACTCGGTTAACGAGTCGAACAGGAATCGGCCTGGGTCAACTCAGTCAACAAGATTGATTCAAGTAAAAGAAATAACTCAGCCAAACAGACTGAGTTAGACAACAACAAAACAAAGTCAGACTGTATAAATTCAGTTAGACAGGCCAAAGGTTGTCACACAACTGAAATTCTTAACTATTTTCAAATTCAAATACAAACAATAATAAATTTTATTTACAAACAACAACTTTGATTACTTGCCATATGCAGTTCCAAGCTTTTCACAACCAATACTATCTACAACTCTACAATCAACCATATAACTTCTCTTTATTCAGCTTCACTACATTCTAATACAAACCTCGGTAACCAAATCCATATCAACTCTCACAGCATCAACACATTCAACAGAACCAATCAGAAGTTATTGTATTCCACATACACCATCCATAACAACATCTCCACAACCATTGACATCTCATCTAACTGGCCATGACATCTCCACCTGAAATTTCAGCTCCACTGCCATCTCAACTCCTAACTGATTCATATGCATCTGCCACTAGACTTAACTGAACTCAATCACTCTTTCTATCCATAACTCATACACTTAGACCCAAATCCAAACTCTGCCAATAAACAACCTTCACTGCTAACTTAGTTCCATAGAACAAGAATATTTATACATGCATTCCTATATATCATACCACAAACATTTCTAAATTGTAATTATAACTGTAAAACTTCACACTTACAACCTTCTTCAACACCAGCACAACTAAACTCATCCCAGCTGCATAACATAACCGCTGACAGTAATACTATATCCAAACTCAACTGCAATACAATCTCAAACCTCGTCGGTAACACCCATATAAAATTATACTTCACTCTGGTCTGTATTTCAATTTCCACACAAAGTTGTCAAGCTCACCAAGCTAAATCGAGAATCGTAGGCGACTACGGGTTCTTTAAATTATCCAGGCCCTTACGGTTTGGAAGGAACCTAATTGGTGCTTCATCTTGGCGAACAAAATGCTTCAATATCCGATTCGCGGGAGGTCTAAGAAGGCAGAGGACAAGAAGCAAGGTGCTGCCAACATCATAGCTTGTCAGAGGAAGATGAATTCTGGCCATTTTTCTGCGGAAATTCGAGTGTTATCGTCGTCTGGTGTTGCTCCATGTGATGAGAAGACTTACTCTGAACTGTTGGACAAACATCCTCTTGCATCTCCTCCCAAGGTTACTGTGGATAATATTGTTGTTGATCCAATAACAGTAGGTACCAAGGCATTTTTGGGAGCTATCAAAAGCTTCCCAAAGGAACATCGTGCGGTCGTGATGGCTTACGTGCTCAGCACTTAGTTGATATTTTTAGTGGAGCGGCGGCAGTAGTGGCGGATGACTTACTTTCTTCAATTTCCGGGGTCGTCAACCTTTGGTTGGCTGGGAAATGCCCAACGGAATTAGGAGAATACATTGCCGGTGCACCTTTGACACCGTTCCTTAAGCCTGGGGGTGGTCTCAGGCCCATTGCAGTTGGTACGGTTTGGCGTAGATTGGTTTCCAAAGTGGCTGCCTTTGCTGTTGGAAAGGACATGACCTCTTATTTAGGTGATTACCGAGTTCGGTATTGGTGTGCCTGTCGGACGGGAAGGTATTTTACATGCTGTAAATCGCCTTTTGGAGATGAAAGGTCATTCAGACAAAATGTCATTGTTACTAATTGACTTCTCTAATGGGTTCAACATGGTGAGCAGGTCTCAACTCATCAAAGAAGTTCGTCTCCATTTTCCAGGTATTTCTCGCTGGGTAGAATTTTGCTACTTACGACCGGCTAAGCTTTATTATGCCCAATATATTTTGTCTTCTGCCCTTGGTTTTCAACAAGGTGACCCTCTCGGTCCCTTGTTGTTTGCGTTGACTCTTCACCCCTTAGTGAAGACTATTGCTTCTCGTTGCAACATCGATTTGCAGTCCTGGTACCTTGATGATGGTATAATTATCGATGATACACAAGAGGTAGCTAAGGCCTTGCACATAATTGAAACTGAAGGACCGAGCAGAGGATTACACCTCAATATAAAGAAAACGGAGGTCTTTTGGCCTTCTCTTGATCCTAGAAGTACAGCTGAAGGTGTATTCCCTCTCGATATTGGTAGGCCTTCTAATGGTGTTAAACTTTTGGGTGGACCGGTGAGTTTGGATTCGGGCTTTATTAGTGATATGTTGTTGAGCAGGGTGCATAAGACTGTTCAACTAATGAATGCAATCAGAAAACTCAAGGATCCTCAAAGTGAGATGCTATTACTTCGCAATTGCACTGGTGTTTCTAGGTTATACTTTGCGATGCGGACTACCAATCCTGCTGCTCTACAACCAGCCACTGACCTTTTTGATGATCAGTTATTTCAGTATTTACTGGGGATGGTGCCGGTTTTGGTCCTTTACAGCAGAGATTAGCTACCTTGCCCATCAAAGATGGTGGACTTGGCATTTACACCATGGCTAATACCCGTACCTACTGTTATCTTGCTTCTCAGAACCGGACTGCTTCGGTACAAAAGGTGATCCTTGGTAATTCATTCTCAACGGACAAAGGCTCAGCCTATCAGTTGGCTCTTCAGACTTTCATCCAGGTATGTGGATTACCTTCTACTTACTATGTCGATGATACTGCCCCCCCTTCCATGCATTCCCTAGCAGTAACTTATTTCGATGCAGTTAAGAAACAAATCCCAGACCAATTTTCTTTGTCTGCAAGAGATTCCGTCTTATGGCAGTGTAACCTTGTTAGACACGCGCAATATTATTTGCTAGTTCTTCCCATCGGTGGGCTTAATCAGTATCTCGGGCCAAGACAATTCAAGGCTGTGCTTTGCTATCGCTTTGGTATCCCTCTATTTGTTGAGAATAATTTATGCCCAAGTTGTAACAAATCTATGGACATCTTTGGAGATCACGCTCTTCATTGTGCTAAAGATGTTGGATATAAGTTTCGACATGATCTTTTTCGTGATGTTATCACTGACATTTGTTACAAAGCTAATGTGCCAGCGCGGAATGAAGTTTCTCTTGGCCTTCGTACGGATGATGACAGAGATTTAAAGCCAGCCGATATCCTTGTTCTTAACTGAGAAAATGGTAAAGATGTTTGTATGGATGTTACATGGGTCTCTCCATTTACTGGTGATGGCGTTCGCTCCTTTGTCCCAGGAAAGGCAATTTCTAGTGTGGTTTCACTGAAACACACTAAATATTTGGACAAATATGATTCACATGGGTATGGTTTGGGTGTCCTGGCTTTCTCTACCTTAGGGGAATTTGGTGAGGATACCTTGGTTTTTTTCAAGGGACTGAAGAATTGCCTAGTTAGAAATGATGCTAGTAGCGGCTTAGGCAGTTTCATTTTTCATAGATTAGGAGTGACTATTCAAAGAGGTGTTGGAGCCCAGCTTGTTGTTAGGCTACCAACCAAAAGCTTTGTATGAAATTTATAAACTGAATTAAATCAGTTTCTCAAGAACTCAGGATTGAATTCAGAAACAATGATTCCATCTCCATTTTCATAACAACACCAGTTCCAACTCACATACTCCTTCAGCTCAAACTACTAGTCTAATATTCATCTAACAGATTCTGGATTCAATCCATACACATCTTATTCAACAATAATTACTAATCTTCAAAGATGAAATAATTTACTTAGAAGTTAAACGATTATTACCTCAGATTAAATCCCAAACTGAATTAGATGATTCACCATCTGCTTAATCTTTAATCCCGGCCTTAACTCAACTCCTCTTCTTGCTTAACCGGATTCTGTGATTCTTCTTAAGGTTATAAAAACCTACCAATATAGTTCATCCATCACCACATCAATCCCATCATCACCAACAGTTCTCAATTAAACCCCAACTACCAATTTCTGGTTGTTCTTCAACTTCAAGCTCTAATTCATGATAAACCCATCCCTAATCATCCTTTTATAACATCACTTTCATCATCGAATTCCTCTTTGAAATTCTTATGAAACCCTAGTTCTTAATTTGGGGAAGAACAGAACATAATCCTAATTCACCTATTCTTCATCAACAACAGCTACAGTTGATAAATCAACACAAACCCATCTCTAATCTGTCACTCGAACCTTCAATTTCATCTTCTAGTTCTTTATTTCAATTTCAAACCCAAAACCAGAAACCCTAATTCTGCTTTCCAATCTTCGATTCCCAGATTCATACTCAATACTTCTGTCTAAATCTTCAAATCGATCAAAACCCAACTCTAATTCCTCAATTCCTAACTCAAACAACGATTCACAAAGGAACCCTATGACTATTTTCAGAACAGCACTCAAACTTCTCCTTCCCGAGCTCAATAAACCACAGAATCTCACCTTCTTCCTTAAGTCAACAACTACAAGCTTTTTATGAACTAATCTCGAAATACTCGAGATCAATCCACTGAAAATAAAACCGACATAAAGAAGGTGAAGAAAAAACAGAGAAGAAGAAGATGAGAGAAGAAGAAAGAACAATAAGAAAAAGAAAGAAAAGAAATAAGATTTATGTTCTCGATCAGTTGTGGGGATAATTCCGAAGAGAATTGATAAATACACCCGAGAAACGATAAGGGCATCCCGATCGGTTTGAGTGTAAAAAGGCTAATTTTCCCTCCTTACTAATCTGATGATATCTTCTTCGTCCGATGTCCGAATGACACGCTCAAGTAGTCCGTTTCGCATAACTTTTTGAGATCTATTCAACGGTACTAATTTCGTATCTAAATCATTGTTAGATTAATTTCTAATAATTAACGTTCGTGTTAAACTAATCGAGTTATTATCGGCTAAAACGTCACTTGACCTGTCTAACCACGTTGACGAGCTTGAGGGTCTTTCCATTTTCCCCATCTTATTCATTTTCTTCCACGAAAATCAAACCACCTTCTAGTCTTCATAACTCCCCACCTTATAGAATAATCTCATCTCTTGTCTAAGTGAAAAAAAAAAAAAAAAAAAAAAAAAAAAAAAAAAAAAAAAAAAAACAAACCTATGTGGCTTTCTACAACTAAAATTTAAAATTTGTAGTTCTAGGTTCAACTACACTGATTTAGATTCTATTAAATAGGGAAATCTAAGATTCTTAAACTAATTTCTATTTTATAAAATATTTGTCTCTAACTTCAAGGAAGATTCCTATAAGTCTTTCTAAGTGAAATTGAAATTTCGGTTTCTAAAATAATTATAATATACTTCTATGATCAGTCATCTCTGAATGCAGTTGCCCTGTCAAGGTTGGCCAATCCCAACAATGCCTTCCTACGAACAAAGAAAACACAACCTTCACTATTCCCCAGTGCTGGATTAACTAAGTACTAATTTATTGACATTAATTAGTCTCTAAACTTTTATCGTGACTGGTGTAAGTCTGATAAATTTAATTCGTAAAATATGTAAATAGTTCACATCCTTTTAAACAATTTAATCATCAAAATTTATTTTATTTTTATTTTATTTATTATTTTATTTATTTATTTTGTCAATCTAAATATTTCACGTCAAATTATAATATCTAATATTTTTAACTTTACTGTGATACCATATATAAATTTTCCAAACATCATCTATTATAAATTTACTACCATTTTAATTGTTCAAATATTAGTATCAACCGTGTTATTATCCTCATTATTCTTAAGTTGATGGTCTGGTTGGTACACCAAGCCTTAATCTTATATATATAATTTTACATTAACGTAAGAGTTGATATAATAGATTTTAATTATTCATATTGAATCCGTACTCCACATCTTGTCAAACCTTGGCGTTGGAAATTTAATATGATTTAGATTTGAGTCTGCACAAAATTATAATATATCCTAATAGTCTTTAGGTTTTGCTATTAATGAAAAGTGTCCTTTGATCGGTTGTCAGCCGACACAAAATAAATTACACTTTCTTACTACTCAAAATATATAATATAGCAAGGGCAAGAAAGGATCGTTCCCACAGAGAGGACTAGGTTGTCAATATGTTTCGGTATCTTATAAGTAACACGGGGGTTTTCCGATTTTTATAAACGAAAATAAAATAAAAGCAAAACAATAAAAAGTAAACACGCAAATCAAGGTTGTGAAATATTGGATAAAGGTTTCATCTTCAATTGTAAACAAGTTTTTGAAATGTATGAATAGAATTCGTATTTAATCTAGCTATCATCAAAATCCCTAGAATACCTTATTGCAAGAATACTCCGTAAATTTCCTAAGTCATCAACACACACATTAGAGCTGCGTATGTGAATTCTACCTAAAGAATAACCTAACGCCTTGCGCTAATTAAGTTCAATTCCCAGAAGCATTAAGTTTCAGAAATAGGCTAATCAATGCAATTGTCTACATATGATTACGAGAGTGTATCACTAAAAACCGTAAACATATCATGCTACTCGTATTCAAGGTTATCGCTCGATGATGAACCCTAAATTAGCTATAGATATGGATGTGAGTTCAATCAATTCTAGACTTAACTAAACAAACATATTGCAATACATCAATCATGCAATTATTATAACCCGTAGAAAGTGAACGATAATATTGAGAGAAAACTAATTCATAAAAATCATAACTTATTTTCAAAATCCAACTACATCTTTAACTAATAACAATAAATCAACTACTTGGGTTTTTAGAAATCATCACAAAGAGTTTAGAAGAATCTATCATGTGAAACCCTAGAAAACAAGTAGAAGCCTCCCTAATGGAGATCTTAGGTTTAGAGAAAGACTATTCTATTTATATGCTTCTCCCATTCTCCAAAAGGATACTCTTTCTTAGTTAGGTCAAGTCTTCTCAAAGCCCATCTCCAATTAGTCCACCAAGCCCATGTGTGGAACATAACCGTGTGAAAACTCTGCCAAAAATATGTCGCCGGAAAACTGGTATCGCCGGTCGGAAGTTGGCCTGGAAAGTATCTCGGGTGACCGGCAAAGTCAACCCGGTCACCAGTCAAACGAGTCGACTCGGTCAAGTCAGCAGAGTTAAAATGATTCAGCCGAGTTAAGGCCGAGTCGACTGAATGAGTCAGGGTCTAACTGGCTTAGGCATAGTCCTAGGCCATCTTGCAACCTTGCACAGGACATAACCAATGTTGCATCATCATTGCACTTCACAGCTTCATTTCCAGCTCCTATTGCACTGCCTCCCTTGCACATAGTCATTGGAAATCATGCCTGCAACCCATTGTACCTCAACATTCATCATGCTACACAGTAGCACTTTAACTTACAGGGCATATTCTTGTACTGCAACACCAGCTGTTCCATTCAGCCTTGCCTGTAATGAGCAACACCTCTTCTCTGCTCCAATTCCTCTAGTGTCGACTCTACTTCAAGCTACCAGTCATGACACGACTCAATTCTTCCCCAGATTTATGTCACCATCTTATACCTGGTCTCCATCGGCTCACAATTTCTTGTCCTCAGCCTCATTTCATGTCTTCTTCGACTCGGCAAACAAGCACAGCCACAACCTCTAGTTATTACCAAGCTACAACCGCAACCATCTTCAATTCCTATCTTGCATATCAAGCTGCTGCAAAAACAGCAACACCTCAAGGCATTCCAATTGCGAAGCAACAAAACCGCACTGCATCACCCCTGTTTATTCCCATCTCCATTATAGCCATTACTGCACCACAATCCATTGCTTGCGGCAACTCCAGTTCAGCATATATTTCACCTAATCTTCATCACAACCAATGCCCCTGCGACTTCTCATAATTGATAAATCAAACCACAAACTCAAAGATCTCAACCTTGTAAATCTCTATTTCTGATTTCTTCTTGAACTCGACTCAGCAGACATCCCATTTAATCGACGACAGTGAACTTGTAGTTCCCTGCATTGGTATACATTCAAAACCATATAAGCTGCAATATCAACACCATCCAACAACAACATCCACCATTCTTATTCCCTTAGTGCACATCCACACTGTAATTACTTTAAACCAATCGCCACTGCGACTCAAGACCCTTACTGCAATTCCTCACCATTTCTAACACCAACACCCATTCAAATAACGGCATCAGCGTCATCAATCCAAGTTCCATTAAAGGCGGCAAACTCATCTTCAACATACCGCAACTCCGTCGACTACCAGCAGCACCTCCATCTCTGCCAAGATCCGTTATCGAGCTCTATCACTTCCGGATTCCATGGCAGACTCGATCTCACCGCACTTCACCTACAACAACCCATCAACCAACGTAACAACTGCCAATTACCAAAAACACCATCTCTTCTTCTTGCTGCCATAATCACCATCGACCACAGAACCAAGCTGGTGGTTGTGCTATTCTGTCGAACAATTAATATACACAACCTGATGATCTTGTTGTTCGTCGAGCAATCATCCTTTGTAGCTCTCCAATCCCCTGCAAGTTCAATCCAATACAAACCCATATGAACTCAACTCCTAAACAACTCATTCTTTGCCCCAAATTCGAGCTCAAAACTACCAGAACTCGTTTAATTAATGACTTCTGAACCGATCCTTGGCTGTGGTTGTCACCTATTGCTCGCAGCGGCTAGTTGAGCTGATGAAGGATTCGATCTGACCTCCATGAAACCCATGGAAGTAAATCAATCCTTGGCTGAAACTTGGCATCAGATTTACATCAAACCCAAATTCTTCTCTGATTCGAACACAAACACCACTACTGATGTCTTCATCACCAGCACCCATAAGCTCACAATTTCAAACCCATAGAGAAATTCGGCTTCAATCGCTTCAAATCTCCATCAAAGAGCAAAGAAATCACACACCGGGGAGACTCGATCTTGAGACAAACCCATGTCAATCTTTGTCTCAACATCCTCGAATTAAACCCAATTTCATTTCTTCCTTCAAAACCCTAAACCACAAAACTATTTCTTCCTTCTCAATCCTCCAACCAAGCACGAATTCAAGGCCAACCCATTTCTTTACAGCTTTAGTTACTCATCACCAAGATTATCTCTTCTTCATTTACGCTGCGAATCGAGTCTTCATCTCTCTCGGTTCTCTCTTACAACAACCCCCATGGCTCTCTGCTCTGAGAATAACATTCGATCTATTTTAGGGGTATGTGATGCACAAGATTACTATAGGCGCCCAAATATTTGATAAGGGCCACCTTAACAATCTAGTTCAGCTCTGTTAACAAATTCCACAACTCTAATACGCTTCAAATGCTCGCAGCTTCGTCGTACGATGTCGGAATGATCTCCTTCCTTTCCGTTCTCGTCACCATGATTAACAAAAATCCAAGATTTGAGCAAGTTCCACTTCTTTTTTCTCTTATGACTCCAAAGTACCTAAATGACTCAAAAGCACACATAAGGTACATAATTTACACGACAATAGCAAAGAAAGCATACATACTAGATATAAAATTAGGTGTTTTAGACACCTATCAAATTCCCCCACACTTAGACTTTGCTAGTCCTCGAGCAAATCAAACAAAATAAATTCTTAAGCATACATACAACTCTGTGTCGTCGAGGATACGGTCACTTTTAGCATAAATAACAAGCCTTTGAACCCCTAGGTGTCCCTAGTGGACGAGTTTTAGTCTCGTGAGGGTTTACCAGAGATATACCCACAAAACCTACTTTTCCAACTTACTAGTTCTCCGTAATGATAGCATCCAACGCGCTAAGAAGACATAGAGATTCTGCACACTAGTCATAAGAAGTTAGACACATAAATGAACACAATCTCATCCTTTCAAGTTGAGAGAGAAATAACCATCCCTTATCGAAAGAAATTCGGGTTCGGAGTGATCAAAAGTCTCGACTCTGCCTCACAAGAAAGGGTTTTATGAACTTGCTCTCAATAATAAACAACTTTTTTATGGGTCACACATGTGTCCAGGTAGGAGTGAAGAGAGAAATCCTGCGACACTTTGAATGGTAGGAAGGCTAAACCCTTCGAATCGTTTTGAAAACCCACATATTTTATTCATTTTGAAAACCCATTTTTCTGACGATCTCTAAGAAAGAAAATCAACCACTTAACTAAGGTGGGAATATGCTTACTTACCTCGTTATCCGTTCGATGTGCAGCTAGCACCACTCTCACAGCATCCATAGAAACGTCTTCGGTCTTCAATCGGTATCTTCATCTTCCTCGTCGGTCTTCAAATCTTGATGATAACTCTCGAACTTCGTAGAATCTTGACAATTTAACTCTTTCCTTTAATTTCTTGTTGCTTGAAACTTCATTATAGATATTTCTTCTTCCATTGGCTATATTGAAAGAATACAAAACTAAAAACGAACTATACAAACTCAAAATATGAATTTTTCTTCTACAATTCACCTACAACAACCCATCAACCAACGTCACAGCTGCCAATTACCAAAAACACCATCTCTTCTTCTTGCTGCCATAATCATTATCGACCACAGAACCAAGCTGGTGGTTGTGCTATTCTGTCGAACAATTGATTTACACAACCTGATGGTGTTGTTGTCCATCGAGAAATCATCCTTTGTAGCTCTCCAATCCCCTGCAAGTTCAATCCAATACAAACCCATATGAACTCAACTCCTAAACAACTCATTCTCAGCCCCAAATTCGAGCTCAAAACTACCAGAACTCGTTTAATTAACAACTTCAGACCGATCCTTGGCTGTGGTTGTCACCTATTGCTCACAGCGGCTAGTTGAGCTGATGAAGGACTCGATCTGACCTCCATGAAACCCATGGAAGTAAATCAATCCTTAGCTGAAACTTGGCATCAGATTTACAGCAAACCCAAATTCTTCTCTGATTCGAACACAAACACCACCACTGATGTCTTCATCATCAGCACCCATAAGCTCACAATTTCAAACCCATAGAGAAATTCGGTTTCAATCGCTTCAAATCTTCATCAAAGAGCAGCAGTCACACACCAGAGACTCGATCTTGAGACAAACCCATGTCAATCTTTGTCTCAACATCCTCGAATTAAACCCAATTTCATTTCTTCCTTCAAAACCCTAAACCACAAAACTATTTCTTCCTTCTCAATCCTCCAACCAAGCACGAATTCAAGGCCAACCCATTTCTTTACTGACTTTAGTTACTCATCACCAAGATTATCTCTTCTTCATTTACGTTAAGATATGAGTCTTCATCTCTCTGGTTCTCTCTTACAACAGCCCCCATGGCTCTCTGCTCTGAGAATAACATTCGATATATTTTAGGGGCATGTGATGCACAAAAATACTATAGGCGCCCAGATATTTGATAAGGGCCACCTTAACAATCTAGTTCAGCTCCGTTAACAAATTCCACAACTCTAATACGCTTCAAATGCTCGCAGCTTCTTCGTACGATGTCGGAATGATCTCCTTCCTTTCCGTTCTCGTCACCATGATTAACAGAAATCCAAGATTTGAGCAAGTTCCACTTCTTTTTGCTCGAATGACTCCAAAGTACCTAAATGACTCAAAAGCAAACATAAGGTACATAATTTACACGACAATAACAAAGAAAGCGTAAATACTAGATATAAAATTAGGTGTTTTAGACACCTATCAAATTCCCCCACACTTAGACTTTGCTAGTCCTCGAGCAAATCAAACAAAATAAATTCTTAAACATACATACAACTCTGTGTCGTCGAGGCTATGGTCACTTTTAGCATAAATAACAAGCCTTTGAACCCCTAGGTGTCCCTAGTGGACGAGTTATTGTCTCGTGAGGGTTTACCAGAGATTTACCCACAAAACCTACTTCTCCAACTTACTAGTTCTCCGTAATGATAGCATCCAACGCGCTAACAATACATAGAGATTCTGCACACTAGTCATAAGAAGTTAGACACATAAATGAACACAATCTCATCCTTAAAAGATGAAAGAGAAATAACCATCCCTTATCGAAAGAAATTCGGGTTCAAAGTGATCAAAAGTCTCGACTCTGCCTCACAAGAAAGGTTTTATGAACTTGCTCTCAATAATAAACATCTTTTTTATGGGTCACACATGTGTCCAGGTAGGAGTGAAGAGAGAAATCCTGCGACACGTTGAATGGTGGGAAGGAAAAACTCTCTGAATCGTTTTGAAAACCCACATCTTTTATTCATTTTGAAAACCCATTTTTCTGACGATCTCTAAGAAAGAAAATCAACCACTTAACGAAGGTCAGAATATGCTTACTTACCTCGTTATCAATTCGATGTGCATCTAGCACCACTCTCACAGCATCCACAGAAACGTCTTCGGTCTTAAATCAGTATCTTCATCTTCCTCTTCGGTCTTCAACTCTTGATGATAACTCTCGAACTTCGTAGAATCTTGACAATGTAACTCTTTCCTCTAATTCCTTGTTGCTTGAAACTTCATTATAGATATTCCTTCTTCCATTGGCTATATTGAAAGAATACAAAACTAAAAACGAACTATACAAACTCAAAATATGATACAATGAATTTTTCTTGTCTTTTATTTTTTTTTCTCTTTTTTTTTTTTTTTTTTGTAGACAAGAAAAATAAAGCAAATACAAAATGAAAACAAAACAAAACAAAACAATAAAACTAGTAATGAACCTAAAGAAATTTTCTCTTATTTTTTTTTTCAATTTTTTTTTCTTTTTTGTAGACAAGAGAAAATAAAATACAAATAAGATAAAATACAATAAAAATGTAAGTACAAAGGCCATGGTGTAAGTACTTTACCACTTGATTCTTCACAACTTGTATGTCTTGATATCATAAACTTCTCGAACTCTCATCTTTATAATCTTCGCTCTTGTACAATAGTCTTCAACTTGTAAAAATTCTGCTCCTTGTCTTGTTGCTTTACTTGAATATGAAATCTGCTCATTTTTGTATTATTGCTTGTAAAACTTGAACGTCTTCAAATTTGTGATTCTCCTCTTGTTGATGATGATGGTGTTTCTATGGACCTGTTGGTGTAGAGAGAGATAAAGTGGATGGTGCTAACTGCGAACAAGAATACAAGTGGTATGTAAGTTAGCAATTCGATGTCACCATCATGATTGATAAAAATAGCACTCAAGAGATCAAAGTAGTGCTTCTATTGGTGGGAGGTTGGGCAGCTCACCATTCTACCCGGAGTTTACGTACGGTGACACACACTCTAAAAGCACAAATTTAGACAGGGTACAAAGAATTGAAGGTCGGTGCCTCACATTATGTAACATGGGTAGTCTCCACTATAGGGGATCACAACTCTACTACCGAATTCAGTCTGCACCTTATTTGCCACTGGCATGGTTAAATCCAACTTTAACTCTCATACAAGTAAGAAACCCGATCATGTTCTCTGTCATCTCTAAGTTCAGTCACTCTTATGAGATTCTCGATGTAATCTTAGCGACATGTATACTATGTGACTCTAAACTAACTACAAGTTGGAGTTTTTATTCACTAATTACACAAAAGTTGAAAATTTTGAAAAATTTACAATTCAAATAATTAATCACTCCCCCACACTTAAACTTTACATTGTCCTCAATGTAAATTGAATCGTCCAAAGATATTCAAGGTGGGAAATCTTATAATGATATGCAGCAAGAAAAAAAATAAAAACAATAAAATTAAAATTAAAAGATAAGAGATACAAAACCTATGGGTTGCCTCCCATGTAGCGCTTGGTTTAAAATCGTCGGCCCGACTATATCCTTGCAAGATTCATTCCCCATATACCAACAATATGAAAAGTTGGGGATCCTTCCATAGAACCTGTTTTGCAAACACTAGCTTGACACAAATATTCGTAATATAAAACAAAAATGAAGCTATTAACCGATAAAAGTTTCCCCCACACTTATTCTTGTCCACACTTGGAAGTGTATAAAGAATATAGAATTCAGGGACTACCACGGTTTCTTGTTCCAAAACCTGCATAGTATGAGAATCAAGTATCTCTAATGGAGGATATCGAGAAACAAAGTCATTCAACAATATTCTCGAAGCACATACATTCAAACCAATAAGAGGTAAAGGAGAAGAAACAATAGGCAACGGGTTAGACAAACCTTGCACAATATCTTGTATCACAGAATCCTCTTCATCCTTGAAAAACTCAAGTGAATTATTCACCTCTTGTATATCATGGTCCTCTATCAAACTTGCAACCATTCTTCGTCCGTTTGTGCCTTAACCAAAATCTCGACATAAACATCATCATTACAATCATTTGCAAGCTCAATTGGGTCTTCCACAATATTGGTCATACCGGTCACAGTCTCAAAATACTCCTCCTTGTTGTAAGGCACATACTCCACTGCGGATTCAAGTCTCACCATAAGGAACTTTTTTATAACACTCATTGCATCTTCCTCAAGCTCTACCTTTTGAATAGGCTCTTGATCATTATTAAGATCAATGCTTGAGTAATCTACACAAGTGTCGACATATTCCTCTTTGTCTTCACCTTGATCGCAAAAAGACTCCATTGTACACTCCTCGGGGATGTCACCATGAATTGGTTCAAGCGATGTATTTCATAATAATCGTCACTATCATAGTTAACATAAGATTGGTCCTCGCTGAATTTAGTGTTGCTAATCTCTAACTCATCCTTTTGAATAGGTGAATGATCATTATTACGATCAAGAGTTGAGTTAACTACACAATTATCAACAAAAGTCCCCAAAGGTTCGCCTTTTTCAACATAATTATTCATTTCCCCTATGTATTCATTAATGCCCTCTCTTACGTCGGAAACACCACTTGAAGCTCTTGGAGTGATCCATCCAAATTCTGGATATAGTGTTCCATTTGTTTGTAAAGCTCATTCGACAAGGCAAAAGTAGAATTACTTACTTCAGTATTGTTAGGCCAATTATCTTCCCTTTGAATGGGTGAATGATCATAATTACGATCAGAAATTGGGCCAAACATACTATGAGCACATTCAATCGATAAAACGGGTTCCACGCTTGGTTGTCTACGAACTGACTCTATGCTGACCATAAATTGTTGCATCTCATCTACCAAACTAGAGGAAATATTAATAGGAGTACAACTACCATCCCCTCTTTGTGGCTGCTCACTTACATACCTACCATAAGAAGGTTGATATGTATATGAGAATAACTCAAAGGGTACGTGGAGTATTGATCATAACCAAAGGATTGATTTTGATTGTACTCCCCGTAAGGATGATAGTTTTCATATTGTTGAGGTTGAAATCCGTATTGATTGATCCAATATGCTCCGTCCATAGAAATTGGTACCTGAAACGAGATTCTCAAAACTCTGTTAAAAACCAAAGAATAAGAAAAAGTAAAACAAAACGAAAAACAAAAATAAGAAACTAAAAACAAGTGACAACCGTTGCCTCCCCGGCAACGGCGCAAAAATTTGATTGGTTGTCAGCCGACACAAAATAAATTACACTTTCTTACTACTCAAAATATATAATATAGCAAGGGCAAGAAAGGATCGTTCCCACAGAGAGGACTAGGTTGTCAATATGTTTCGGTATCTTATAAGTAACACGGGGTTTTGATTTTTATAAACGAAAATAAAATAAAAGCAAAACAATAAAAGTAAACACGCAAATCAAGGTTGTGAAATATTGGATAAAGGTTTCATCTTTAATTGTAAACAAGTTTTTGAATGTATGAATATAATTCGTATTTAATCTCGCTATCATCAAAAGCCCTAGAATACCTTATTGCAAGAATACTCCGTAAATTTCCTAAGTCATCAACATACACATTAGAGCTGCGTATGTGAATTCTACCTAAAGAATAACCTAACGCCTTGCGCTAATTAAGTTTAATTCCCAGAAGCATTAAGTTTCAGAAATAGGCTAATCAATGCAATTGTCATACATTGCGCATAATAATTCGAATAATGGTCAAAATCTACATATGATTACGAGAGTGTATCACTACAAACCGTAAACATATCATGCTACTCGTATTCAAGGTTATCGCTCGATGATGAACCCTAAATTAGCTATAGATATGGATGTGAGTTCAATCAATTCTAGACCTAACTAAACAAACAGTCAATCATATTGCAATACATCAATCATGCAATTATTATAACCCATAGAAAGTGAACGATAATATTGAGAGAAAACTAATTCATAAAAATCATAACTTGTTTTCAGAATCCAACTACATCTTTAACCAATAACAATAAATTAACTACTTGGGTTTTTGGAAATCATCACAAAGAGTTTAGAAGAATCTATCATGTGAAACCCTAGAAAACAAGTAGAAGCCTCCCTAATGGAGATTTTAGGTTTAGAGAAAGACTATTCTATTTATATGCTTCTCCCATTCTCCAAAAGGATACTCTTTCCTTAGTTAGGTTAAGTCTTCTCAATGCCCATCTCCAATTAGTCCACCAAGCCCATGTGTGGAAAATACCCGTGTGAAAACTCTGCCCAAAAATATGTCGCCGAAAAACTGGTATCGCGGTCGGAAGTTGGTCGGGAAAGTATCTCGGGTGGTTTGGCAAAGTCAACTCGGTCACCGATCAAGCAGTCGACTCGGTCAAGTCGTAGAGTTAAGATGATTCGATCGAGTTAAGGCCGAGTCGATTGAATGAGTCGAGGTCTAACGGCTTAGGCATAGGCCTAGGCCATCTTGCAACCTTGCACGAGGACATAACCAATGTTGCATCATCATTGCACTTCACAACTTCATTTCCAGCTCTGTTGCCTTTGTCTCCCTTGCACACGGACACATTGGAAATCATGCAAACCCATTGTACCTCAACATTCATCATGCTACACAGTAGCACTTTAACTTACAGGGCATATTCTTGCACTGCAACACCAGTTGTTCCATTCAGCCTTGCTTGTAATGAGCAACACCTCTTCTCTGCTCCAATTCCTCTAGTGTCGACTCTACTTCAAGCCACCATTCATGACACGACTCAATTCTTCCCCAGATTTATTTCACCATCTCATCCCTGGTCTCCATCGGCTCACAATTTCTTGTCCTCAGCCTCATTCCATGTCTTCTTCGACTCGGCAAACAAGCACAGCCACAACCTCTATTTATTACCAAGCTACAGCTGCAACCATCTTCAATTCCTATCTTGCATATCAAGCTGCTGCAACTGTAGTTGCAGGATTTCCTACACTACACCCCTCACAAGATTCAACACAATTAACTCACTGTAAGATGATTAACTTCGAATTTGATTGATTATTTTCTTGAAATGTTTACAAAGACAATTAGAACAAAGTTAAAGAAATTACAATCACTCTCAGTTTTCTCTCTCTTAATGACTTGCTTAACAATTCAAAAAGACCTCTCCTGCAACAGACTTACTCGACCCTTTATATAGGGTATTACATAGTGGATGACAGCTAAGCCGTCCTTTATTTTCGGGAATCTTTCGCGAAGTGTCGCAGGTGTATAAGTGTTAACTCTCGCGACACTCCTAAATCTCGCCAAGTCTTCACACTTTCCTCATGTTTTGACTATCGTCACTCGTTACGTCATTTATTTTTCTCCCTGCGCCCCCTCGCAGTGTCGTTGTTTATTAATCTCGCGAAGTGTTGTTGTCGCGATATTCTGATCCTACATCTTGCCTCTTTTTTCTTGAATATTGCTTGAAGGGCGATCTTTAAGAAAAAATCCGTTATTGTGGTAGTCTTTAATTTTTGTTGGCGAAGGAAAGAACAAAAGAATACTGGACTTGAAAAGTACGTACTTGCCTCTATTCTTTTGTGAAGTTAGAGGTTTTGAGAGGTATATATGAAGTATCCTTAAAGAAACTCTCGTAACCGATATTTTGAACTGCATGCAACCGTTCATCTTTATCCATTTTGGTCTCGTACTTTTATATGGAATTTATGACAAATATTTCTTCTTCCACTCCTTTCTTGACACGTCTCTTTCAACCATTTATTTCTGACCATTCACGTCCCATCTCGCATTAAATGCACTTATTTTCTCGAGGATTTTTCCCTCTATAAATAGCTTTCTCATCTTTCCCTTCTTCTCTTTTATTTTCTCTCTGCAATTTTTCTTCAACTTTCTTTCTCCGCAATTTACGCTCCTGCTACTATAACTTCTTCCTCTTCGATTTTAAACTTCTCCCTTCATTCCCATACTCTGATAATGGCTTTACTAGGTCGTACATACAGACCACTTTTTAATGAAGTTCAACAGAAGTTAAAAGGAAAGGGTTTCACTTTATCAACCCTTCCTGATCAAGATTACAGATCTATTCTTTCCGCAAAATTATTTTCTGATCATCAATCTGATGATCAGAGAATTATAATCTCGCTAGGTCAACTCCTTGCTGGGCTTCCTATTCCTCTATACAGTCCCGAGGCTCCATTATTCTACGAAATTCTTGCTCATGAGAAGTTCTCGCGAGCTGTTTATCAATTGAGTGGCGACTGCATCCGTCTCATGCTCGAATTTGCTAACCGTGGCGCTGGTAAAGGATCTTTATACCCTGATAGTGTCAAAGATCCTAGACTCACAAACTTAGAAATAATCACACGAGAAATATCTTAGTAGAAAACTTTTTGCCAACTATAAGGTAATAAATATGAGAAACGATAAGTCTCGCTGGGGTGCTCGGTTGAAAAAACTGGAAAATATTCCCGATGATAAATTGCTCATGCAAGACATTGATTGGCACTCGGGAAAAAATACTACCCCTTGCCATTCCAAAGATGAGAAATGGTGGGTTATTCCTTTACTTTTGGAAGGACCCTATGTTGCGAGTACACATGTTACTGCTGCAAACCTCATGATTACCATCCAAATTTAAGTGGCCCGAGAAGACAAAAGAGGTATGTTTCTTATTCTAGATTCTGCTTTCGTTATGTTTTCCTCTTCTTATGTTTGCAAAACTTTCAGGTTGACAAACTGAGAAGAAGTTTTAAAAGAAACCCAAATCCAAATACCCTGGCGATACTTCGATCAATCACGGATGAAGTAAGAAACACTTTCTTTTAATATTTTAAACAATATTGTTGCCTCTGTTTCTTATCTTTATTCGTGTGCGAAGGTTGGCGTTGAAGAAGCTGAAATTGCTAAAGCTAAAGGCAAGGACAAAATCACTTTTCGCAAGGAGAAATCTTAGGTCCATCCTCTAAAAAACGGAAACTCCAATCTCCTTCTCATTCTAATTCCCAAACCGAGTGAGAACTCTGACGAAGACGAAAATGAGATTGGTACTTCATCTGCGAAAGGGAATCATTCGGTCACTTCTGCTATGGCACAATTGTCCAGTATCTTCTCCGATTCTATGCAAGGATTAGGAGATGAGCATTTAACCGCTACTTGCGAAGCTCTCGCTAAAATTTGCGATGCCCCATTGCTAGAAAATAATGAGACTTTTCGCGGGGTTTCCCGAACAGTGACTTCTAGCTTTTTGAATGCTCTCAATGCTTTGGTATGTTCGTATCCCTTTATTTCTTTGTGACTTCGATTATAAACTTTATTTTAATTATTCTCATATTTTCTTTTATAGTCTGGGAGAACTTCTTTCGTTGTTGCCTCTGACCTTGAGAAAAGACGCGACAGTCTTGAAAAGAAGAATTCGCAACTTAAAGAAAGAATCCGAGAACTAGAAACTGAAGCCGCGTCATCTCGCGAAAAAGATGAAAGAATTCAACAGTTGGAGTCTGTATCTACTTCTCAAAAGGATAGAATATCTACTCTTCAAAGTGCAAATCAACAACTTTATGGTATGAAATTTTTACCCTTCAAGTTCTCTTTATTTTATCATCTGCTTCTCTTTACCTAACTTATCATTTTCGCAGATATATATAATCTCTCTGAAGAAGCCATTCTTCTCCATTCATTTCCCGAGCCCATGAATGATAATGCTCTTCTTACTCATCTCAATGAATCTTTAGATAATTCCTCAAACAAAACTAATTCTCTTCCATTAAATGATCTTCAATCCAAATACCATCTCTTAGAGATCGAACATAGATCTAGTTTAGGTTTAGCTAATCGATTTAAACAAATGTATCTTGATTCCAATAAGAAAACCAAAACCTTAAGGAAGAAAATTCATGATCTTATAGATGACAAAGATCTCATTACTAACAATGGTGCACAGGCATTAGCAGAATTTCAAAAATCTCTTCTCGAAGTACAAATTGAACGAGATGAATTACTTCGCCAAAACACCATACTTAGTGAGCGAGAAGACCAAATTCGTTCACTTCTTGTTATAAATAATAATGATGAATTTGCTTGGGCTGCGAAGGTTTTAGACAATGCCAGGAATAACTTAGGTGTTGATGTTAGTCTTCATGCCGAGCATACTGCCTTGGTTAAGGATATGATATCTGACAGAGAAGGTTGTTTGTTATACTTTACCGTTCCTTATCTCTATAATGTTGCTACTAAATTATTAACTCATTGTCACTTGTTTACAGAGTCTGAGAAGAGATTTCAGACGAGGATCGGAGAGCTTGAATCCGAAAAAGGTCAAATCGCAGAAGACCTTTCTCTTCGCAATAACAAGTATTCCAAGCTGAAGAAGCAATTGCAAACTAGAGTGGCTAACTTTAACAATGATGCCGTTCGTTTTCGCAATCAAACTATTGAGACAGTTTGCAATGATCATAATATTCCTCTTACTTCATATCCTTGTCTTTTTGAGAACATTCCCGAAGATATGCCTTACCCAGTCGTTTCTGATAGCGAAGTTAGTGAAGAAGAATCTGGCGAGAAGAATGATGATAACGAAGAGTCTGATAAAGAAGAAGAATCTTCAAAGAAATAACTTCTTTTTCTTCTTTTACTTCTTGTAATATCTGTATATACAGTCTTCTATTTCTATGGCCCTTTATTGTAAACTTTCTTGGATTGCTGAATACAAATTCAAACTTTGTTTTCTTCACTCGCGTATGCTAACCAAGCAATTCTTCTTTGCTATACATTCTTCTTTATCTTCTCGTTTCCTTAATGCATAAGTCTTATCATATGAAAATGAATAGCAAAATTTCATCTCATTCATTCCCATACTTGCCTCTGGTATTCATTTTTAAATGAAAGACTTAGCCCTTCTATATGAAGAAATATAATTATTCTCGCAAATTCATTTTTTTTTCTTCTTGGAATTCATCATTGCGACAAGATCGCAGGACATATTCACGAATGAAGAAATCTATTGATCTTGCCTTAACATTTATTGTGTGGTCTTATTTTGCCTTCCTAATTAAAGGTCTTATTTCGCCACCCCTCATTGCGACAAAATCGCAGGACGTCCTTACATTTTCATGTAATGACCCATTGATCTTGTCTTATCATTTTGCAAGTATTTTTGCCTCTGCAGGATATTTTATTTGCGACAATATGACAGGCTTAAATACTCTTGTGAATATAAAATCCCATAACATTGTCGTCTTTGCGACGAAATCGCAGGACGTTGTTACATTTTCGTGTAAAAACCCATTGATCTCTCCTTACCCTCATGTTAGTATTTTTGCCTCTTCAGGATCATTGCACAAACATGACAATCCTAAATTTCCTTGCGAAAATAAAGCCTCATAACATTTGCGTCTTTTGACACTTATCGGCTCCCTAATGGAGGGTGCCCTTATCTTCTCCTGGTTGCCCCTTCAAGGAGGCGTACATCGGCCATACAAGACTAGCTCCTCCCATCCGGTCTTAACAACAACTAGTTGTTTTCGCAGCCTCTTATCCCTTATACCTATAAGGCTTATGGTTACGAGACCTGCACCTAAATGGAGTTTTCTTCGGGCCGAGTGCAGCATATGCCAAGACTTGCCAAGAATGGCCGAGACACTTCAAATGCCCCAGGCACTCTTGGCTCAACCGTGTACCTCGGCGCCTTGATCATACACTGACTCCTTGGAAGAGACCCTCGGTCGTCCAACCAGGGTATAACCTTATATATAGTTGGAAATCCAAAGTACCTCTCCCGGATAGGCTTTCATGAGCCCCAAATTTCCATGACCCAGGGCTCAGGAGCGGTGTAACCTTTCCCCTGAGCCATGTTAAGAGATACCCCCTTATATGACGTACTTTAGGTCTTACATTTGCCTCTTACGAAATATCATTCGCGAACTAGGGTGTACGCCATAAAGGTTCGTCCCATTCACTCACTCATTCATTTTATCAATTCATTCGATCATTCATTTTTGTCTATCTTTTTTTTTTTTTTTTTTTTTTTTTATTTTGTCTGCGAAGCTATCGCATAATCTCATTTCAATTATTCAATCAGATTTTCATACATTCTTCCTGGCGAGATCCTCGCACAATTTTTTCTTCAACCATCATTTCTGCTTCTTATCCTTATCATGATTTCGTCACTAAATTGTTGTCATTTCTCGCAACTATTCACTTTTTACACCTTTTATTCCTACTTCCTTCTGCTTCTGCATCATTCAGACCTTTCAATGACTCCTTTCCATCATAATATTCAATTGCTTTCATGCATTCACTTCGCAACGTCTTTTCTTACTTTGTTTCTATGGTATCCACCATCAGCCTTTCTTTCCTTTGCTCATCCTTTATATTCTTCCTCCAACCTTTCCTTTTTGCAGTTCTCTCTTCGCAGCTCTCTACATCAACCTCATAACATTTTTTGCCCTTCCATCCAGTCTCCTTCTATAATCCCAACACCGCTAGGATGCGGAAACTTTATACACTGATGGTATGTCGATGCTACACCCAGAATTTCATGCAACCATGGCCTTCCAATCAATGCATTATATGGGGACTCCACATCAACCACACAGAACAAAATGTCAGTTGATAATCCCTGCAAAGGTATTCTCATGTGCACTTCTCCTTTGGGATTATTTGCGGTACCATTGAAACCATATATTTTGTATGTTGAAGGGATCAAATCTTCATCTTTTCTTCCCATAGTTTTGTAAGTATGGTAGAAAACAATGTTGACTGAGCTACCAGTATCAATCAATATTCTATTGATCGCCCAACAATTTTCTGCTTCATCATCTTCTCCATCAATAGGTTTTGGATTAATTTCCAGTTTTACAACCAATGGGCTATCATGCATTTCTCTACCTTTGGGTATTTCTTCTGCCGAGAAAGAAATGATCTGCAATTGCCACTCTTTTAGTTGCGATGTCTTCGCAACATTCATCACTTCTTTATCATCAGCATCCCTCGCAAAAACCCTACTGAGTACATTGTCGTGAAAATCTTCAATTGTGCGGTATGAGTGTACAATGGAATTGCAAAACAAATTTTTAGCTTTCGCCCCAACTTCTATAACGAATGTTTCTTTTCCTTTTCTTTGGTGGTGGTGGTAAGTGTTGAACTTTCTCTTCATCTTTTAAAAAGTGATTGACTTTCCTTGATCAATCATTCTCGGGATAATTCTCTTTATGTTTCTACAATCACTTGTTGAATGTCCATGAAAGAGGTGGTAAGAAATTTAACTTCGTGACTTCTATCTCCGGTGGTGGTTCACTTCCCATATTCCATGGTGCGGTATGTTTTCCATCAAGAGTATTGCTTCCCATATTTTTTCCACACTTTGGTATTCAACGGCGGCATCTTGATTTCTTCCCACTACTGTGTATCGTCATTGCCCTCCATGGTAGTGCCTTTGGCTTCCATAAGTTTCTTGTGGATGATCTAGCCTCTGAATCTTATTATTTCCCCCTCGGTTATAGTAGTTCCGTTCTCTTTCAAATTCCTCCTGATCTCGGCTTCCCATGGCTACTAGCTTTGGTTGTACATCATCTGTCTTTCTTTCTTGTTGCCCTTGCGATGTGCTCGCCACTGTGTGTATAAGTTGAGGTAATAAACTTGCATTCGCGACACTAGAACTTGTGTTCGCAACTGGGTAAGATTCCATCTCGTTCTGCCTTTCTTCTAGAGCAATATATTCCTCCTGGGTTCTCGTAGTTCGATCATTGTAATCGTATTCTTAACTCTAAAAACTTTGAACATACAATAAATTGGTTGCGAACATAGCATTTATGAATGACGGGATGAGGTATCTTTCATCTACCCTTAGGCCATTTCGCTGCACATTGTCTTCCATCCGACGTTAGATGTCTCAAACTCTCACCAACTCTTTGTTTCAACCCGAATACATCTTCAATACCAGTCGCGAGGTTGTTACTTATATACGCCCTAAAAATATAGCTTGCAAATGGTTAAATGACGTGATAGTGTTTCTTGGTAAACCCTCAAACCATTTCAACGCTTCTCCATCAAACTTGATGCAAAGTATTTGCACAATATGGCATCGTGATTCTCCCATTGTAACATACATCTTACATATGCCTTGATGTGTTGTATTGCACAAGTTGTCCCATCAAAAATGCTGGTTAGTGCTGGCAGATTACATTTTGGGGGTATTCCTCCTAACTGTACTTCCAATGTAAAGGGATTCTTCGCAGCTTCTGCGATGGCTTCATCTAACTGTCTTCTTCCTCCTTCTCTTATGTTGTTCAATATTCCTCTCATCTCTGCCAATTCTCTCAAAATTTGTTCATTTGCCTCAGAATTCGAACCCATTGGTCTTTTTAACTCCGCCTCTCTCCTTCTGCGTTCATGCCTACTTATATTTTCTGGCTCATCACTTTCTTCTCTTCTTTCTCTGCGGCTTTCTCCTTCATCTCTTTCGCGAATTTGTATACAATTATATCTATCAATTTCTCTTCTTGGTTGTCTATTAATTCTCCTTTGCAATCTTTCATATTCTTCATTGATATTTCCATTGTTGCGATTTTGCTCGCGCCTTCTTTCTCGGTTATCATGATTATTCTGCCGAATTGCCTCTTCAAATTCACGTTCTTCTATTTCTGCCCTCAATCTTTCCCTTTCGCAAGCTAAGCGTGCTTGCTCAACATAATGCTTTTCAATGTCATTTTCGATCTCCTTTTGTTTGCTCCGTGCTTCTCTCCCATGCAATATTCTTCTTCCTTCTATCTGATTTTCTTCATCAGTTGGATTATTCTGCTCTTGAGGTTGCCTATTTCCTTGATTTCCATTATTTTGGCCATTTTGTACAGTCTCAGGTCGTGGAATATAACGATCTCCTTCTATTTTTTTTCTCTCGCGACATTCTTCACCAAGATTTGGTTCTCTTTCCAGATTTTCTTCATTAATAGTTTCTATAGGTAATGTTCTCCTCCTATCTTCTCTAACTGATCCTGATCTTGACCTGTTACTACTTCTCGATCTTCTATTTTGTAGCCTCATATTTTCCATTCTCAACTCATGATTTTGCCTTGTTAAATTTGCGCGTTCCTCTGCTTCTAACCGCCTTTCTTCATACATTGTTTGTCTCAATGTTTCTAATGCTGCGATTCCTTCATTTCCACGAATTGTTTCTCCCATCTCTTCTCCATTTCTTTCTCCTCGTCCATTATTTATCTGTTGTTGCTCTTCCTCTCTTTCCTCCATAGAATCTGATCTCCATGTGTGCACACTCACCCTGTCATAATCTATTACTCTGTTTGGTGTTAGTTGATTTGGTGGTTGTACTTGATCTTCTTCTCTATTTCTTGTGTTTACTCTTGAGGGTTCACCTACCTCATTTCCCCTTTCTCCGGTAATCTATTGCTTCTTCTTACAGTTGTTGGTTGTTCTGATGCATTTCTTCTTCTAGCCATTTCTTAATTTCAATAATTTGTCGTAAATTGTACGAAATTCTGTCCTTTGTACTCTAAATTTTTCCAAATCTCAATGTTAATCTTCACACCACTTCCCTGTTTCTAGCGCATATGTAGTTGCAGGATTTCCTACACTACACCCCTCACTAGATTCAACACAATTAACTCACTGTAAGATGATTAACTTCGAATTTGATTGATTATTTTCTTGAAATGTTTACAAAGACAATTAGAACAAAGTTAAAGAAATTACAATCACTCTTAGTTTTCTCTCTCTTAATGACTTGCTTAACAATTCAAAAAGACCTCTCCTGCAACAGACTTACTCGACCCTTTATATAGGGTATTACATAGTGGATGACAAACTAAAAAGGTCCTTTATTTTCGGAATCTTTCGCGAAGTGTCGCAGTGTATAAGTGTTAACTCTCGCGACAATCCTAAATCTCTCAAGTCTTCACACTTTCCTCATGTTTTGACTATCGTCACTCGT
Source organism: Papaver armeniacum (assembly GCA_023531295.1). Taxonomy (NCBI): domain Eukaryota; kingdom Viridiplantae; phylum Streptophyta; class Magnoliopsida; order Ranunculales; family Papaveraceae; genus Papaver; species Papaver armeniacum. The sequence goes on along the minus strand of JAJJWW010016832.1, from coordinate 1,455,950 downwards.
TACGTCATTTATTTTTCTCCCTGCGACCCCCTCGCAGTGTCGTTGTTTATTAATCTCGCGAAGTGTTGTTGTCGCGATATTCTGATCCTACAGCAACAACATCAACACCTCAAGGCATTCCAGTTGCGAAGCAACAGAAAACTGCACCTGCTTCACCCTGTTTCAGTTCCCATTTCCATTATAGCCATTACTGCACCATAATCCATGGCTTGCGGCAACTCCAGTTCAGCATATATTTCACCTAATCTTCATCACAACCAATGAGCCTGCGACTTCTCATAACTGATAACTCAAACCACAAACTCAGCATCACAACCTTGTAAATCTCTATTTCTGATTTCTTCTTGAACTCGACTCAGCAGACATCCCATTTAATCGACGACAGTGAACTTGTAGTTCCCTGCATTGCTATACATTCAAAACCATATAAGCTGCAATATCAACACCATCCAACAACAACATCAACCATTGTTATTCCCTTGGTGCACATCCAAACTGTAATTACTTTAAACCAGTCGCCACTGCGACTCAAGACCCTTACTGCAATTCCTCACTGCTAACAGCCAACACCCATTCAAATAACGGCATCAGCGTTATCAAGTTCCATTAATGGCGGCAGACTCATCTTCAACAGACCGCAACTCCATCGACTACCAGCAGCACCTCCATCTCTGCCAAGATCCGTTCTCGAGCTCTATCACTTCTGGATTCCATAGCAGACTCGAGCTCATCGCACTTCACCTACAGCAACCCATCAACCAACGTCATAACTGCCAATTACCAAAAATACCATCTCTTCTTCTTGCTGCCATAATCACCATCGACCACAGAACCAAGCTGGTGGTTGTGCTATTCGGTCGAACAATTGATATACACAACCTGATTGTGTTGTTTTCCGTCGAGCAATCATCCTTTGTAGCTCTCCAATCCCCTGCAAGTTCAATCCAATACAAACCCATATGAACTCAACTCCTAAACAACTCATTCTCAGCCCCAAATTCGATCTCAAAACTACCAGAACTCGTTTAATTAACAGCTTCAGACCGATCCTTGGCTGTGGTTGTCACCTATTGCTCGCAGCGGCTAGTTGAGCTGATGAAGGACTCGATCGAACCTCCATGAAACCCATGGCAGTAAATCAATCCTTGTATGAAACTTAGCATCAGATTTACAGCAAACCCAAATTCTTCTCTGATTCGAACACAAACACCACCACTGATGTCTTCATCACCAGCACCCATAGGCTCACAATTTCAAACCCTTAGAGAAATTCGGCTGCAATCGCTTCAAATCTCCATCAAAGAGCAGCAGTCACACACCCGAGACTCGATCTTGAGACAAACCCATGTCAATCTTTGTCTCAACATCCTCGAATTAAACCCAATTTCATTTCTTCCTTCAAAACCCTAAACCATAAAACTATTTCTTCCTTCTCAATCCTCCAACCAAGCACGAATTCAAGGCCAACCCATTTCTTCACAGCTTTAGTTACTCATCACCAAGATTATCTCTTCTTCATTTACGCTCTGAATCTGAGTCTTCATCTCTCTGGTTCTCTCTTACAACAACCCCCATGGCTCTTTGCTCTGAGAATAACATTCGATCTATTTTAGGGGCATGTGATGCACAAAATTACTATAGGCACCCAGATATTTGATAAGGGCCACCTTAACAATCTAGTTCAGCTCCGTTAACAAATTCCACAACTCTAATACGCTTCAAATGCTCGCAGCTTCGTCGTACGATGTCGGAATGATCTCCTTCCTTTCCGTTCTCGTCACCATGATTAACAGAAATCCAATATTTGAGCAAGTTCCACTTCTTTTTGCTCGAATGACTCCAAAGTACCTAAATGACTCAAAAGCACACATAAGGTACATAATTTACACGACAATAGCAAAGAAAGCGTAAATACTAGATATAAAATTAGGTGTTTTAGACACCTATCATCCTATTAAAATATAAATTTATTTTCTTTTAATTCTAATATTACACTAAACATTTGAATACTATTATCACTACTTCATGTATATTTGTTTCATTTTAGAGATCTACTGAATCATTTGTTAGACTAAAAATAATTTCGGTACAAGATTATTACCAAGTTGAATCTTTTTATTTCATATATTATATCCTCGCTTTCTTAAGTCTAACGCCTAATAAGTATTATACTAATTATCTAGTTTAGACGCAAAACATATATTTCTAATTCGTAATTAGTTTAATTTACAAAATTTAACCATAGATAAGAATAAATAATTTTCCATAGTTATTTAATCATAATTATTATTTCTATCGTTATATATCTTTAATGAGATTTTAGTTAAATTAAGTTTGATATGATACTAATTGATAAATGCTAACATTACTTTATTAAAATTATTAATACTATCATTTCATAATCTTTTTTTTTTTTATTTATTAACATTGAGGGTTGAACTATTACTCTAACTACTCTTACAAATATTTATTGAGTCCCAACAATATTATTAACATTTATGAGATTACAAATTATTGACCCTACGTATAAGTCAAGGTGCTCAATAAATTTCTATGTGACTTTCAAGATTCATCAATAATACTAATTTCACTATTTTTCTAGTATTGAATTGTGTACGTGTTCATATTTTTAAACTAATTATTCTCCAATCTTTATCAGCTAAAGTTATTGGTGTACCCTACAATTTTTACACAAACAATCAAACAAACAAATCAATCAATCAAATAAATCTTTTAATTATTAATAACTTTAAGTGATTAAGATTTATCTCACAAACCAAACACAGTTCTAAGTTAATCTACTTCACTAACTGGCACTAGTTAATTCTATCTTTTCCCATATAAGATCTAATAGTGAGCTCTGATACCAACTTTGTAGCGCCCCCTAAGCTAGCAGCTGACTAATCCAAGAGGTTAACTAAATAAAGAGGCACTAAGAATCTAAATCATTTACTTAAACATTCAATTAAGAAATCTGCTACAGAACTTATTCCAAAACTAGCCCCGCTCAGAAATATATAAATAAGAACTCCTCTCAAATGATACATATACAATAGTCATTTGGTTTGCAAATAAAATATACAACATAATAAACATAACAGAAGACTCGACGCCACGAAGCTTCCGCCTAGCGCAAGTCCGATCATCTCTGGCTGAAAGTGGGAAAGGGTGAGCACATCATCCCTAAAAGGGGTGCCCATTAGGAATAACAACTAGCTTTCAAGTAAACATTAGTATGATTTAAAGACAATGCAGATTTTATCGACAAATCGTTAATACACAGAAAGAAAGTAAAACCCAAAGTAGAAACTTCTTCAAAGACATCCATAAATAACACTAAACATTCATGTATGAGATGTGTGTTGCCGCACATAAAGGAAGAGTAATATTGATGCCAAATCCAAACCGAATAGGTAATACTGCGGTGTATCGCCCTAGCCATAGAATACTGAATATATATAAAGAAAGAATAATATTGCGGTGTATCGCCCTAGCCATAGAATACTGATATTGTGTCGACACACATCTCATACCACACAAGGCACACAAAGATATGCATGAATTTCACAACACAAAGATTTATTTGTAAAATAATAATGAATACAAGAAAGTTCGTTATCGATTCCCAAACACTGTTTTGATGACAAGCCTCGCCTACCTCAAGATCCACGATCCACTAGTTGTTAATAACTAACTGTTAATCACACAAGAACTCTAATAATCTATTCAAAATGACTCATACAAGAATCAAACAATTCTATCTAATGGTTCTAATCCCATTTATAGTTATACACCTTCATTATCCATCTCTTGCATATCTAAAGGTTTACTAATTCAATTAGGTTGTAACTATAATCCATTAGCTAAGCCTTATGAGTATCTACAACTTTGTAGAATAAGTCAAAGGCTAATTGGACCATAAGGGTCTAAACATCTAAATATGAGAATTAACTCTAAGCCTAAGTCCACTAAACCGACCCGCTAATCTAAGGCCCAGTCCACTCGGGTCGACTAACGGTCTCTAACAGCCAAAAGTGTCAAATAACGGTCAATGTCCAAGGTTAGGTCAACTGGTCAAAGAGTCAACTCGGTTAACGAGTCGAACAGGAATCGACCTGGGTCAACTCAGTCAACAAGATTGATTCAAGTAAAAGAAATAACTCAGCCAAACAGACTGAGTTAGACAACAACAAAACTGAGTCAGACTGTATAAATTCAGTCAGACAGGCCAAAGGTTGTCACACAACTGAAATTCTTAACTATTTTCAAATTCAAATACAAACAATAATAAATTTTATTTATAAAAAACAACTTTGATTACCTGCCATATGCAGTTCCAAGCTTTTCACAGCTAACACTATCTACAACTCTACAATCAACCATCTAACTTCTCTTTATTCAGCTTCACTACATTCTAATACAAACCTCGGTAACCAAAGCCATATCAACTCTCACAGCATCAACACATTCAACAGAACCAATCAGAAGTTCTTGTGTTCCACATACACCATCCATAACAACATCTCCACAACCATTGCCATCTCATCTAACTGGCCATGACATCTCCACCTGAAATTCCTGATCTACTTCCATCTCAACTCCTAACTGATTCATATGCATCTGCCACCAGACTTAACTGAGCTCAATCACTCTTTCCATCCATAATTCATACACTTAGACCCAAATCCAAACTCTGCCAATAAACAACCTTCACTGCTAACTTAGTTCCATTCAACAAGAATATTTATACATGCATTCCTATAGATCATACCACAAACACTTCTAAATTGTAATTGTAACTGTAAAACTTCACACTTATAACCTTCTTCAACACCAGCATAACTAAACTCATCCCAGCTGCATAACAGAACCGCTGACAACAATATTTTATTCAAACTCAACTGCAATACAATCTCAAACCTCGTCGGTAACACCCATATAAAATTATACTTCACACTCTGGTCTGTAATTCAATCTCCACACAAATAAATCCATCAACAATAAACTGAATTAAATCAGTTTCTCAAGAACTCAGGATTGAATTCAGAAACTATAATTCCATCTCCATTTTCATAACAACACCAGTTCCAACTCACATACTCCTTCAGCTCAAACTACTAGTCTAATATTCATCTAACAAATTCTGGATTCAATCCATAACATATCTTATTCAAAAATAATTACTAATCTTCAAATATGAAATAATTTACTTAGAAGTTAAACGATTATTACCTCAGATTAAATCCCAAACTGAATTAGATGATTCACCATCTGCTTAATCTTTAATCCCGACCTTAACTCAACTCCTCTTCTTGCTTAATTGGATTCTGTGATTCTTCTTAAGGTTATAACAACCTACCAATACAGTTCATCATCACCACATCAACCAATCATCACCAACACTTCTCAATTAAACCCCAACTACCAATTTCTGGTTGTTCTTCAACTTCAAGCTCTAATTCAGGATAAACCCATCCCTAATCATCCTTTGATAACATCACTTTCATCATCGAATTACTCTTTGAACTTCTTATGAAACCCTAGTTCTTAATTTGGGGAAGAACGGAACATAATCCTAATTCACCGATTCTTCATCAACAACAGCTACAGTTGATAAATCAACACAAACCCATCTCTAATCTATCACTCGAACCTTCAATTCAACCTCTAATTCTTTATTTGAATTTCAAACCCAAAACCAGAAACCCTAATTATGCTTTCCAATCTTCGATTCTCATATTCATACTCAATACTTCTATCTAAATCTTCAAATCGATCAAAACCCAACTCTAATTCCTCAATTCCTAACTCAAACAACGATTCACAAAGGAACCCTATGACTATTTTCAGAACAGCACTCAAACTTCTCCTTCCCGAGCTCAATCAACCACAGAATCTCACCTTCTTCCTTAGATCAACAACTACAAGCTTTTTATGAACTAATCTCGAAATACTCGAGTTCAATCCACTGAAAATAAAACCGACATAAAGAAGGTGAAGAAGAACAGAGAAGAAGAAGATGAGAGAAGAAGAAAGAATAATAAGAAAAAGAATGAAAAGAAATAAGATTTATGTTCTCGATCGGTTATGGGGATAATGCCGACGAGAATTTCTAAAGACACCCGAGAAACGATAAGGGTAGCCAGATCGGTTTGAGTGTAAAAAGGTTAATTTTCCCTCCTTACTAATCTTATTATCTTCTTCGTCCGATGTCCGAATGACACGCTAGAGTAGTCCGTTTCACATAACTTTTTGCGATCTATTCGACGGTACTAATTTCGTATATAAATAATTGTTAGATTAATTTCTAATAATTAATGTTCATGTTAAACTAATCGAGTTATTATCGGCTAAAACGTCACTAGACCGGTCTAACCACGTTGACGAGCTTGAGGGTCTTTACACGCGCGCCAGAATCATGTCGTAATTTGAGAGTTCTTTGACGATGTGGAATTTGCCATGTGTTAGAGTGTCTCCTGCCTTGATTTCAAGGTTGATGTAGCCATATACGTCCATCGCCTTCCCTTCCTTTGACCATGGTTGGGGAATGGGTAGCCTCATGCTTCGAAACTTCCGCATCTCTCAGAGTTTTGATGGTAACGATGTTGAAGTCAGAGGCCGCGTCGATTAATGTGTTGTCGAGCTCGGCGTCCCTCAGGTAAACCGTGGTCAGCAGTCCCCATTGTATTTTTTAGAGTGCACGCTTCCCGAGAGAGTTTGGGGTTCGGCATGGTTTCTTCAGAGGAAATAGTCGCTTGCCTGATACAACACGGTTAAGGGCTGTGAAGATATTTGGACGCAGTGTCTTGGAGAGATAGATAATTTCACACACATGCTGCATCATGGATTGCACAATCTCGTGTACGGAGTCCCCAGAGACCATGCAACTCCTGACTGGAAGTGGATTTCTGTGAACTCCTCCCCTGCCCAGTCGAAGCTCCCCTGTTTCTATCTTTTCTTTGAAGATATGCTTTAGCTTATTGTAGTCACTGGTCGGGTGGTGGACAAATCTGTGGTAGCGGCAATATTTGGGGTTTGCCATTTCCGCTTCGGTTGGTGGGCGTCTGGTAGGAGGTAGTCTGATGGCGTCATCTTGGATCCATGCTTCCAAGAGTTCAATCACTTCCTCGATTGGGAACGGGAAATCCAAGACGTTTTTTCCAGCTTCTTGATGTCATATGGGAGCTTTAGCGGTGGTCTTCCGTGATAGAGCTGCCTGTCGCGCGCGCGTTTGGATTGTTATTCTGCCGCTGGAGCCTTCCCTTTTCCTCCTTCGTCTACCACGCTCACAGAGGAGGGACTAGTGTTGTATTTCTTATTGACGAGGCATCTATTTCCTCGAGTTTCACGTGCGTCCTCGTTTCTGGTTGGCCTGGTTCTTTCCAACAACGCTGGTGCTGTTGTGGCCGACCGTTTTGCAGCTTCATGAAGTTCAGAGAATGTATGGAATCGCAGATTCTCTAGTAAGGAGTGGTAGATGGGAATCATCCCATTGATGCAAGAATCCACAAATTTTTGTTCGGTCACGTTCGGGTCATGATAATCTAGCGCTTGAATTCAAGATCTTTTGACGAAATCATTCAGATGTTCGTTGTTTCGTTGGAACATCCTTCCTAGATCTGAGAAGGTAATTTGCTCAGTGTAGATGGGGCAAAACGATTTGCTGGTTTTTATGGAATTGAGGAGACGACTGTACGGAGGAGACTCCTTGAACCAAGCGAAATATTCAGCCTCACACAGATGCACTGCAATAAGGGAGTGCTTTGAATTCGAGAGATCAATCTGTAGTACTCCGGCCTAAACCAAGATAATGGCCATTCCAGAGTAAATTCGGTCACAAGAGAGGATGGGTCGATCTGTAGGAGGGAAGCTGAGAAATGTGTGGAATCAATGGTAGTCAAAGATTGTATGTGTGTTATGAATTCTGAATATGATAAGTTCTGAATAATTGAAATTGCTCAGTTGAGAGTAATTGCTCAATTGATGAGTTGTTGACCTCGTGTTGTCTGTGAGACGTGAGATTCTTGTTGTATTTTCAATCATGATTCAGAGACTTATTTATATTGCTGGAATTGTAGACACCATTATCCCATGAAGTGTGACAGTTGATGGAGTCAAGGAGTGGGGAAATGGAAATCGTGTTTGAAACCCGGTTGCTCATCGTGCGGAGACTTGGTCGATTTTCCATCCACTACTTTGTTAACTCCTTCAACTGATTGCACGACTTGCTCACATTCCATCATGTGTTTGGGACACGTGCCGTAGACCGCCAGACCCAAACCCTAGCTGATATCCCCCAAGTGACACGATTGACGTCTTGTGGTTAATTTAGTCGATTCTTTGACTTCATGACTTTATGGGACAATGAGTCCATGTAGTTGCTGAGTTTAACATGATTGTTGAGACAGAGGTATAATTCTCATGTTGAGGCGAGAAAGTATTGCTCATTCGATGAATTGTTGAATATTGAACCAATATTCCTTGGTTTGAGCAAATATTGCTCGTTTGAGCAAGTGTTGCTCATCTGATGAATTATTGGTAGTGTGACCAAAATAAAACATTAATTAAAACACTGGTAGTTGAACCGAGCATAATTAATAAGAATACTGATCATGAGATCGTCGTAAAATTATTAGTGTTTGAATCTGGAATTATGATCCTTGGACTCAGAAACCCTAATTTGATCAATTGATGACCAATTCATGGTTAATTGAAAATTAACCATGGAATGAAGGAGGGACCGGCTACATTGGACTGTGGGTCAACCATGTAGCTCATGTATGCTCATGTGAGCAAATACCAAGGCCTCTTGAAGAGTTGGTGATTTGTTGATGAAAGAATGATCAAATGCTGGTTTAATCATTTATTCGAAAAATGCTCGTCTGAGCCTTAGGTGATAAAACCTAATTAATTATGAAGAGGTGAGGGACCGACCAAGGGGTAATGAAATCGGCCCTAGGTGGTCACGAGATCGACTGACGATCATTCCATGAAAATCCAAAATTATTTGGAAGAGTTTTGGACCTAATACGTGCAATTGTGCAAATTAGGTCAAATCGTGAAAATACGTGGGACCGGCTCATTGCGAGCCAAGGAGCCAACCCTGGTCGGTCAAGTTAACATGATCACGTCGTCAACATATCCATGTCACAATCCTGAGAATTTTGATATTTTCTGGCGTGCAGTTGAGCATCCATTTGAGAAAATATGACAAAATTATGGTTTTGATGAAACTGAGGAAACTTCATGAGATGAAGGAAAATAATTATAAAATGAAGGAACATGAGGCGTGGGACCGTTGGAGCCAAGGCATGTCCAGCCAGTGACCACGGTCCCATGGTGCCTTTTCCTAATTTTACAATATTTTTCATGATTTTATGAAAATATCATGAAATCAAGGAATTTTGTTGAAATTAAGGAGTTTCCTTAAAGTGAGAGAGTTTCATGAGATCAAGGAAGCAAATAATATTAAAATAATAAAAATAAGAGCGTGTGGGACCGGTTAGGGCATGTCCGGCCGGCTTGGGCCCGGTCCCACGAGTTTCCTTAATTTTATGTATTTTTCCATGATTTGAAGGAATTTTCATAATTTGAGAGAAATACCATGAAATCAAGGAATTTCATGGGACCAAGGAAAACTTAAAATTAATAATAATAAAATAATGGGCGTGTGGGACCGGCTAGGGCATGGCCGGCCGTCTTGGGCCCGGTCCCACTGGTTTTCCTAATTTTAAATTATATTTTTATGGGTTTGTAAAAATACCATGAAATTAAGGAGTTTTCATGAAATTAGGGAAATAATAATAAAATAATGAGGAACCATGAGGTGTGGGGCCGTCCGGGATCAAGGCATGGCCGGTTGGCCAATAATCACGGCCCCACAATATTTTCCCTAATTTTATATTATTTCCTCAGTGTGAAGAAAAAAACCATGAAACTGAGGAGTTTCCTCAAAACGAAGGATATTTGTTCAAATGAAAGGATTTTCATGAGATCAAGGAAGATAACAAAAAATATGATAAAAATATAAAACTGGCATGGGATTGACCACGAAACGGCCGGCTGGTCGGTGGGCCCATGCTTCCAGCGCCTTGGTTATTTTTTTAATTATTTATTATTTTCCTTCCTATTTTGCATAGGTTCATCGTTTCGTCGTATTTTGAAATACTCGTTCGTGCGGTGATTGTTAGTGCATCATCGTCGAGTACACTTGCACCATTTAAATCGGGGCTTACTCGGAGGTAGCTCAGACGCCCGTGCATTGAATATTTATTACTAACCCACGATATTCAGCTGGAAAGAACCATAGATTGAAGTAACAAATATTATGAAAATATTTGAATATTTTCAGAAATTCAATGGATGAATCCAAGAATTTAAGAATAATTAACTGATGGCTCTATACTAGCAGAGAAAGTTGTCTAGGAGCATTAATTATTCTGACATGAGCTTGCCGGAGCTTCATATCCTTTATATAGTCAGGGAAAACTATTGTTTGTATCCTGAAGACGTTATCGCTCTATATTAGCAGAGCAAGCTGTCTAGGAGCCGTCGGTCATGATTCTATATAGAAATAATTACTTTGAAGTGTTCAATATTCATGAGATATGCCGTTTTTCAGCCGAGAGACTACATATCTGCATGTACTCTGAGAGACAGTATTTCTCAGTCAGAGGTTCAATGAGAGACCTGTGTCTCAATATTCATGTCTCGATTCTTTGGATCGAAGTTCGTATAATTATGGGTTTACGATTTTAGCCTTTGTCGAAAATCCACCATTTACACTCATATACAAAGAAGTACTTCTTGTAGAAAGCCGCAACCATGTCAGACCAATTGGAGACGCTGCCTGGCGTAATGCTATTGTACCATGTGTATGCTCTTCCAGTAAGTGATTTCGAAAACTCCCATAAACGGAGAACGTGATTGTATTTGTGCTCCCCCAGGGACTCCAAGAATCGAGAGACATGTTCACGCGCATTATCGGTGTCGTCATACAAAGAGAATTGAGGGGAAGATTACCCCCTTGGAAGAGGAATTCTTTGTATTTCCGGAGGATACGGGGGTTGATGCTGATGTATATCCATGAAATCGCTTTTGTCTCGGTTTCGGAGAAGTCGTTCCAAATCTTCTCGTGTGACAAAATTGGACGGTTGATTTCCTTCCGTTGGAGTTCCTGGGCGAATCTCTTCACGTACAAAGGTGCGCCCTGTTAAGGTGATGGAGCCATGGGTATCGGAGGTGTTCCTCATTGGTTCTGGATGGCGCGATTCTTGTGGTAGCCTCTTTGTTAGTGTCTTGAGAAAAACAATTACCCCCTTCTGAGTTGAGGCCATGTTCGTCTGAGCTCTAGCGAGAACCTCTTGTTTTTCCATCAAATCAGCAATAGTAATACAGGGTTGGCTTCCTCTGGTTCCTCCAGTTTCTCGTCCTGACGGCGGAGTAGCTGCGGCTCTGGTGACGGTTGGAGATGTCATACTTGACGAAATATTAGGAGCGGCGGAAGCGTCTTTGGCTCTGGTGATTGGAGGTGTAACACCCGAAGGAGAATTTTCCGCGGCAGAGTCTCTGTCTCTGGTGATTGGAGGTGTAACACCTGAAGAAACATTCTCCATGTTGCTGGTGTTGAAAGGTGGCGTATTAGTACCACTGGGAGAAACGTTTGTAGTTGCAGGATTTCCCACACTACACCCCTCACTAGATTTGGCACAATTGAATCATTAAAAGATGACTAACTATGAATTTGATTGTTTATTTCTTGAAATGTTTACAAAGAAAATTAGAACGGAGCTCAAGAAGTTACAATCACTCTAAAGTCTCTCTCTCTCTTAGTATCTTGCTCAACACAATTCAAAAAAGACCTCCCTACCATAGACTTACTCAACCCCTTTATATAGGTTATTACATAGTGGATGACAGCTAAGCTGTCCTTTATTTTCGGGAATGACTCGCGAAGTGTCGCAAGTATATAAGTCCTCATCCTCGCGACGCTCCTTTGCCTTCGCAAGATCTTCACATCTTCCTCATGTTCCGACACGTCATCTATTACGTCACTTATTTACTTCCCTGCGACTCCTTCGCGAAGCCGTTATTTATTAATCTCGCGAAGTATTGTGGTTGCGATATTCGATCCTACATCTTGCCTCTTTTTCCTTGAATATTGCTTGAAGAGTGTTTTTTAAGGAAAAATTTGTTCTTTGTGATGATCTTTGATGTTTGTTGATGAAGGAACGAGCGAAAGAATATTGGACTTGAAAAGTACGTACTTGCCTCTATTCTTTTGCGAAGTTCCACAGTTTTGAGAAGATCCCTTTCTTAAAATATGGGAGGTATGGAATATTCATGAAGTAGCATAAGAAGTATTTCGAATTCCTTTTACAAAACTATCATTCCATGTTCTTCGTGAGAGAGAATATCATGAGAATCAATGCTTTGTGAATTGTCGCAATCATTTATTTTCCACGAAAATGTTCTTCAATTTGATTCCTTGAATTTGGGGATGACTGTTTACACGTGTCTAAAGTTACTCTTTTTACCGGTATATTTAATGTTATCCGGTCACTCTTTCCTCTTCTATTTAAAGGGGAACCTCTCGTAAAAACACTTTTTTTCTCCTCTACTTCATCTTCTTCATCGACTTCATCTTCCTCATCGTCTGCAACTATTTTCCGCTGTTCATCTTCATCACCTTCTCACTATTATCTTTCTGCTATTGTCTTCATGGCGTCCAGGTTTGTTTGTTTTATCAATTTGATTATTTTCTTGATTGATCCTTCTTGTTGTGATTATTTCATCCTCATATCGCTTTCCTCTGATGTTTCCTTCACCATTTTTGTTTTAGTAAGAACAAATCCAGTAACAAGTTTACTGTGGTAAACCCTAACTTTTCTGCGGGATCGCAACCAAAACCCACTTCGCACCCAAAGTCGTTCGCTTCTAAAAGACATCCTGCGAGTAGCAAGGTATTTAAAAAATATTTACTCTTCTAATAATAATATTGTCATTTCTGTTTCTTATGTAATTTATTATCTGTAGGATAAATCTCCCAAAAGATCTCGCCATTCTGAACCTGTTGCATCTACTGCTGCACCTGCTGTTTCCTTTTCGGGATTCAAGCTTTCTACTTCCCCTGCAATACCTTCGCAGGGTAACTCATCTTCTCTTGCGAATACTTCGCAAAATAAACCTATTCCTCCTTCTCCTGTGATATCCTCGCAGGACAAATCAACCCCTGAATTTTCCGTCGATGAAATTCTACAGAATGAACCTATCTCCAATTTGACTCTCAAAACTTTTATTTCGCCCCCTCCTATTGATCAGATTCCTTCAACTGACAATCTTATAACCACGGGTGATTCAACTTTTCCTTCTTCCTCTACTATTTCTTCTTTCTCAGAATCTATCTCTCTTACCAAAGAAAATTTGGAAGGGATAAATATAGCTTTCAAAGTTTTATCAGATACCATAAATGATGTTAAGAAAGCCTCCACCGATCCCACTAGATCCAGTGTTTATGAATCTTTGGGTAAATATTTTGGTTCTGATACAATGTCGCGAGTAAGCTTGGAGCAAGAAGTTAAGACTTTGAAGAATAGTCTTCATAATACTTTGTTGGATCGCGATAATCTTCGCAAGAAAAATGAAGAACTAAAAGGTATCATTTTTTTTTTTATTTTATTTTTATAAAACTTTGTTCGCCTCTCAAGCTTTGCACCAGAAACGTAAAATGGAGATATATCAATTGGAATCTATTGTGGAAGAAATTCGAACGGAAAGAGACGCTTGGATGGAGCAATATAGTCGTTTGGATAACCTCCACACATTTTCTATGGATCAAATAAATAATCTTTCCCATGAAAATGCCTGCTTAGTTCAAAATCAAGAATTATTGAGTAATGAATTGTCGCGTCTCTCATATTCTCTGACTAAATCTAATTTGGAGTTGGAAACCTTATGAGATGAAAATGGAACTTTATCTCAAGAGAAGCGATCTTTATTGGATAAAGTGGCCATATCCTCGCAACAACTTGATGCTTGTAAAAAGCACTGGATGAACAAGAACAATCTATCTGCCTACTGAAAAATAAACTTGAAGATATCACTACTGAAAGAGATAAGCTTATTCAGAGTAAAATAACTCTAAGTGTGAAGACAAACCAACTCAAGGATGATTATGCCAAATTAAAAGAATCCCATTCCTCCCTTGCGAAGCAAAATAAGTTATTGACTTCTAATGAAAAAAGCTTGCGTTCGCGACTAAAAGGTCTTGTAGGTGATGGTTTTGATATTGCCATGGAAAATTTGGAGAATAATTGCTTGGCCCTGTCCCAACATCTTATCTCGCAAAAGGAAGGTAGTCATAAGATTTGACTGCCTCATCCACTACTTCCCTTTTCTAATTTCATATATTATTTTTCATATTATAACTATGTTGTTTTTCCTTATTTTTGCAGAATCTGAGAAAAATCTTCATTCTTCTCTTTCTACTTTGGAAGCTGCTAATGCTAAGATTCGCAAGGAAAATACAACTCTGGCTGCTACCCTCGCTCGATCTCGCGACCGTGCTAGAAGGAGGTTTAATTATTTTGTTCATCTTAAAAATATCCAGAGCAGGAATCAACAAAAGGCACTTCTTCGTCAATTTCATCCCAAAGCAGAAGTTTTTGTGAATGCTATCTTACTTTCTAAATCTCTTGACCCTGTCTCTGTTGAACCTTTGGAAGTTGAAGATGATGAAGTACCCAATCCTCCTGATAGCGATTATGATTATGAAAGCTGTGAAGATCTCGCTAATAATGAAGTCATGAATAAGGAACCAAATGAAAAAATCTCTGATGAAATCCCTTCAATCAAGCGAAGGCGAAGTCGACAAAAATGTCGAAGAATCTTTACCATCTCCTACAAATTGAAAATGTTGATGTAGAGAATTAAACTTCTTTGTAATTTTTATCAAACTTCTTTTTTGATTGGAAAAGACTAATTCCTCTGTTGAATAATTCCCTTAATTTCTCTTGTTGTAATCTCGCAAGCATGTTTTCTTACATTTTTCATGTGGTCTTATTCTGCCTTCCTAGTTAAAGGTCTTATTTCGCCACCCCTCGTTGCGACAAAGTCGCAGGACGTCCTTACACTTTCATGTAATGACCCATTGACCTTGCCTTATCATTTCTTAAGTATTTTTGCCTCTGCAGGATATTGTATTTGCAACAATATGACAGGTCTAAATGATCTTGCGACCATAAAATACCATGACATTGTTGTCTTTGCGACGAGATCGCAGGACGTTTTTACACTTTCATGTAAAAACCCATTGATCTCGTCTTATCCTCGCGTTAGTATTATTGCCTCTGCAGGATCATTGCACAAATAAGACAAGCCTAAATTTTCTTGCGAAAATAAAGCCTTATGACATTTGCGTCTTTTGACACTTATCAGCTCCCTAATGGAGGGTGCCGCCCTTATCTTCTCCCTGGTTTCCCCTTAAAGGAGGCGAACATCGGCCATACAAGACTAGCTCCTCCCATCCGGTCTTGACAATAACCAGTTGTTTTCGCAGCCTCTTATCCCTTATACCTATAGGGCTTATGGTTACGAGACTGCACCCTAAGTGGAGTTTTCTTCGGAGAAAGATATGCCAATACTTGCCAAGAATGGCCGAGACACTTCAAATGCCCTGGCACCCTTGGCTCAACCGTGTACCTCGGCGCCTTGATCATACACCGACTCCTTGGAAGAGACCCTCGGTCGCCCCAACCAGGGTATAACCTTATATATATAGTTGGGAATCCAAGGTACCTCTCCTGGATAGGCTTTCATGGGCCCCAAATCTCCATGACTCGGGTTCCAGAGCGGTGTAACCTTTTCCCCGAGCCATGTCAAGAGATACCCCTTATATGACGCACTTTAGGTCTTACATTTGCCTCTTACGAAATATCATTCGCGAACTAAGGTGTACGCCATAAAGGTTCGTCCCATTCACTCACTCATTCATTTTTCTTAAATCATTCAATCATTCACTTTTGGTTATCTTTTGGTATTTTATTTGCGAGATGCTCGCACAATCTCATGCATTTTATTGAATTTCATAATCATTCGGTCGCAAGATATTTCTTCTTAATGAATTCCACTTCACCCATCTTCTATGGGTAGTATTTCTTGAGATATAACCTATTCCATGGTCTATTCAATTTTTGACCTACATCTTTTCCTTCAGGATCCATTAATCTATACGCCCCTGTACCCACTATTTCTTTGATGATATAAGGTCCATCCCACTTTCTCGCCAACTTGCCACCACTTTCTCGCTGATATATTGGTATTTCTCGCAATACCAAGTCGCCTGGTTGAAATTCACGTATCTTGACACGTTTATTATATTCTCTGGCCAATATTCGCTGATAATTCTCCATGTGTTGTAATGCTCTTTCTCTTTTTTCTTCTAATTCGTCTAACTTGATTAAAATGTTTCCAGCACTAAGGTTCTTCTCCCAAACCTCTTTCTTTGTTGTTGGGATCATAACCTCTGTTGGGAGTACATCTTCAACTCCATATGTTAAACAAAAAGGAGACATCCCAGTAGCTTCTCTTCTGGTTGTATTATAAGCCCATACCGCATTATGTACTTGTTCGCACCATCCTATATTGTGTCCTTTTAACTTCTTCTTCAATATGTCTGCTATTGTTTTGTTTGTTGCTTCTGCTTGACCATTAGCCTGTGGGTATAAAGGAGTTGATTTTCCACATTTTATCTGAAATGCATTAAGCAACAATTCTATATTCTGTCCTTCAAACTGCTTCCCATTGTCAGATACCAATTGTGCGGGAATCCCAAATCTGCATATAATATTTTCAAATATGAAAGTAAAGACATCTTTATCGCGAATGTGTTGTACCGCTTTCACCTCAGCCCATTTTGTAAAATAATCAGTTGCGACAATTAAATATCTTCTCTGTCCTGTCCATGGTAAGAAAGGCCCCACAATGTCTAATCCCCATTTTCCAAAAGGCCACGCACTTGTTGAAGAATTTAATGGTGCTCCTGGTGCATGTATCTTCTTTCCATGTCTTTGGCAATCTTCGCAACGCCTTGATATCGTTTTTGCATCTTCATGCATATATGGCCAGTAATATCCTTGCGTTTTTGCCTTGTACGCTAAAGATCTTCCGCCGCTATGATTTCCAGCATCTCCACTATGTAACATCTTCAATATAGTTTCTCCCTCTTTTCTTGTTAAACATCTAAGTGAAGGTCCATTGAAAGATCGCCGATAAAGCACACCATCTCTTAATTCATAATTTGTTGCACGGCTTTTTAATTTGTGTGCCTCCAATCTATCTTTTGGTATTTCCCCTTTCATCAAGTACGCATGAAGTTCTCCGTTTCTCCAATCTTCTTCACAACATTGTGTTCCATCTTCTATCATCATTACATCTCTGTTTCTTGCTCTTCTTCTTTATTAATTGATAGTGCTAGAAGTGTTTGTATTTTAATATTTCTCAATGGATCCATCATACTTGATATGAAAGCATAGGCGTCTGCGAGTCTCGTTATTTCTCCTTGATATGTGTCTCCATTTTATTCTCAGATTCGTATTGACAATTCTTCAACAAGTTTCTTGTATTTTTGCAAAGACGATTCATTGGTAGCGTATTCCTATGTTATTTGGCGAATAGCCAATTGTGAATCACTAGTAATCCTTACATTTTCCAATTTCATTTCTATTGCGAACCGCAAAGCATGTACTATGGCTTCATACTCTGTTTCATTATTAGTCGACGCGAATTCCAATCTGAAGGAAAAAGCTATTTTATTACCTTCCCAAGCGAGATCATAACAATTTCAATTCCATTACATTCTCCATTTGATGACCCATCCACTAATATTTCCCATCTATTTGGCTCATAATGTGTCTTTTGGATCACCATGCTCTTCTTCTACATCCATCATTTCTTCCACTGCTTCATCTTCTTCTAAAGGAAATTTCGCTAAAAGTCTCAAGACAACTTGTGATTTTGTAGAAGATAATATTTCAAATTTAAGCTTGCAATGACTTATCCGAGCATTCCATCTCTACTCTTCCCCGACCTTTTTGAATTTTTCATTACCGATTCGATTGGTATTTTTGTCACTACCTTAACAAGATGTGCTTGAAAATATATGCGAAGCTTAAATGTTGCATAAACCAATGCTAAGATCAGCTTTTCAATTTTTGAATAGTTCTTTTATGCGGCATTAAAAGTCTTACTGATGTAGTAAATTGGTTTTTCCACCTCTGCGTCAACTCGCAACAGCACCGCGCTTAATGCATGTGAGGTGGTAGCAAGATAGATTAACAATTCTTCTCCTGATTCTGCTTTTTGCATGATGGATATATCCATTAGATGTTCTTTTATTCCTTGTAAAGCCTTCTCACACTCGTCTGTCCATCTAAATTTCGATCCTTTCTTGAGAATATTGAAGAAGTGTTTGCATTTATCAGATGATCGCGAGATGAATCTTCCTAGTGAAGCCAATAACCCATTTAATTTTTGAACATCTTTTACTGTCGCCGGTGTTGGCATGTCGCGAATTGCTTTTACCTTCTCTGGATCAACCTGTATTCCTTCTTTTGATACAATGTAGCCTAAAAATTTTCTCGATGCAACTCCAAAGGTGCATTTTTCTGGATTTACTTTGATGTTGAAGCTTCTCATTTGGTCAAAAATTTCTTTCAAATCTCGTATGTGATTTTCTGCCTTCTCACTTTTTATTAACATATCATCTACATACAGTTCTAGTGTTTTGTGTATCCATCTCGCGAACACCCTTTCTACCATCCTTTGATATGTTGCTCCTGCATTTCGCAAACCAAACGGCATCTTTGTATAGCAATATAATCCTCTTGGAGCGAAGAAAGCAGTATGTTCCTGATCTTCTTCAGCGAGAGGTATTTGATTGTAAACTTTATATCCATCAAGAGACGATATCCTTTCATTTCCTGCCGCTGATTCAACCAATTGCGGAATATCTGGTAATGGAAAACTATCTTTAGGACAAGCCTTATTTAAATCGGTAAAATCTATACAAATTCTTATCCCTTTTTTCTTCTTCGGGACTATAACCATATTAGCTATCCATTCAGGATATTTTGCAGGTCTTATGATCCCTGCATCCAACATCTTCTGCAACTCTTCTTCTATTTGAGAATAATAATCTGTTGCAATCTTTCTAATTCTTTGTTTGAAGGGCCGTACATTCTTATCAATTTCTAATTTATGACATGCCACTGATGGATCTATTCCAGGAATTTCATCCATATCCCACGCGAAAATATCTTTGTATTCTCGCAACAGATCAATAGTTTGTTTCTCCTCCTCCGCGTCCATCTTAGTCCCGATTTTTAGCATTTTGGGCTCTTCTTTTGTCCCAATGTTTACTTCTTTTGTTGGCTCGGCTGCGACATAGCTGGCCTTTGGTTCTCCCATTGGAGTTGGTCCTTTCCTTTCTTTCATAGACTTATTTGCTTCTTCCGAGACTTCACTAAGTATTCCTTTTCCTTCTTTTGCTTTTATCATGTAAATTCTAAATTCTTTCTCCTTTTTTGCTGCTTTTGCTATCTTTCTGCGATCTCTTCGCCGTGTTACTTGCTCCTCGCGATGTTTTATTTCAATTTGATAACATAACCTTGCTTTGTCGGTATTTCCTCTGATCTCACCAATTCCATTTGGCATGAGAAATTTCACACACTGATGTAGTGTTGACGCTACTGCTTTGATTGCATGTATCCATGGTCTTCCCAATAACATATTATACGGCGATTCCATGTTCACCACACATAATGTTACTGATGTCTCGATTTCCCCTAATAGAATTCGTACTTTTATTTCTCCCATTGGTTCTGTATTGGATTTACCAAAACCATGGATGTAGTATATTGATGGGGTCATTTCTTCATCTTTATAGCCCATTTCTTTGTAAGCGTGATAAAACATGATATCTACTGAGCTTCCAGTATCGACCAAAGTTCTATTTATTGTCCATTCTTCTTCATTTTCCCTTGATTCCTCTTTCTCCTTCCGTGCTGTTATAGTAATTACCAAAGGTAATGTATGATATAAATTTTCTTTCGGTATTTCAGCTGCAGTGAATGTGATCTCTTGTTTTTCCCAATCTTTCAAGGGTGAAACATCCTTTTTTGTTGTGATCTTTTTTCCTTCATAATCTCGTTTATGTATTCTTCCTTTAATATTCTCATGGAACTCCTCAATCATTTTTTTTGTGATCAAATTACATCCCATTTTTCTCTTTCAATCTTCTTCACAGTCCCTGTTTCTAGCGCATATGTAGTTGCAGGATTTCCCACACTACACCCCTCACTAGATTTGGCACAATTGAATCATTAAAAGATGACTAACTATGAATTTGATTGTTTATTTCTTGAAATGTTTACAAAGAAAATTAGAACGGAGCTCAAGAAGTTACAATCACTATAAAGTCTCTCTCTCTCTCTTAGTATCTTGCTCAACACAATTCAAAAAAGACCTCCCTACCATAGACTTACTCAACCCCTTTATATAGGGTATTGCATAGTGGATGACAGCTAAGCTGTCCTTTATTTTCGGGAATGACTCGCGAAGTGTCGCAAGTATATAAGTCCTCATCCTCGCGACGCTCCTTTGCCTTCGCAAGATCTTCACATCTTCCTCATGTTCTGACTGTCGTCATCTATTACGTCACTTATTTACTTCCCTGCGACTCCTTCACGAAGCTGTTATTTATTAATCTCGCGAAGTATTGTGGTTGCGATATTCTGATCCTACAACGTTAACGCCGAGAATAATTTCGGTGCCAGTGTTCTCAGGGTTTGTTGCTGATCCTGACCTGAGTTCTACCATCTTGAGATCGGAGTTGAAAGATAAAATCGAGAATTGGGAAATTGATATTGTAACCGAGAGATTAATCTCCCACTATGGTCGCCAATTGTTTGAGGGTAAAACCGTTTCTGTTGATTTTGGTAATTTTGGGTGTGTGTGGGTGAGAAACGAATCCAAACCCAAAACATGTACTGCACGGGAGTACTTTTGATTCGAGAGATCAATCTGTACAATCCTGGCCTAAACCAATAAATGGCCGTTCCAGGCTTTCTTCGGTCACAAAGTGAAGGAGAAGGTTTGGTCTTAGGGAGGGAAGCGAAGAAAGTGTTGAGACCAGAATAGTTGATTCTGGAAGTGTGGGCGTTTTGTGACTTGTATCGTAAACTTAAACTCGCTGCAATGGATGAAAAAGCTATCGATGATTTCTCGGATGTTGTATTGTTCTCCACCAAAACTTGTTGTTTGGTGGAAATAAGTGAGACCTATTTATACAAGTCATAGTGAAACGTTACTCGGTCTCGTAGGAAGTGGAAACGATTGAGTGGTGGAAGAAAAGAGTAACGTGTAACTGTTAGACGTTATGCTTCCATGATGAATCGCCAGTCATTACGCTTCCATGATGAAGGAAATGAATTGTTTACACCGTTACTTTTCACCACCACTAATTATCCCACTTCATGACACTTTCTTGTAACGGGCGTATTGCATGCCGCATGTTGTAAACCGCCAGACCAATACCCTGATGAGCATCCCCCAGTTTATGACATATTTTGATGTATCGAGTGTTTTCATGGAAAACATGTAGCACTTTGCTACGTGTGGCAAGTTAAAATAGAGAGGCTTGCCGCAGGTAAATAGCATGTGATGCTAGGCTCGTTTTGGCTAGTCGCCTAAAACTTGTCACGAGCTTACCGGTTTGGTGGCGAACTTCGATGGCCGAGATCGCATCTTATGAATAAGGGTAGCCGTTTATTGTGGCTACCTTGTGTTGGCGCCTGACAATGGCGCAACGGCATTGCGGCATGACTTGTGCATGCCAGTGGAACGATGGTGCAAGTGGCGCCTGGCGTAGCCATGGTCGTTGGGTTTAGGCGGTTGGTCGCCTTAGAGTTGCCACAAGTCCATCGCCCGGTAGCGAACTTGATGGCTGAGATTGCATCTCATGAAGAAGGATGGCCATTGATTATGGCCACATCTTGTTGTATAGCGAAGTGGCATCAGCCACATGTTAATAGCATGCCAGTGGCGTAGCCATGGCATAGCGGCATGCCAATGGTGTAGCCGTGGCATAGCGGTATGCCAATCATGTTGCGGTATGGCCAAAGCAAAAATTGACTCTGTGGCCAAAGTTAGGGTTTAGCGCTGTGGAAGAATTTGTCGTGGAAGAATTCGCCGTGAAAGAATTAGGGCTTGGCGTGGCCAAGGTGCCGTGGAAGAATTAGGACTTGGCGTGGCCAAGGCTTGGTTTTGGCACCGTGGAGTCGGACCCACATGTGGCGTGGAAATATTAGCCCTGTTGCCACGCCAATCCCATTGCTCCGGGAAACACTATTTGGCTTTGGTAGTAATTTGCCCGAATTAGGGTTTGGCATGTCGAAACCCTAATTAGTGCACGTGGCATGCGGCTGCGGCATGGCGCTACTTTTGTGCAAAAGGAGCCATGGCTATGCCAAAGGAACTATGGCAAGGCCATAGTGTTGAAACGACCATAAGAGTAGGAATTGTCGTGGGTGGCTATTTATGGCAGGTTGCCACGAAGTGGCATATTTGCGAGGTAGCATGTTGTGAAGTTGGCATGTTGCGAAGTTGCTGCGGTAGAGTGGCATGTTGTCATGCTACCGCGGTAGAGTGGCATGTTGGCATGCTGACCAATATGTTGTTGTGGTAGGGCGCGTTTGGATTGTCAGTTTAGCAAGGTGGCGCGGCATGGTGTGTTTGGCCTTTAACGTATAATGGAAAGTTTAGAGCAACTTTATTGGCCACAAAAGGGGGTCGGCCAAACACAAGGCGCGACCACACTTAGGGGTGCACATACCCTACTCATATCCGCCAACCCTACCCTACCCGCCAATATTTTAACCGTATCCTATCCTACCCACTATTTGGCGGGTAGGGTGACGGTTAGAGATTTTTTATCCGCCCATAAATGGGTAGGGTGACGGGTAAACCTCGAAATTATCCTACCCTACCCGCCTACCCACCTTATATTGAAAAGACAAAATACCCTTCCAATGTTTTTTTCTTGAGGAGAGAAGCATCAAGTAGAAAGCGGCTCAAATGGTGTGTTAATCTCCAGCTGGTATTTCTTTCTGTTTTGCTGGGAAAAAAAGATGCCCTCTCGATCCATGTTGTATTTTCTTTCTGCTACTTCGTATTGGATGTTAAACTTGTCAGAATTTCATGCACATATTTGCAGCTTTGAAAAAATATATAAGCTCTTTCAGGAAACCAGAAATAGAAAAAGTGACTCTGGTTAACATATACTTAGAATTAGAATGCCTTGAAAGTAGTGTCACCTTTAAGGGCATAAAATAGAGCCTGTAGAAAATGCTCAGTACTGCTACTGCTACTACATGATAATGCTTATTATTAGACTGTATTCAGATAGCATCGTCTGCTATGATATACACATGTTTGCTGTATGCAGATTATGGATGTCTACCTAAACGGTGGAGGTGGTGGTTGTAGTAGTAACATTTGCATAAACTAGGATTGATTTTGTACGGAAGAAGACGTACGGCATCGCAGAATAAGAGACTGAGAAGAAAATATTTGTTTCCACTCCTCTCACAAATTCCTGAATTTATTGCTGCGAAGAAAGTGTAGGCAAAAACAATCCAAAGAACCGAGAGAAAATACCTGTAAAATAATTAAACAAAAAAAATTCGATCATTAAAAATTATTTACCCCTCTAGAACATAGGAAAATGAGTTTGTTATAATTAAGGATTTAATTAACTTACTTGTAGGCAGGATAACGAATGTATTTGGTTGTTTTAGAACCGTAAGAGTAATCATCCACTGTCTGCTTGCTTGTATGTACTACAATGGCAGCAACAAACACCGTCCAAAACAATAACTTCCTAACACCTAAACTTGTAGTTATACTTGCGACGCTTGTAGCCTTGTAGCATAACTTGACGAGTATCCCCCTGTTTCCACAGATGACTCTTTTCCTTTGACTTCCTCAGTCGACATGATTACCGAAGATTATCACAGAGAAGAACTATTAATTTGAAAGTAATTTGTGTTTCTTAAGTAAGAGAGTGTTTGAGATAATGATAAAAATCAGATTACCTGCATGGACTCTTAGTTTGTACAGGACTCAACCAGACTTGCATTATTCCAGATTTCCAGTTCATAATAAGAAAACGGTTATACCCGCCACCATATCCTACCCGACCCGTCAAGTGATGGGTCGGGTAGGATCTTACCCGTTTACTGGCGGGTAGGGTGGCGGGTAAAAAAATTCTTACCCGCCATTAAACGGGTAGGGTGGCGAAATAGGCCATATCCTACCCACCCTACCCGTTGTGCAGCCCTGACCACACTTCTGGTGAGATTATGGAGGCTTTGGCGCGTTCTAATTGGTCGATTAGAAGTGGGGCCGGAAAGTATGAGCCCAACCACAACTTGTGTGCGTGTGGCGAGTTGAAAGCGACCTGATTGGTCGAGAGAAATAGGGTCGGGGCATGGCTAATGGCGCTAGCTGGACTAAGGCATAGCCACGCCTCTTTTGTCTTCCGCGGCTCCTCGTTTTCTTATTCTGGGCGAGGTTCTGCACCTGCTAATCCATGGAGGATTAATTACTTAGGATTAATTTTGACAAGCAAGGTCTGGTACAATGCGCGAGGCGCGAAACCCTAACTTCTGTAAGTTAGTCAGGATGATTGATTGAGTTCTATGTGTTGACACAGAGTTCTTTTAAGTTCATATCCAGAGAGCAGCATGCTTTTCTGATTCAAATACCTTATGCAAAGACCTTATCCTTGATACTTGGAGATTCATACTACTCTGCTGCAAGTGAACACAAATCGTCATGCCATATCAACATTAAGGGTTCAGCCGGAGAACATAGCATAGAAGGCCTTTATAGGAACTTATATTAAGTGAATATACGCGAGGCGCCGGAATTCACAGAACATCTGGGATGGTTGCCACATTCGCCAGTCTGGATAAATTTCATGTAAGTGTATTGAGCGGCTCAATAAGTATGCCAATGGAGAGCATAGCACACGTGGCTCTGTTTCCTTGCAGAGTAATGTAACATCAGATGCAAGGTTTTACGACTTTAACCCTAATCTAAAAACCACCATCAACAAACTATAAGTTACACAAGCACATTTAAATGTGTAACTTATAGCTACACATGACAATTTTGATTGCATCCAACTTATATCTAAATTATAGTACCATAAATTTACAAAACATAAACCAACTAACATATAACACTTACCATAAAATCTGCCATGTTTGTTCTAGAAATGTGATCCGAAATCTGGTATAGATCCCACCTTCCAACCCTTGGGATATCTTGTTCGTGGTCCGGAACTTTCTGGATTAAGCCTTTTGGTGTGTGTTCAACAAACAATATCAGCAACATATTAATTTTAATTAGTCGATTGAACTAAATTTTATCCACAACGTAACATAAAACTGCTGGAATAGAAATTACTCACAAGCTTTATCAGCAGGTATTGCACACAAGCCTTCACATTTGACATACACTCAACATTAGTATGAATCTCTTCAAACAATTGCTCGTGTATTAAATTAGGCCACGACACCTTGAGCACCGTCTCATAAGTTTCAACGATACTAAGATATTTCACGTTCACTCCATTAGCATTTACATCGCCAAAAAATAATACACAACAAAGTTAAAAACCTATCAAAAAAACTAGATTCTTCTCATCAACTTTCTTTCTTCTCCCAGGTTTGGTCATAAGTTGTTTTATCTTTTCTAAAATGTTCTTCTTAGTCACTGTCTTATGATGTGTTGTAGACTTGATATCAGTGAAGAACTTGTTGTATAAAACATTGTCAATCAAATCACGATGAGAAAAGTACTTTAACAGCTTTTGACCCTTTCTACTTCCAATTCTTTGCATGAAAAATATACCAGCTAACTTTGCCGGTGTAGACTCTATAAACTTATCATCACCAAATTTGAACGAACACGGTGTCTCACAATCCATATCAAAACAATTCAAAAACTTCAAGACGTCGTGTTTGTTGGTACTGATTTGTCTTGTTGTACTTGGTTGGGCCGCATTATATTCATCGTAATACATCATTACGAGTTTACCGTAAGCAGCTCTCCTAAGATATTTTTGAACCCTATCAGTCAGTCCTATAGGTTTTATCACCTTTAACAAATCCTTAACTGCATTAAACGATTGCCTTAATTTTCCTGTACACATCACACACAAAAATAGCATGAGTCAGTATGTTGTGTACTTATCAAATACACTCCTTTTTAACTGCAAAATCAAAATCATGTTACAAACTATGTGTATTTTCCAAGTACACAAACTGAATCATTCTATTATGTGTTGTGTAACCTTAACTTACACATGCATATGAAGGTTTACAAACGTCATTTAAACACAGTACATTCATATGTGATATTTTGCATGTGTAACTTTTAGTTACATAGGCAATTGGGAAATCAGTGGTGAGATTTTGCATGTGTAACTTCTAGTTACACAGTCAATTGGCAAGTTAGTGGTGAGATTTTCAATGTGTAACTTATAGTTACACACGCACATTTTTTGTAAAGTTACACATTCACAGGCATTACATATGATCAAAACATGATATTCTAAATGTGTAAATTATAGTTACACAGCTTCTGGCAAGTCAGTGGTGACATCTTGAATGTGTAAATTACAGTTATATAGGCTCATTTGTATGTGTAACTCCAAGTTACACACTCAATATACAAACCACAATACAGTCGGTGGTTAGATTGTGAATGTGTAACTTAAAGTTACACATGCCCTTGTTTGTATAGTTAAACATTCAAAAGCATTTACATTAGATCATCACAACCAAAATCACATATATAGGTTTCACTAGCATGATATCATAACAACACATATACTCAAATAATTTCACATCTTAATACCATTATTGCAGGATCTTCTTCAGGGGGATTCCTTCTTCCTTGCAGCATTTTGGTTCACAAAATGTAAATTGAATCTGAATCTGCAGTTTAAACAGTAAGAAAACATCAATTTGCAGTAGTCCTAAACTCCTAAACATGAGATTGAGATGATACATGAACAGAAAACATCAAGTAAACCTAGTCTTCTTCTTCTTCTTTCTTCGTCTTCTTCTTCTTTGATCAAAAAACGACTGAATCAAAAAACGAATGAATCAAAAAACAGATCAAATATACTGAGATTAAACAGATCGAAAACAGATCGAAAATATTAAACACGAAGAAGAAGAAAAGATTAAACATGTAGAAGAAGATTTGATTGAAAATCTACCTATTTTTGGTTTTCGTTTCTTCGATCTGCAAAAATAATTCTCTGAAATTTCAGTTCGCTTTGTAGTTTCTCAGGTGAGATCCGGTTTCTCTCTCCTAAAATGAAAATGAATGTGTCTGTTTGAGAGGAAACGTAGGTTACATAGTTATATAGTGAAGGTTATTCTGGTCATTTCGACCTCTATTAAAATTTATTTTTAATTCGGGGCCTGGTTTTAAAACTCTTTTAACTAGGGGCCTCATATTATAGGTTATCCATGGGTTGGGCCTTAGCTGAATTTCCCCTAAATAAATATATAGCATCATCATCTTTCCTCAGCGATGATACATTCGCAGTAAATCAGCTGGTTTTCTCTTCATAAGCTCCTAAAAAACGAAATTCTGATAGGATCCTGGTACTAAATCTCAAGACCCTAATATTATCAACACAGTAAAAGATGATCCGTTGAATGGAGATCAGCCACTTCTAAGCAAAGCTTAAGCATATTGATAATTGAATGGTTCCTTAAAACATAAAATACGAGTATATATAGACCTGACCAAAGTTTCAGGCTCACGCAAATACTAAAATAAACCAACACTACAAGAAAACTTAGCTTTAACGACTGTTTTCTTACCAACTACAGTTGACGGAGCTCTTCAGCAACAATTTGTTGTAACCAAAAACAATTCTGGTTAGCAGAAACCTCTAACCACCAGTTTCCCAGCAACGACAACATGAGGAACTCTTTAGCAACAATGGCTTAACAACCGAAATATCATATTTGTTGCTATTATCCACTAACCACCATGATTGGACAACTAAATTGTACATTAGAAGGTATATATTTTTTGTGACTCTTCTTGCTCACTAAAACATATGTTAGTAGATACCTTAACCAACCATCAAATTGTTGGCGTTGTCAGTAGCTTTTAGCCACAAGGCTTTGTCAACTACAAAGTATAGTGGAAGGTGAAAATTTCAAGCCACTATGTTTATCCACCAAGTGAGTTTGTTGGTTGACAGTTATATCAACCCATTAGTTGTGGGTTAGTGAATTTCAGCCACCACGATATGGCAATTACCGAGTTTGATGATTTACTAAACCTGTATAGACATTAGCATTCAAAAAGATTCTTCTTTGGTATAAAGATTGTACTTGGAGAGTTTATCGCCAGAGTAGCTAAGTGATCTAAATGCATCACCTTATTTTTCAAAAGAAACAAACAACATTAGTTACACCAACATGATTATTTATGAAGAAATCTGTTTATTTAGTATCCGATTGATCAGAATGCATACCTGAGGTCAATATTTAGCAATGTGAACCAAATATGCCTCGTCCTGTCTATAAATTGTCGGAGTATCTATACAGAAACTCTATATCTAGGAATAAATCACTGAACCGGTTTTGTACTTTTATTTCATATCAAGTTGATCGTAATGTATCCGGAGGTCAAATTCTAGTAACGTGAACCAAAATATACCTCGAATGAATCGATAAAATAAACAAAAACCTCGAATGCACAAGTTCGTTTTAGAATAAAAAGAACCACACATGTTTCTCACACACTTTCTCAATCCTGATGAAATCCCAAACAAAACCCCCCCAGATTTACTTTTCCACTTCATTTTCCATTATCTTTTCCTCTCTCTCTTTCTCGTTTCCTCTCTAACCCTAATCACGGCGGCCACTTTCACTCACCATCCATCCCTGAATCCCTTCTTTATCTCAAAAATCAGTGAATCACTCTCTCTATCTTACTCTGTCTAGGCACGAAAACAAGGTAGTAATCTTTAGAGTTTGCTCCTTTCTTCTATTCAAGATCTAAATTTTGTTACTGATTCTTTATTTGATTTATTTTTCAGGTTTCTGACATGCAAATCTGCTGGAAATCTTAATCTTTCCTCTTATTTTCCTCTTGATTCTCCCATTTATGATGAGTTTCTATCCCTTGTCTCTTTACATCTCTTTCGCGTTTCGTTGGATCTTAATGTTTTAATTTAACTTGAGAAATCTGATTGTTGGTTGTGGATTATTGAAACAGGGTATTGAAGAGATGGATAAAGTTGTGCATCTAATTGGTATCAGCTCAGAATTCGGTTTTATGGATTATTCGAGATTCAATTACTATTTATTGTTACTAACGGAGTTTTAATTTTTTTTCACAGTTGGGGTTTGTTAATGATAAACCGAGATTTCAACTGTCATGATAATTCAAGGGTTGAAATTTGGTCTTGTTTCAAATTAATTGTTGAATACAAAAGAATTATAGTTTTGGAATAATGGGTATGGATTTATTTTTTAATTGGATTTTTTATGCTTAACAATTGTTCAATAGGGTTTCTATTATATCTCAAAATCTATGAGATGTTGGGGTTCAGGATACAAATTTGCTTTTTTTCAACCTAGCTTGTTTTCGTTATTGAGTTGCTTGTACTTCTAGGTTTTAAATTTGTTTACTAGAAATTGATATTTAGATCTTTGAAATTTTATGTGAAGTTTTCTGATGTAGCTATGGCATTTCTTCCCAATGGCGGAAAACTCATTTTCTTGTAAAGTTTCGCTTTTCACTGAGCTTTCGTTATGAGTCTTGAGTCGCTACCTCCACCATCTCTCTCTTCAGGAGATTGGTGATGATAGACTTGTTATGGAAACTCTTTTTATGGCTATGAGATAGAGGGCATCATCTGTTTATAATTATATTATCATTTCAAGTCTTGTCACTGTTCTCTTGCATTTCAAGAAATCAGATCATAATCTTGTACGTATTGGTTTCATGGGTTCACAAAGGTCAGTAAGTTAATTGGTGCAAGTGATGCCAGAATAAACTTTATGGAGGATGCTCGATTTGTCGTTAGGAAATTCTCTGATGCGCTAATACAACTTTATTCCTTGCTTTAATTTCGAACATATGATACTGTGTAAGATGCTAGGATTGAATGCTTTAGCTGGTAGTTGTGCAACATGTATAGTTTGTACGTTGGTTGGAAGATTTATGTCATATTCTAGCATAAGCGTGTTCAACAAGGTTAGTTTTCATCTTTTTATGTTTTCTTGTTGTTTTTATGTCCAGATTTTCTAGCTTAGTTTATAGATCCGAATTGTGAGTTTTTATTGTTGTTTGCTTACAGGCTCTCAAATCTTTTTTTTATTATTGGAGTTTCTGAAGTTGTATAATACATCAACTAACAACCACAGGTAAAAAATCATCTTCAAATCCTTGGACTATGTTCCAGTATGATGCAAAAGGGATTTACTTTGGTGAATTGTTCTGATTTTGCAGGTGATGCTCAAGATCTTGAGAGGTTTCGATCCAAAGCTCAGGATCTAGATTACTTGTGCTCAGGAGACTGGAAGTACAAGGTGCTGCTCGACCTTCAGCTTTATCAAGAGACAGAACCACTAGGTATTGACGAATCTTGTGAGCCATTCTTTGTTCTCTGACCCTAGTTTGAATCAGAGACTTCATACTTTCTCGGATCCAATCTAAAATTCTAAACCCTAAGAAAAATGACGATAAAATTCATTGCTCGGTCCACTGAATTCTGGGATGTTACTCTTGAATCTCCATAGGTTTTGGTTGCTCAGAATCGAAAACACCTAACTTGAGCCCAAGGTCTAAAAATGACTGCAATCAATTTGGGTGTTTAATGTATAGATTGTCTCATATTATTGTTCAATTTAGTTGCTTTTATGGCAGTTCTGTTGATGTTGTGAATTTTAAGGATGGCTGAAACTACAAAGGTTCCTTACCATTGTTGTCTTCGTTGCATTCATGGTTCCTTAATCTTGTATTATTATACAAATTTGCTCTATCCTAACCATTTGATAATTCTCAAAGTAGGGGATTGAAGAATCATTTGAAGAGGCTTAATGCCCCAAAACGGATGCTCGATAAACTTGGAGGCGCATTTGTAAGTAGAGGAATTATATTTTGAAGTTATGTAGGGATGGAAAGTATTATATGCTTATTACTCGCTATGCAAATTTTTCTGTTGTGTAGGCTCCCAAACCATCACCAGGATTCAGATCCTTACAAACATAGGGAATGTCTTCCCTTTATTCTTTTTCCTACGAAACAGATTGAAGTAGGCCCTTACATACTGTGAGGTTATTGCTGTTTTGATGCAAAGTAACGTTCTTGTTGATGGGAAAGTGCGAACAGACAAGACCTATCCATTTGTATTCATGGGTACATGTATATAATATACTTCTTTATTTAGTCTGCTTTTCTTTTTAGTGTCATTTTTTTTAACATGTTTCCATAAGGAAATGTTATTTATGAATTGAAGGATGCCACTGAATGGACATTTGAGGATACTGGAACTAGTGATTCTTTTGAATCAAGAGTACATTTGAGGATACTGGAACGTCTGTCACTTACCATGACCTTTCGCGAGTAATTTGTCTTAGTATTTTTTAGCTTATGAGTATGTGAAACCCTGATATGGCTTCTTTTTTTACTTATTAGATATTGTAGTGATTCCCAAGACAAACGAGAACTTCCATCTCTTGTACGACACCAAGGGTCGCCTGTCTCCAAATAATCAAGGATGAAGAAGTTAAGGTTGGTCTTTTTACCCCATTTTTTATGCCGTGCTTATTTGTTGAGTATTTCACAACTCTGATACCGTGTTTGCTGATGTTTATACCCAGCATGTATATATTACCAGTTATTTTAGTCATCATATAGTCCATTGACGTTGCCATCTTTGTATTGATAGGGATGAGGGTACAAGGTTGTCAATATGTAGTTTCGCTTTTGCCTCGACAGATAGTTACTACAAAGTACAACCGTAGTTTTCCTTCCTAATTAGTTGATAGTTGAAAACTTATATAGTTAGATAAGTTCATGAAAAAAAAAGAAGATAAGTTCATGAAATAGTTGACAATTGAGCTTCATAGATCTATTGATCTTTTAATAGTAATTGTCTCATATTTCTAATTGCTTATTGATTATATCTTTTTTTAATTTTGTTAGGAGTTATAACTGCTGATTGTAATTCATAAGTCAAAGGGTACTGCATTATTATTGCTCAAGAGTTCTCAGTTTAGTACAATCATATATTTTTGGGATCCTGTGGATGTGTCTTTGCTTGTGTTGAATCATACCGGAAATTGTTGTCTTGTTTTGTTGGTGGATGTACTATGACAATCTTTTGCTTTTACTGAGATTGAGTTTAGGAATTGGATGCATAGTTCATGTGGATTTTATGGATACGGTAGTCCATCAAATACAAAACAACTCACAGTCATGTTAAATTTGTTCGACTAAAAACAAGTAATTTGAATTCTGTGTCTAAAGAAGATCAACAAGGACAAATTTCATGCCTTGCTAGAGGATGAAGCCCAGTTCAAATTTGAACTGTCAAATTGGCAGCTGTAGGTCACTTGCTTGCTCATTTGAAGTGTGCAGACCATACAAAACGTCTGGAAGGTGCAGGTTGAAGGTCAACTACCTGAATGCTTATATAGGTTAAGATTTTCTTTTTAATTTATCATTGTACCCATCTGGTCTAACTGTACTGATTCAATGATTGAAAATAATCAACACCCTGAGGACAACGGGTGACATCCTTGGTCAATGTGGGAAGAGCTTTTCACCCACTCAGAACTAACATTGAACTAACTGAAAAACAGCGGTTAGAAACCTTGACCAACTGAAAAACAAAGGCCTGAAACCTTGGACAACTAGAAAGAAGGTGGCCTAACCCTTGTACCAACTCAAAAATCTCCGGCTGAAATTCTTATTCGACAAACCCTGTGGAAGCTTAAGCTCTTGAACAACTAAATTTAGTTGAGGAGGCTCTCTTCCCTCGATGCATCTAGCGGCTCTGACTCTTCGCCAATATCCAAACAACTAAAATTTAGTAAGTTAAATCTTGAGCCGACAAATGCAACCTTTTTAGTTGGCCACCTCCACCAACAATGTATAAGTCTTTAGCCTCCAATATTTTTGTGGGTTAAGCATTTCAGTAGGTGCTCTACCAGCGAAAGTCAGTAGTTACTAAAATATTGTTCTAACTAAAACTTGAGTCGCTTTAGAGTAGTGGAAAGACATGTATTCCAGCAACATGGTTGATAGAGGTCTTTAGCAAATAAGTCTTCTGCCTCATGGTGAATCTGTTGCCATGTTGATTGCTAGAGAGCTCCAACCACCAAAACCTGACCCCTCTACCCGGTTAGGGTAGTCGCTAAAGTCCAATTTTCTTGTAGTGCAAGAGTCCTAATTCTAAGAAACTACTTGAAATAGAATTGGATAAAAACGTAAACTGGAATTTAAATTTAGTGTTGGTATCCCAACATTCCGCTCCTCTTCAAGTGAGGCTTGTCCTCAAGGCTCAAAAGCAGGAAAACGACTAATAAATTCCTCAGCATCTTCCCAAGTTGCTTCTGCAGTTGGATGATCCTTCCACTTGATTAACCAACGAGTAACTGCAACATTATGTTTCTTGAACATTCCACGATCTAAAATCTTCTCTGGTTCCCACTCACACTGGTCTGCAGTTGTAGGTACATTAGCTTCAATTCTGTCATCAGCTCCTAACTTCAATTTCAGCGCTGAGACATGGAAGACAAGGTGTATGCGACACGAAGGAGGCATGTCTAGCTTATAAGCGACTTGTCCAATCCTCTCAACAACTCTAAAAGGTCCATAGAAACGCGGCGAGAGCTTAGAGTAAGCTGTAGATTGACGGTATGGCTGAAGACGGAGAAAAACCAAATCATCCACATTAAAACTTCTTTCAATTCGATGGGCATCGGATATGACTTCATTCGCTTGAGAGCACTGGAGATGTGTCTTAAGGATATGTATGGTGCGATCCCTTTCCCGTAGTGACATATCCACGGCATGAACGGCAGTAGTTCCCGGCAGATAAGTCGATATAGTTGGTGGTGGACGACTATAAAAAGCTTCAAAGGGTGTCATTTTAATGGCTGAATGATAAGTGGTGTTATACCACCATTCTGCCCATGGCAACCAACAAACCCAATCGCTGGTTTTATCACTAGCAAAGCAACGGAGATAACATTCTAAAGTAAGATTTTTTACCTCGGTTTGACCATCCGTTTGTGGGTGGTAAGCAGAACTTCGACATAATTGAGTACCTTGAAGGAAAAAGAAAGCATTCAATTATTTTCTAACAAATATTGGATCTCGGTCGCTTACAATAGTCCTCGGCATGCCATGAAGTCGGACAATATCACGTACAAAGATGTCAGCTATAGTAGTGGCAGTATATGGATGAGAAATAACACAAAAATGATTATACTTGGAGAGTCGATCAACTACCACCATGATGGAATTTTTACAACTTGAGTTAGGTAACCTGTCGATAAAATCCATAGATAAATCTAACCATACGTCCTCAGGAATGGGAAATGGCTGAAGTAGTCTCGGAGGAGACATTGCTTCTGACTTGTTTCTTTGACATATATTGCACCCGGAGATGTAATCCTTAATCGCCTTCTTCATACCCTTCCAATAAAAATTTTCCTTAAGGCGCTTATAGGTTCTTAAAAAACCGGAATGACCTGCGATGGGAGTACCATGGAACTCATGTAAGAGTTTAACGCGCCAAGGGGAAGTGGCAGCAACTACAATCCGACCTCTATAACGAAGGATGTTATCTGCATAGGAATAATTTGGCTTATAACTTGGGTCCTGCCGTAAGCCATCAATTATTTTTCCCATGTCATTATCATAATGACACTCCTGAATATGTCTTGAACACCACGAAATATTGGAGATGTAATAGCCATAAGTTGGAAATCATTTACGCGATAATGCATCAAACAAATATTGTTATCGGAGCCGCGCTTATAAACAATTTCGTAGTCAAAACCAAATAACTTAGTTACCCATTTCTGCTGCTCTATGGATGACAATCTTTGCTCCAAAAATATTTAAGGTTGCGGTGGTCCGTATATATCTTAAAGTGCCGACCCATCAAGTATGCGCGCCATTTTTGGACAACAAAAATTATAGCTAACATCTCTTTGTCATATACAGAAAGACTTAAATTTTTTCCCGACAAATCTTTGCTATGGTAAGCAATGGGCCTACCCTCTTGCATGAGTACAACCCCTAATGTTACTGGAAGCATCGCATTCCAAGACGAACTCCTTTGAAAAATCGGGAGTGCTAAAACGGGAGTTGTTGTCAAGGTCGTTTGAAGATGTTTAAAACCTGTAGTAGCATCAGTCCAACTAAATGCATCTTTTTTTAACAAGGCTGTCAATGGTGCACTTATCTTACCATAATTTTTAACAAATTTATGGTAGTATCACGTCAATCCTAAGAATCCACGAAGACCCTTGATCGAAGACGGAATAGGCCAATTCAATATACTTGTAATTTTGTCGTCTTCAACCGAAACTACTTTCCTTGAAATCTTATGCCCCAAATAACCTATTGACGATTGCGCAAAAACACACTTAGACTCCTTCACAAAGAGTTGATTAGTCCATAGAATAGGAAAAACAACCGATAAATGGTGAATATGCTCACTAAGTGTCTTACTATAAATAAAAATATCGTCAAAGAAAACCAAGACAAATCGACGAAGGTGAGGCCAGAAAATATCATTCATGAGACTTTGGAAAGTTGCAGGAGCACTAGAAAGGCCAAAAGGCATTACCAAAAACTCATAATGTCCATCATGCATCCGAAACTCAGTTTTTGGTATATCTGGTTCATAGAGCCGAATCTAGTGATAACCCCAATGTAAATCAAGTTTCGTAAAAATCACCGCGTCCTTCGCTTCATCTAATAACTCATCCACCACTGGTATAGGATACCAATCCTTTATAGTTATGTTATTTAAAGCGCGATAGTCTACACACATGCGCCACGAGCCATCTTTCTTACGAACTAACAAAACCGGTGAAGAGTAGGGACTCGAGCTAGTGAATCCAGCCTCTTTTAGTTCAGCAACTGCCTTCTCAATCTCTTCTTTCTGAAAATACGGATACCGGTATGGACGTACATTAACTGGAGAAGAATCCGGAGCCACTGTGATATGATGATCGTGAGAACGTTTAGGCGGCAAAGATGTAGGAATTCCAAAGACGTCAGAAAATTGCATCACTAACTCTCTTATCGCAGATGGTACCGCTGAATTAAGTGAGTCTGTCCCATTTGCATCAGTTGTTAACTGAAGATAAACTCCTTGCTTTTCACGACATATAACTCGCTGCATAACATTAATATCCAATAGCATAACAGTTGGCGAATTATCACCGGTTAAAGAGAATTCCCTGTCCAGTTTGGAAAAATTTATAACTAGCTTATTAAAATCCCAAGTAAATGTACCTAAGGTACGTGACCAATGAACGCCAAGAACCACATCACACCCACTGATTGCTAGCAAATAAAATTCAGTTTCAAAACCATAATCTTGTAATTTAACATAGATATTGGAAAAAAACCCAGAAGTCTGCAAAGACCCACCGTCACCTATCAAAACTCGCATGGAAGTGTCACCAGTTCGAGCCTTGTATCCACATTGCTTTACAATCTGCGGATGAATAAAGTTATGAGTAGATCCTGAATCAATTAGGATAGTAACCGAATGCCCTTTAATATATCATGTGATGCGCATGGTTTTCGGAAACGGTGACCCCATGAGCGCATGAAATGAAATTGCAGTGTTCAGAACTAAGTGTTGTATCAACTTCCTCCATTTTTTCATCACACTATCTTGGTCCAAATTTCTACTGTAATAGTAACTTCAGTAGCACCTTCAAGGATCAATAACCTTAGCTTTGCACAAGAGGTGACCCTGCGTATATGGCTCATCGCAGTTAAAGCAAAGTCCTTTTTCACGTCGGGTCTTTTGCTCCGCCCATGTTAACCTTTTAGTGCCGAAGATACGGTGTTCCGTTGCGGTAGAGATTGGCTTACAGCTTGCAATGCTTTTGGGGGAAGTTACGTACCAATGGCCTGAAAGGTTGTGCCGCCTTGATAGCATCTTCTTGACATAAAGCATACTCAAAAGTCTATGAAAGACTTCTTGGTCGAAACAAACGAACACCAGCACTAATATCCTTTCGAAGACCAGAAAGAAATATACTAATTTGGTGTTCCTCAGGCGTGCCATCTACAAAGTTCAATATTTTTTCAAATTCAGTGATAAAGTCACGAACAATACCTTTTTGCTCCAACTTGGAAAGGGTGCTACACGCGTCGATGTGCTTGCGATTACCGAATCGAGAACGTAGTGCACGAGAGAATTGTTGCCATGTTAAATCTCCGAACGATTCTTTGATCCATCTATACCACGAGTTGGCATCCTTATCCAGATGTGTTGTAGCCACATGTATCTTTTGAACTTCAGTTACGCCCGGGAGGTTAAAAAATTGTTCAGCTTTGAAAATCCACCCCTCCGGATCATTCCCGTCAAACATAGGGAATTTAAATTAATAGAACCTCCTCGGATGATAGACCCACCATCACCTTGATTGCGACCATTATTAAGGTCAGCTCGCTCATTACGACCACCATCATCACCTTGCTGCAGTCGAAGTAGAGCAGCAATATTACGATTCATGGTCTCAATTTCGTAAGGAGAGTGTTTTGAGTGGTCTGCAGAGTAGTTTGCGCGGCACGAAAGGTATCAAATTTTTCATTAGACTCTGTGCGTTCAGTACGCATCTCTGTTCGTTCAGTCTGCATCTCTTCGAGCATGTCTTGCAAAGAGGTATTCAAAGTTTCAAGACGCTCATTCAAGTGTGCGTTGGTTACACCCGTCATCTGTAAAACTAATAAGAACTTGGATAAATACGTGAGTGAAGCCTTTCGATAGAAAACGTCAGCAACAATCGCGTGGGATAAATACGTGAGTGAAGCTTTTCGATATGAAATGTCAGCAACAATCCCGTGAGCAACCTGTGCATTTAAAAATAGAGAGGATCTAAACCTAGGTGATACCAGATGATAGAATCCTGGTACTAAATCTCAAGACCCTAATATTATCAACACAGTAAAAGATGATCCGTTGAATGGAGATCAGCCACTTCTAAGCAAAGCTTAAGTATATTGATAATTGAATGGTTCCTTAAAACATAAAATACGAGTATATATAGACTTGACCAAAGTTTCAGGCTCACGCAAATACTAAAAATAAACCAAGAGTCCTAATTCTAAGAAACTACTTGAAATAGAATTGGATAAAAACGTAAACTGGAATTTAAATTTAGTGTTGGTATCCCAACAAATTCTGAATTCTGGCCGCGAGTTATAACCCCAAAGGTGTCACTATCCAAGTACAAAAACCCCAACAAAATAAATTGTTCACAAAAACCCCATTTAACATAAACTGTCTATATTACCCTTTTAGTTTAAATCACCCCAACAAAAATAAATATCAACCCCACCTTTAATTTTTATTATATTCTCACCACCAACAGCAACACACCACAGCAGCAGCACAACCACCGCCACAACACCACCACCGCCACTGCACCACCGCCGTCGCCGCCACTGCACCACCGCCGCCGCCGCCGCCACTGCACCACCACCACCACCGACGCCACCGCACCACCACCGTCACCGCCACCGCACCACCACCACCATCGTCACCGCCACTGCACCACCACCGTCACCGCCACGCAGCGCCACCACACCACCACCACCACTGCTACTGCACCATCGTCGCCGACCACCACATCGCCGCCACCACCGCCACTGTGCCATCGCACCACCACTACCAGCCACCACTACCACTGTCGACCACTGCCGATCACCAACGCCGCTGACCACCAATGCCGCCGCCAACCACCACCACCGCCGCCTATCATCGCCGCCGAGCAACACCACCATTATTGCCGACCACCACCACCAACCAGCCGCCACTGCCACAAAAAAATGAATTTCATTGATCAATATTCAACCAAACATAAAAAAATGATGAAACCAAACAGAAAAAATAATGAAACCAAACATAAAAAATGATGAAACCAACATTGGTTTCACCAAAAACTAGATGAAATCGAAATTGGTTTCATCATTTGAGTTCCAACTGAAAGTTAATCTTTAGAGTCAACATTTTGCAAGCTCATTGAATATCAAACACAAAATCAACATTCTCATCTGGTCTAGTATCGTAAGGGTATAGAAGAAGATATTACCAATGAGGTTTTACATCCTTTGTTAACGCCACAACTGTCTACTGCTATCCTAAGTGACACCACTGGAATTTCCATAATACGTTCCCACAATGTTCAGGAAAATTCTAATGAGTTCATTACTTTGCTATTTGTCTTTTGAAATCCATGATGACCTTGATCTAAGCCTCAAAACGGTTGTCTATGTAGTTTTCGAAAATGAGTAATTTATATTAAATGATTTCATTCACTCACCGCCAATATCCTTTTCACTAATTATAGTGCTTTGGGTCTACACCTCAAAAGACTATAACGTCTTTATCCTCGTCCTTTCCATCTCGATTTAACCAAAATATCTTCACGTACTAGACCTTGAGCAACCATGTTGTGCCTACACAATCGAAAGAATCTTGTTAGGAACAAATCCATTTTTAGCCTCAAGAACTAAAAGTTTTCTTCTTTTCGAGATAGACAAAAATTAGATGAAACCAATTTTGGTTTCATCGTAAATAAGATGAAACCAAAATTGGATTCGTGCAAATGTTTGTTCAACTGCAAGAGGTATTGGTTTGAAGAGGTATTATACATATCCATTGATAGAAAGACGTCATTGAAATTTCATGATTACCTGCATCTGAAGCTAAGTAAAGAATATCCATAGCAATATCCCACTTCTCTCTTGATATAAACTGATGCATAGGGCTCCAGATGGATGCTTTTCATTTCATGAGGATCAAGCTTAATCAAGCCAAGTGTCATTAATGGGTCCCGTGCAATCCCATTGACTCTTATATCATAATCGCGTCTGCCCAAGGCCAATGACCTTGTCATGGCATCAATGAATGCCTATTCGGAGAAAAAAAAAGAAATTTCATCACCTGAATCAGTTCTGTGAAGGTGAAAAGGGAGCTTTTAATAATGAGTTGAAGTTGGGCACAAACATTGGATGCAATTGAAGTTTACTAAAATGAAATACTACATTGCTGCCAACCTTAGCTACAGACACATGAATTTGATACCAAGTTTTTGAATAGTGTAAAGTGGCGCTTATGTTCAGAATGGTTCCACCGCCAGAAAATTAGATGAAATCAAAATTGGTTCTAACAAAAATTAGATGAAACCAAAATTGGTTTCAGCAAAACGAAGGAAAAAACAGATGAAACCAAAATTGGTTTAAGTTAAACAAATGAAACATGTGCTACATTACCTCGGCACGACAGAATATCTAACAAGTCTTAAATGCTTTTAGTTATCGATACACTCAAATAACATGTGAAAATTCAGATATACTCTGTATTAATATATTTTTGACATGATAATAAAAGTAGAATTGGCTTTTAGGTCTAACCTCTCTTATTGCAGTAACCTCAACATAGGTATTGAGCGGCTTCTGCAAAGGTGTCACTATCCTTGATCACCTTGGTTTTTTTCACCTTGGTTTTTTTCGAAATGAATGGGATAAAAACGTAAACTGGAATTGAAATTTAGTGTTGGTATCCCAACAAATTCTGAAATCAAAATCATCACCACGAATTTCAAAACCCCTTATCAATAAAATCTCTCTACCCAAATCCTCCAGTCTTATCCCATTCATTTCGAATCTATCAATCAATGACCTAGAATAAAAACCCTGTCTTGATTTCCCCAAACAACGAAAATGTTTTATCTAGGTCACAACTGTATTACGATTTGGGTACATTTTAAAACCCACAGATTAAAATGGATGATGCAGTGGAGGAGGTGATAGTGTGAAGAAGAAGAATAAGAAGAAGAAGATGAATAAACTTAGGGTTTGGTAAGACTACTGATTTCTGTGTAAGTCTTTCATTTTGATTTCAATGGTAAATTGTTCCTCTTGTTTTTAGTGTTGGTATATGGGCCTATGAATCGTTCTTTGTTTTGATCTTTTTTGGGTAGAAATTTGTGCGTAATCATGTACATGATTAGTGTGGAACATTTACAAACTTTAAGATATATTTTGCTAGAAATGAAAAGTTATTTTCGTCAGACAGATGATTAATTATCCTGAATTTGATCCGTTTTTAGGTATAGACGCATTAGAATGCTCTATACCTAGGTTTAAAATACAACTGAATTACTCTCCAAGTAATTCTATAAGTAGATTTCTATTCATAGAAGGAAAAGTAGGAGTTCTATTCCTAGAAGGTTACAAAAATAAGGGGGTTTCCTAATCTGTGTATGACTAGTTTTAGCATAGTCCTAAACCTATAAATAGGCACCTTGAGTGTTTGTAGAGGACACACGCAAAAGACGAGAAAAATACTAGCAGAAAACAAACCAAGAGAAGAAGCAACACCTAGGTCCGAAATAAACCTAAAAGGTAAACGTTGTAAAGTTCTTACTCTTAAGCAATATAATTAACGTGTTCTATATCAAATTACTAGTACTTTAATTTTACTTGTGTAGCTATTCTCTATCTATCATATTGGGGTCTGAAAATTGATTAGTGGTATCAGAGCAAAAAATTAAGTAAGCAATATTTCCGGCGATGAATGGAAGGGCTTCGATCCAAGGGTAACAAGGTATTACAGTTAGATCCTAATATTGATAGAAGTAGGAAAACATCTATCTCGTCATCATCATCCAATCTGCAAGTGTAGTTGCAGGAAATCCTACAATACACCCCTCACTTAATTCTACTTGATTAACACATTGGAAGATGATTGATTAAGAATATTTATTGATTGATTTCATGAAATGTCTACACAGGAATAAATAGAGTTACACTTAGAAATTAGAACACTCTTAAACTTTCTCTCTTAATGACTTGCTTAACAATCCTAAAGAATCCCCCCTTACAATGACTCGCTCATCCCTTTATATAGGGTAATACATAGTGGATGACAAATAAGCTATCCTTTATTTTCGGAATATCTCGCGAAGTGTCGCAACCGCACAAATATTCATTCTCGCGACACTTTTAACCCTCGCTGTAGTTTTATGTCTTCCTTATGTTTTGTTTGTCGTTTATTCATCGCGTCGTTTGTTTTAGCTCCTCTGCGACTCCTTCGCGGTGCCGGTTGCTTATTAATCCCGCAAACCTTGTATGCTTGTATATTATGATCCTACATCTTGCCTCTTTTTCCTTGGATATTGCTTGAAGAGCGATTTTAAGGAAAAATCCGTTGTTATAGCAACCTTTGACTTTAGTTGATGAAGGAGCGAGCGAAAGAATACTTTTCTTGAAAAGTACGTACTTGCCTCTATTCTTTGGCGAAGTTCCGAAGCTTTTTTGAAATATACATGAAGTACCGTCTCCTGTCTCTCCTCGTATCTCCTCTGCGAGAGAGAAAATGTCATGAGAATCAATGTTTTGATTTGCCGCGACTATTTATCTTAACCTGTTTCAATTCCGCGACTATTTATCTTAACCTGTTTCAATTCCGTACTTTTACAATGATTTCGACTATTAAAGTCCTTTCTTGACACGTCTCTGTTAACCGTTTATTCTCGACCGTTCGTGTCTCTTCGCATTAAATGCCCTCGTTTTTCTCGAGGATCTTTTTTTTTTTTTTTCCCCTATATATATCTTTCTTTTCCTCCTCTCTTCTTCCTTTAGTTTCTCTCTGCAATTTTTCTTTGACTCTCTCTTTCCGCAATTTGCGCTCCTGCTACTGCAAACCTTTTCTTCGTTCTTTCTCACGCTGATTCTAATCTCCAGTCTCCCATTCATTCCCATACTGATAATGGCTTCCATTAGTCGTGCATACAAATCTTCTTTTAATGAGGTTCTGCAGAATCTGCAAGAGAAGGGTTTTACTCTATCAATTATTCCCAATCAAGAATCTTCACCTATTCTTTCGCAAAATTGTTTTCTCGATCATCAATGTGATGATCAAAAATTATAGTTTCGCTAGGTCGCCTTCTCGCAGACTTCCCATTCCCTTATACAATCCCGAGATGCCTTTATTTTATGAAATCTTGGCCCATGAAAAATTCTCCCTGGCTGTTTATCAATTATGTGGCGATCGCATTCGCCAATGCTTGAGTTCGCCAACCGTGGTGCTGGCAAAGGATCTTTATACCATAGTACTGTTAGAAACCCCGATTTCGCAGACTTGGAAATAGACGCTGAGAAGTACACTGTAGAGAACTTCTTTGAGAATTATGCAGTGATAAAAATGAGGAATGCGAAGTCTCGTTGGGGCATTCGCCTGAAAAGAAAAGATAATGTCCCCGAAGATAAATTACTTATGCAGGACATCGACTGGCACTCGGGCAACAATACTACTCCTCGCCAATCCAAAGACGAGAGGTGGTGGGTTGTACCCTTACTCTTAAACGGCCCTTACATCGCGGGTTCGCATACTCTCCCTGCGAATCTCGCAGGGTATCATCCTTGGGAATTTAAGTGGCCTGAGAAGGAAAAAGAGGTATATTTTCCACTTCAAATCTTGCTTTCGCAACTTTCCTTTTATACTTACTGAGTTTGTGAAATTTTTCGATCAATAGATTGAGGAAGAGCTATAAGGATAATCCGTTGAGAGTACTGGGCGATTCTTCGATCACTTACGGATGAAGTAAGAAACACTTTCCTTTGTTACTTGAAACAATATTGTTGCCTCTGCTTTCTATCTTTATTCGTATGCTAAGGTTGAAGTTGAAGAAGTTGTAGCCGCGAAAATCGGGAATAAGGGTAAACCGTCGCCGCAAAGATAAATCTTCGCTCCATTGTCTAAGAAGCGAAAAACTGCGGCCTTCTTCCGTCTCGGCCAAGCTCCGAATCCTTTGGTGGGGATAACCATGATACAAATCCTTCTCTTGCTAAAGAGAACTGGGTTGACCGGTTCTCCTATGGATCAATTGTCCAAGATCTTCTCGTACTCTTCCGGGGAATGGGGGATGCTCCCTAGCTTCCCTTTGCGAGGCTCTCGCAAAGTGTGTAATGCCGCCATACTAGAAGGCAATAGTTCCTTCAACTAGTCTCTAGAATTGTGTCTCCTAGCTTCCCGAATTCACTTGGCTCTTTGGTATGTATGCAACCATACTTCCTCGTTGACTTTAATTTTAATTATATATATTAATGATTTTCCTGTCTTCTTTTTATAGGTTGGGAAGACCTTTGTAGTTGCCTCGATCTCTGGAAGAGGTATAACACTCACTTGAGAAGAACTCTCAATATTGCGCGAAAATCAAAGAATTAGAGATCAAGTCCGCGAGGTCCCGCGACGTAATCCAACAACCGGAAGTTGAATCTTCTACTCACCTAATAAAGTTGCGACTCTTCAAAGTGCCAATCAAAGAACTTTATGGTACAAAACTCTTTTCTCTTCTTATTTTTACCGTCTCTACGCATACCGTTATCCGACTTATCACCTTCGCAGCATATATAATCTATCCGAAGAAGCCATTCTTCTTCATTCATTCCGGAGCCTATGGACAATGACCTTCTTCTTACTCATCTCAACAATTCCTTAAGTAGTTGGTCTAATGATGTTAATTCCTTTTCACTGAGTG
Organism: Papaver armeniacum; assembly: GCA_023531295.1. Classification (NCBI taxonomy): domain Eukaryota; kingdom Viridiplantae; phylum Streptophyta; class Magnoliopsida; order Ranunculales; family Papaveraceae; genus Papaver; species Papaver armeniacum. The sequence goes on along the minus strand of JAJJWW010016832.1, from coordinate 1,411,032 downwards.
AACTTCAAGCCAAATACCGCCTCTTAAAAATTGAACATAGGTCCATGTTTAAGTTCAGCCAACCAATTTAAACAAATGTATCTCGATTCCCAAAAGAAAACCAAAGTTTTAAGAAAGAAAATTAGCGACCTTATAGATGAAAAAAAGATCGCATTGCTAACAATGGTGCGAAGGCCTTGGATGAATTTCATAAGTCTCTACTCAAGTACAAATCGAACGGACGAATTGCTTTCGCGTAATACCCTACTTAGCGAACTGGAGAACCAAATTCGCTCACTTCTTGTTATAAATAATAATGATGAATTTGCTTGGGCTGTAAGGTCTTAGACAACGCCAGAAATAATTTAGGTGTTGATGTTAGTCTTCACGCCTGAGCATACCGCCTTGGTTAAGGATATGATATCTCGATGAGAAGGTTGTTCATTATTCCTTCTCGTTGTCTCGCTATTGCTTGTCTAATTATTAACTCATCATTGCTTATTTTGCAGAATCTGAAAAAAGACTTCACGTGAAGATTGGAGAACTTGAATCTGATAAGGAACAGCTCGCCCAAAATGAAAAAGAACTTCACGCGAGGATTGGAGAGCTTGAGTCTGATAAAGAACAGCTCGCTAAGAATCTCACCCTTCGCGAAACTAGATATTCCAAAGTTGAAGAGACAATTTCAAACTACGTAGCGAACTTCAATAATGATGCCGTTCGTTTTCGTAATCGAGCTATGGAATATGTTTGCAAAGATCAAAAGATCCCTCTTAGTTCATATCCTATCCTTGCCGAAGAAGTTCCTGAAAATGTGCCTGCCTCGAGATGTTTCGATAGCGAAGCCGGCGAAGAAGAAGAATCATCGATGAAGGATCTCGCGACAAGGGTGATCGAGTCGAAGAATCGGATGGAGAAGAAGAATCATTAAAGAAATGATCTCTTTTGTTTCTCTCGCACCCCATAATATCCAGATACATGTATTCCTCCAATTTTTTGTAACTTCTTAGATTACCAATCATGAATTCAATCTTCATTATCCATATTTTGCATGTTTTGATCTAACCAACTCTCCCTTATAATACAATTGGCATAACTCTGTCATATGAAGGTGAATAACCCTATTTTATGCGTTTCATTCCCATACTTTCCTCTGTTATTCAACTTCAAATGAAAGATTTTGTTTAGTTATCATTGAGCGATGAATCTTCTGATGTTAAAATTTATTGTTGCGACGAGGTCGCAGGTATCTCCATAAATGAAGAAACCTACTTTTCTCACCTTATCACTTTGGGTGGTCTTCTAAGTAAGACCTTCCTAGTTAAAGGTCTTACTTTGCCATCTCTTATTGCGACAAGATCGCAGACGTCTTTACACCTTCATGTAACAACCCATTGACCTTGCCTTATCTCGAGTATTTTTGCCTCTGCAGATATTTTGTTTGCGACAATATGACAGGTTTACATTTTCTTGCGAGCATGTAATCCCATGACATTGGCGTCTTTGCGACGAGATCGCAGGACGTCCTTGCACTTGCATACAAAGACCCATTGATCTCGCCTTACCCTCGCGTTAGTATTATTGCCTCTTCAGGATTATTGCACAAATATGACAAGCCTAAGTCTCCTTGCGAAAACAAAGCCTCGTGACATTTGCGTCTTTTTTTTGGCACTTCCCTAATGGATAGTGCCGCCCTTATCTTCTCCCTGGTTGCCCCTTCAAGGAGGCGAAACATCGGCCATACAAGACTAGCTCCTCCCATCCTAGTCTTAACAACAACCAGTTGTTTTCGCAGCCTCTTATCCCTTATACCTATAGGGTTTATGGTTACGAGACTGCACCCAAAGTGGAGTTTTCTTCGGCGAGTGCAACATATGCCAAGACTTGCCAAGAATGGCCAGGTAGGTTCATCCATCCCGGCACTCGCTCAACCGTATACCTCGGCGCCTTGAGCATACACTCGACTCCTGGAAGAGACCCTCGATCGCCCAACCAGGGTATAACCTTATATATAGTTGGGAATCCAAGGTACCTCTTCCGGATAGGCTTTCATGGGCCCCAAATTTCATGACTCGGGCTTCGGGGAGCGGTGTAACCTTTCCCCGAGCCATGTCGAGAGATACCCCTTATATGACGCACTTTAGGTCTTAGATTTGCCTCTTACGAAATGTTATTCGCGAACTAGGGTGTACGCCATAAAGGTTCGTCCCATTCTTTTAATCATTCATCTTTGTTAAATCGTTCAATAAATCATGTTTCATTATTTGTTGATATTTGTCTCGCGGGAAGCATTCGATAATCCCGTTTCATTTGTTGTATTTTCAAATTCTCATACATTCTTGACAGCGTAGATTCTCGCACATCATTTCTTTAACTGCTACTTTTCTCTTGCCTTTGTTAATTGTTCACTTCTTATGCCTTTTATTCCTCGTACTCTTCGCCTCTTTGCTACCATAACATTCGCCTTTCTCCGGCATTCACTTCATGAGGCATGTTCAGGTCCTTACTTCTATAGCATCTATTATCGCCTTCTCCTTTCTCTCGTTCATCCCTCACATGTTGCTTCCAACCCTTCCTTTTGGCATTTCTTTCTTCGCAGCTTTTCTACATCAACCTCATGACATTGTTGCGACTCCTTCCAATCTCCTCAGTATAATACCAATGCCATTTGGATGGGGAAACTTTATACATTGGTGGTATGTTGATGCGACCCCAAAATTTCATGAAGCCACGGCCTCCCAATCAACGCATTATACCGGAGACTCCACGTCAACCACACAGAATAAAACATCGCTTGATAATCCTTGTAGAGGTATTCTCATGTGAACCTCTCCCTTTGGCTTGTTTGCAGTGCCATTAAAGCCATATATTTTGTATGTCGAGGGATCAAATCCTCATCCTTTCCTCCCATCGTCTTGTAAGTATGGTAAAAAGAATATTCACCGAACTTCCGGTATCGATTAGGATTCGGTTGATCGCCACAATCTTCGCTTCATCATCTTCTCCATCAACTGGTTTTGGGTTAATCTCTGGTTTCACCCACCTTGCTATCATGTGTTTCTCTTCCTTTTGGCACTTCATCTGCAGAAAGAAATAGTCTTGGTGCCACTTTTCTAATCTGCGTTGTTCTCGCTGGAGCTCATTATTTCTTTATCATTATCATCTCTCGCAAAAACTCTACTGAGCACGTTGTCGTGAAAATCTTCGATTGTGCGATATGAGTGGATAATAGAATTGCAATTCAAATTTTTAGCTTTTGTTCCTACTTCTATCACAAATGTTTCTTTTCCCTTTGCTTGAAACCGTTTCGTGCATCTCTCGGGTGGTGGTGGCAATGTCTCGACCTTTTTCCTCATCTTTTAGAAAGTGATTCAAACTTTCCCCCCGATCAATCATTCTAAGAATAATTCTCTTTAGGTTTCTGCAATCATTTGTTTTATGTCCGTGAAAGCGGTGATAGGAGCAAAACTCATGGCTTCTCTCTCCCGACGGTGGTTCCATCCCCACGTTCCAAGGTGCCGGTACATCTTCCATCACAAGTATAGCTTCCCAGATCTTTTCCACACTAGCATTCAGTGGAGGCATCTTAATCTCTTCCCATATTATTCTCGCGACTTCGCTCTCCATGATTATTCCCGTCTTCGCCACCGTAGGTTTCTTGCATATGATCTAGCCTCAATCTTATTATTGCTGCCACTTTGTAGTAGTTTCTTTCTTGTTCAAACTCTTCTTGGTCGCGACTTCCCATAGCTACTATCTTCCGCTGTCCATCATCAGCCTTCTTTTCTTGCTGTCCTTGCGAAGTGCTCGCCACTGCATTTATGAATTTAGGTAACAAGCTTGCGTTCGCAGCGTTCGAACTTGTGTTCGCGACTGGATAAGATTCCATTTCATTCTGTCTTTCTTCCAAGGCAATATATTCTTCCTGTAGTTCTCAGTTCGCCATCGTGATTGTATTTTTTGATTCTAAAAATTTGAACGTATAGCAAATTAGTCGCGAAGAGAGCATTTACAAATGAGAGAATAAGATATCTTTCCTCAACTCGTCCTGCCATTTCGCTACACATGGTCCTCCATCTTATTGTCAACTGCCTTAAGCTCTCGCCAACTCTTTGTTTCAACCCGAATACGTCTTCAATTCCTGGTCGCGTGAAGTTGTTGCTTATATACGCTCCTAAAAATGTAGCTTGCAAATGGTTAAACGATGTGATCGTGTTCCTGGGTAAACCTTCAAACCATTTCAGTGCTTCTCCCGTTAAGCTTGACGCGAAGTACTTGCACAATATAGCATCGTGACTCTCCCATTGCAACATACACCTCATATATGCCTTGATGTGTCTTTTGTCGTCCTTGCAGGTTGTTCCATCAAAAACGCCGACTAATGTAGGCAAGTTGCATTTAGGGGGTATCCCTCCCAATTGTACTTCTAACGTGAAAGGGTTCTTCGCAAACTTGCGATGGCTTCATCCAACTGTCTCCTTCCTCCTTCCCTTCTATTATTCAATAATCCTCTCATTTCAGCCAGTTCTCTCAGGATTTGTTCATTCGCTTCAGAATTTGATTCTGCTGGTCTTTTTAATTCTGTCTCCTTCCTTCTTCGCTCGCGTCTGCTTTGACCTTCCTGTTCATTATTTTCTTCTCTTCTTTCTCTGCGACCTTCTTCTTCGTTTCTTTCTTCAATTCGCACACCATTATATCTGTTGTTCTCTCTTCTGGGATGTCTCTCAGCTCTCCTCTGTATCCTCTCATATTCTTCACCAATATTTCTATTGGTGCGATTTTGTTCCCTCCTTCTTTCTCTGTTGTCGTGGTTATTCTGCCGGATTGCTTCTTCCATTTCTTGATTTTCCCTTTCTGCTCTTACTCTTTCTCTCTCGCGGGCCAAGCGTGCCTGTTCAATATAATGTCTCTCAATGTCATCCTCGATCTCTTTTTGCCTTCTCAATGCTTCTCTCCCGTGCAGGATTACTCTCCCCTCGGCAGCTGGGTCATTCGGCTCTTGGAGTTGCATGTTTCCTTGATTTTCCCCATTCTGTTCATCTTGAATATTCTCAGGATGAGGAATATAAAGATCTTCCATTTCTCCTCTTCTTTCGCCATGCTCTATGCTTGGATTTTGCGTTTCTTGTTGGCTTTCTTCTTCGGTACTTTCTGTTGGTAAAACTCTCCTTCTTTCTTCCCTAGTCGACCTTGAGCTTGATCTCGTGATACTTCTTGATCTGCTATTTTGCAGTCTTATATTTTCCATCCTCAGCTCATGGTTCTGTCTTGTCAAGTTTGCTCGTTCCTCTGCTTCTAGTCGCCTTTCTTCATGTATTGTTTGCCTCAATCTTTCTAACGCCGCGATTTCTTCATTTCCTGGATTCATTTCTCCATTCATTCCTTGCTCACCTTCTCCTTGTCCATTGTTCACCAACCGCTGCTCTTCTCCCCTCTCATCTTCGGGATCGGACCTCCAAGTGTACACTTACTCTATCATAATCCATAGCCGCATTTGCTACTTGGGAGATTGGTGGCTGATTTTGATTTTCTTCATCATTTCTCATATTCCTCCTTGAAGATTCTCCTTGTTTCATTCCTCCTTTCTCCAAAGAAGCCTCCCACTTCTTCTCACGATTGTTGTTTGTCCTTGCACATTTCTTCTTCTAGCCATTTCTCTTTTTCAGTGAATTTTAGAGAATTATTTCAAATCTCTTCTTTGTTAATCCAAATTCTTTCCAACCTCTGTATCAATCTCTGCTCTTCCCTGTTTCTAGCGCATATGTAGTTGCAGGAAATCCTACAATACACCCCTCACTTAATTCTACTTGATTAACACATTGGAAGATGATTGATTAAGAATATTTATTGATTGATTTCATGAAATGTCTACACAGGAATAAATAGAGTTACACTTAGAAATTAGAACACTCTTAAACTTTCTCTCTCTTAATGACTTGCTTAACAATCCGGAAAGAATCCCCCCTTACAACAGACTCGCTCATCCCTTTATATAGGGTAATACATAGTGGATGACAGCTAAGCTATCCTTTATTTTCGGGAATATCTCGCGAAGTGTCGCAACTGCACAAATATTCATTCTCGCGACACTTATTAACCCTCGCCAGGTTTTATGTCTTCCTTATGTTTTGTTTGTCGTTTATTCATCGCGTCGTTTGTTTTAGCTCCCTGCGACTCCTTCGCGGTGCCGTCGTTTATTAATCCCGCAAACCTTGTATGCTGCGATATTATGATCCTACAGCAAGAGAACGCAATGGAGAAATTGGAGGAAGACATAAAAACTATGAAGGAAGATATGGCTAAACTAATGGAGATTATAAAAGGATTACAACAAACACAATAAGAAACAAATAGTTCCAAGTCTTTGGAAGATGATTCGCCATTCAAAGTGGAGGCAAGAATCAAAATCGCTGCTTACAACGGAGATTTAGATCTAGAGAAGTTAGATAGCTGTCTCAAGTCTTTGGAAGTTTATTTCAGCACCATGGGATTCACTGAAGAACAACAGGTAAGTTTCGCTAGACTAAGACTTGATGGACATGCCCTAATTTGGTGGGAAGCATATACGCGGGTTTGGCCCTTAGCAATGAAACACCAAGAACTACTTGGAAGCAATTCACAACTTCTATCCAAAATCAGTTTTACCCAATTGGTTATAAAGAACGACTACGCGAACAATGTCAATTCTTGCGACAAGTAAAAGGGCAGAATGTCCAAGACTACACTACTGAATTTCACAAGCAAGCTATAACATTAAACGTGAATATGAGAGATTCTGAGACTATTGAGAAATATAAAGGAGGTTTACCTTTTTCTATACTGGACAGTAACTTGCGTTATTTTCAAAGGACCGACATTGACGATGCTTGTAAGAAAGCTATGTACATTGAGATGAAGAATCAACCCGCTGGAGCAAAGCAATCAAGGACCGAAGAAGGAGAGATTGTGAAATTTGTCCATAAAGATGGAAAAACTAATCATGTAGTGGCGAACGAAAACATCCGATACTGCAAAAACTGCAAAACTTATCGACATTCAGAGGAAGGATGTTGGATATTACATCCGGAGCTAAGACCAACATGGTGGAAAGACCGCAAGCAAACTACCACAACCATTTATAACGAAGAAGAAGAAGGGGATGAAGATGAGATAATCGATGGATCGCCAAATCCCGACAACAAAGTTGTGATGATGGCAAGAAAAGGGGTTTTAAGTGCGACACAAGGAAAAGTCACTAGGCCTAAATCGATCTCAAAATCTACTAAAGAAGAGCTATTTTGGGTGAATGCAGAAGTTAAGAAAACACATGTTCTCACTCTATTTGATAGCGGATCGCAACGAAACTTAATATCCGAACAACTAGTGAAGAAGTCTGCAGTTGAAGACAACACCACACCCTAAGTCGTACCCGTTAGGATGGTTGAAGAAGGATACAGAGATGCAAGTGACTCGCTCAATGCACCTTCGGATTCACCATCAACAAGAAATACGTAGATCGTGTAACATGTGATGTTGTCCCATTAGATGTTTGTCATATTGTATTTGGTAGTCCTTACCTATGGGACAGAGATGCAACTTTCTCCGACGAGAAAGAGTTTGGAGGTCATAAAAGTGGAAAAAGTTTCGCATTCTAGGTTCTAAAGAAAAGAAGAAACCACAACTTATGTCTCCACACAACAAACCAAACACTTGGTAAATGCTAGCCTAAATTTAGCCTACTCACTTCGACAAGTTGTCAAGGAACCAAGTGGATTGGTTTGTGCAAACTCTTGCGAGTGCACAAAGACCGAAAAAACGATCTACAACGGTTATTAGAAGGGATTGAAGACACCCTACAACAGCCGCATAAGTTACCGCCAAAACAGCGTATGGAACCAGAAATCAAGCTACTTGACGAGCAAAATAAGTCGTCATCATCACAAGTTGTGCAAGACTTAGCGCTATGTGAAGTAACAAAAGAAGATTTGATTCTTAGCAAGAAGACACAGATGACCAAAGTTGGAAAACAAGAATTGTTTCAAGAATGTCATAATGGGAAAAGTTTAAAGCATGCAAAATGGTACTCAAGAGTGCAGCTGCAAGTTAAACTTCCCCGCATCTTAACTCAATGCTTTTGAGGGACCAAAAGCCTCCAAATGGGGGAGGTCTGATCCGTTTTTAGGTATAGACGCATCGAATGCTCTATACCTAGGTTTAAAATACAACCGAATTACTCTCCAAGTAATTTAAAGTGATTTCTATTCCCAAGGAAAAGTAGGAGTTCTATTCCCTGTAAGGTTACAAAAATAAGGGGGTTTCCTAATCTGTGTATGACTAGTTTTAGCATAGTCCTAAATCTATAAATAGGCACCTTGAGTGTTTGTAGAGGACACACGCAAAAGACGAGAAAAATACTAGCAGAAAACAAACCAAGAGAAGAAGCAACACCTAGGTCCGAAATAAACCTAAAAGGTAAACGTTGTAAAGTTCTTACTCTTAAGCAATATAATTAACGTGTTCTATAGCAAATTACTAGTACTTTAATTTTACTTGTGTGGCTATTCTCTATCTATCATATTGGGGTCTCGAAAATTGATCGATTGGTATCGTGAGCAAGAAGTTAAGTAAGCAATATTTCCTACGATGAATGGAAGGGCTTCGATCCAAGGGTAACAAGGTATTACAGTTAGATCCTAATATTGATAGAAGCAGGAAAACATCTATCTCGTCATCATCATCCAATCTGCAAGAGAACGCAATGGAGAAATTGGAGGAAGACATAAAAACTATGAAGGAATATATGGCTAAACTAATGGAGATTATAAAAGGATTACAACAAACACAACAAGAAACAAATAGTTCCAAGTCTTTGGAAGATGATTCGCCATTCAAAGTAAAGGCAAGAATCGAAATCGCCGCTACAACGGAGATTTAGATCCGAGAAGTTAGATAGTCGGCTCAAGTCTTTGGAAGTTTATTTCAAAGACCAAGGGATTCACTGAAGAACAACAGTAAGTTTCGCTAAACTAAGACTTGATGGACATGCCCTAATTTGGTGGGAAGCATATACGTCGAGTTTGGCCCTTAGCAATGAAACACCAATAACTACTTGGAAGCAATTCACAACCTATCCAAAATCGCTTTACCTAATTGGTTATAAAGAATCGACTACGCAACAATGGCAATTCTTGCGACAAGTAAAAGGGCAGAATGTCCAAGAATACACTACTGAATTTCGCAAGCAAGCTATAGCATTAAACGTGAATATGAGAGATTCTGAGACTATTGATAAATATAAAGGAGGTTTACCTTTTTCTATACGGACAGAACTTGCGTTATTTTCAGTGACCGACATTGACGATGCTTGTAAGAAAGCTATGTACATTGAGATGAAGAATCAACCCGCTAGAGCAAAGCAATCAAGGACCGAAGAAGGACAGATTGTGAAATTTGTCCATAAAGATGGAAAAACTAATCATGTAGTGGCGAACGAAAACATCCGATACCGCAAAAAACCGCAAAACTTATCGACATTCGTAGGAAGGATGTTGGATATTACATCCGGAGCTAAGACCAACATGGTGGAAAGACCGCAAGCAAACTACCACAACCATTTATAACAAAGAAGAAGAAGGGGATGAAGATGAGATAATCGATGGATCGCCAAATCCCGACAACAAAGTTGTGATGATGGCAAGAAAAGGGGTTTTAAGTGCGACACAAGGAAAAGTCACTAGGCCTAAATCGATCTCAAAATCTACTAAAGAAGAGCTATTTTGGGTGAATGCGTTGTTAAGAAACACATGTTCTCACTCTATTTGATAGCGGATCGCAACGAAACTTAATATCCGAACAACTAGTGAAGAAGCTGAAGTTGAAGACAACACCACACCTTAAGTCGTACCCGTTAGGATGGTTGAAGAAGGATACGAGATGCAAGTGACTGCTCAATGCACCTTCGGATTCACCATCAACAAGAAATACGTAGATCGGGTAACATGTGATGTTGTCCCATTAGATGTTTGTCATATTGTATTTGGTAGTCCTTACCTATGGGATGGAGATGCAACTTTCTCACGACGAGAAAGAGTTTGGAGGCTGGTAAAAGTGGAAAAAAGTTTCGCATTCTAGGTTCTAAAGAAAAGAAGAAAAAACCACAACTTATGTCTCAGACAACAAACCAAACACTTGGTAAATGCTAGTCGAAATTTAGCCTACTCACGGTTCGACAAGTTGTCAAGGAACTATGGATTGGTTTGTGCAAACTCTTGCGAGTGCACAAAGACCGAAAACGATCTACAACGGCTATTAGAAGGGATTGAAGACACCCTACAACAGCCGCAGAAGTTACCGCCAAAACAGCGTATGGAACCAGAAATCAAGCTACTTGATGAGCAACATAAGTCGTCATCATCACAAGTTGTGCAAGACTTAGCTCTATGTGAAGTAACAAAAGAAGATTTGATTCTTAGCAAGAAGACACAGATGACCAAAGTTGGAAAACAAGAATTGTTTCAAGAATGTCATAATGGGAAAAGTTTAAAGCATGCAAAATAGTACTCAAGAGTGCAAATAATAGTTAAACTTCCTCGATCTTAACTCAATGCTTTTGAGGGACCAAAAGCCTCCAAATGGGGAGGTGTGATCCGTTTTTAGGTATAGACCCATCGAATGCTCTATACCTAGGTTTAAAATACAACCGAATTACTCTCAAGTAATTCCTAAGTAGATTTCTATTCTCGGAAGGAAAAGTAGGAGTTCTATTCCTAGAAGGTTACAAAAATAAGGGGGTTTCCTAATGTTGTGTATGACTAGTTTTAGCATAGTCCTAAATCTATAAATAGGCACCTTAGTGTTTGTAGAGGACACACGCAAAAAGACGAGAAAATACTGAGAAAACAAACCAAGAGAAGAAGCAACACCTAGGTCCGAAATAAACCTAAAAGGTAAACGTTGTGTAAGTTCTTACTCTAAGCAATATAATTAACGTGTTCTATAGCAAATTACTAGTACTTTAATTTTACTTGTGTGGCTATTCTCTATCTATCATATTGGGGTCTCGAAAATTGATCGTGCTGGTATCGAGCAAGAAGTTAAGTAAGCAATATTTCCTAGCGATGAATGGAAGGGCTTCGATCCAAGGGTAACAAGGTATTACGTTAGATCCTAATATTGATAGAAGAGAAAACATCTATCTCGTCATCATCATCCAATCTAAGAGAACGCAATGGAGAAATTGAGGAAGACATAAAAACTATGAAGGAATATATGGCTAAACTAATGGAGATTATAAAAGGATTACAACAAACACAACAAGAAACAAATAGTTCCAAGTCTTTGGAAGATGATTCGCCATTCAAAGTAAAGGCAAGAATCGAAATCGCTGCTTACAACGGAGATTTAGATCCAGAGAAGTTAGATAGCTGGCTCAAGTCTTTGGAAGTTTATTTCAGCACCAAGGGATTCACCAAGAACAACAGAGTAAGTTTCAAGCTAAACTAAGACTTGATGGACATGCCCTAATTTGGTGGGAAGCATATACGTCGGGTTTGGCCCTAGCAAATGAAACACCAATAACTACTTGAAGCAATTCACAACTGCTATCCAAAATCGGTTTTACAATTGGTTATAAAGAATGACTACGCGAACAATGGCAATTCTTGCGACAAGTAAAAGGCGAGAATGTCCAAGAATACACTCTTCAATTTCGCAAGCAAGCTATAGCATTAAACGTGAATATGAGAGATTCGAGACTATTGAGAAATATAAAGGAGGTTTACCTTTTCTATACTTTACGAACTTGCGTTATTTTCGATGACCGACATTGACGATGCTTGTAAGAAAGCTATGTACATTGAGATGAAGAATCAACTACTGGAGCAAAGCAATCAAGGACCGAAGAAGGACAGATTGTGAAATTTGTCCATAAAGATGGAAAAACTAATCATGTAGTGGCGAACGAAAACATCCGATACCGCAAAACCGCAAAACTTATCGACATTCGGAGGAAGGATGTTGGATATTACATCCGGAGCTAAGACCAACATGGTGGAAAGACCGCAAGCAAACTACCACAACCATTTATAACAAAGAAGAGAAGGGGATGAAGATGAGATAATCGATGGATCGCCAAATCCCGACAACAAAGTTGTGATGATGGCAAGAAAAGGGGTTTAAGTGCGACACAAGGAAAAGTCACTAGGCCTAAATCGATCTCGGGAATCTACTAAAGAAGAGCTATTTTGGGTGAATGCGTTTAAGAAAACACATGTTCTCACTCTATTTGATAGCGGATCGCAACGAAACTTAATATCCGAACAACTAGTGAAGAAGCTGAAGTTGAAGACAACACCACACCTTAAGTCATACCCGTTAGGATGGTTGAAGAAGGATACAGAGATGCAAGTGATCGTCAATGCACCTTCAGTTCACCATCAACAAGAAATACGTAGATCAGGTAACATGTGATGTCATCCCATTAGATGTTTGTCATATTGTATTTGGTAGTCCTTACCTATGGGACAAAGATGCAACTTTCTCATGACGAGAAAGAGTTTGGAGGCTGGTAAAAAGTGGAAAAAAGTTTCGCATTCTAGGTTCTAAAGAAAAGAAGAAACCACAATTTATGTCTGCACAACAAACCAAACACTTGGTAAATGCTAGTCAGAAATTTAGCCTACTCACGGTTCGACAAGTTGTCAAGGAACCAAGTGGATTGGTTTGTGCAAACTCTTGCGAGTGCACAAAGACCGAAAAACGATCTACAACGGTTATTAGAAGGCATTGAAGACACCCTACAACAGCCGCAGAAGTTACCGCCAAAACAGCGTATGGAACCAGAAATCAAGCTACTTGACGAGCAAAATAAGTCGTCATCATCACAAGTTGTGCAAGACTTAGCTCTATATGAAGTAACAAAAGAAGATTTGATTCTTAGCAAGAAGACACAAATGACCAAAGTTGGAAAACAAGAATTGTTTCAAGAATGTCATAATGGGAAAAGTTTAAAGCATGCAAAATGGTACTCAAAAGTGCAGCTGCACCAAGTTAAACTTCCCGCATCTTAACTCAATGCTTTTGAGGGACCAAAAGCCTCCAAATGGGGAGGTGTGATCCGTTTTTAGGTATAGACCCATCGAATGCTCTATACCTAGGTTTAAATACAACTGAATTACTCTCCAAGTAATTCTAGAAGTAGATTTCTATTCCCGGAAGGAAAAGTAGGAGTTCTATTCCTAGAAGGTTACAAAAATAAGGGGGTTTCCTAATCAGGTATGACTAGTTTTAGCATAGTCCTAAACCTATAAATAGGCACCTTGAGTGTTTGTAGAGGACACACGCAAAGAAGAGAAAAATACTAGCGTAAAAACAAACCAAGAGAAGAAGCAACACCTAGGTCCGAAATAAACCTAAAAGGTAAACGTTGTAAAGTTCTTACTCTTAAGCAATATAATTAACGTGTTCTATAGCAAATTACTAGTACTTTAATTTTACTTGTGTGGCTATTCTCTATCTATCATATTGGGGTCTGAAAATTGATCAGTGGTATCAGAGCAAGAAGTTAAGTAAGCAATATTTCCGGCGATGAATGGAAGGGCTTCGATCCAAGGGTAACAAGGTATTACAGTTAGATCCTAATATTGATAGAAGTAGGAAAACATCTATCTCGTCATCATCATCCAATCTGCAAGAGAACACAATGGAGAAATTGGAAAAAGACATAAAAACTATGAAGGAAGATATGGCTAAACTAATGGAGATTATAAAAGGATTACAACAAACACAACAAGAAACAAATAGTTCCAAGTCTTTGGAAGATGATTCGCCATTCAAAGTGGAGGCAAGAATCGAAATCGCTGCTTACAACGGAGATTTAGATCCAGAGAAGTTAGATAGCTGGCTCAAGTCTTTGGAAGTTTATTTCATCACCAAGGGATTCACTGAAGAACAACAGGTAAGTTTCGCTAGACTAAGACTTGATGGACATGCCCTAATTTGGTGGGAATCATATACGTCGGGTTTGGCCCTTAGCAATGAAACACCGCAACTACTTGGTAGCAATTCAACTATCCAAAATCGTTTACCTAATTGGTTATAAAGAATTCGACTACGCGAACAATGGCAATTCTTGCGACAAGTAAAAGCGGAATGTCCAAGAATACACTCACCAATTTATGACGAAGCAAGCTATAGCATTAAACGTAGATATGAGAGATTACGAGACTATTGAGAAATATAAAGGAGGTTTACCTTTTTCTCTAGACCAGAACTTGCGTTATTTTCAGTGGCCGACATTGACGATGCTTGTAAGAAAGCTATGTACATTGAGATGAAGAATCAACCCATTGGAGCAAAGCAATCAAGGACCGAAGAATGAGAGATTGTGAAATTTGTCCATAAAGATGGAAAAACTAATCATGTAGTAGCGGCGAAAACATCCGATCTGCAAAAACGCAAAACTTATCGACATTGAGGGGAAGGATGTTGGATATTACATCCGGAGCTAAGACCAACATGGTGGAAAGACCGCAAGCAAACTACACAACCATTTATAACAAAGAAGAAGAAGGGGATGAAGATGAGATAATCGATGGATCGCAAATCCCGACAACAAAGTTGTGATGATGGCAAGAAAAGGGGTTTTAAGTGCGACATGTAAGGAAAAGTCACTAGGCCTAAATCGATCTGGAATCTACTAAAGAAGAGCTATTTTGGGTGAATGCGAAGTTAAGAAAACACATGTTCTCACTCTATTTGATAGCGGATCGCAACGAAAACTTAATATCCGAACAACTAGTGAAAAAGTCGGGTTGAAGACAACACCACACCCTAAGTCGTACCGTTAGGATGGTTGAAAGGGATACAGAGATGCAAGTATTTGCTCAATGCACCTTCTGGATTCACCATCAACAAGAAATACGTAGATCGTAACATGTGATGTTGTCCCATTAGATATTTGTCATATTGTATTTGGTAGTCCTTACCTATGGGACAGAGGATGCAACTTTCTCCACGACGAGAAAGAGTTTGGAGGCTGGTAAAAAAGTGGAAAAAGTTTCGCATTCTAGGTTCTAAAGAAAAGAAGAAACCACATTTATATCCGCACAAAAACCAAACACTTGGTAAATGCTAGTCGAAATGCAAATTTTCTCGGTTCGACAAGTTGTCAAGGAACCAAGTAGATTGGTTTGTGTAAACTCTTGAGAGTGCACAAAGACCGAAAAACGATATACAATCTGTTATTGGAAGGGATTGAAGACACCCCTACAACAGCCGCGAAGTTACCGCCAAAAGCAGCGTATGGAACCCGAGAAATAAAGCTACTTGACGAGCAAAATAAGTCGTCATCATCACTAAGTTGTGCAAGACTTAGCTCTATGTGAAGTAACAAAAGAAGATTCGATTCTTAGCAAGACACATGACCAAAGTTGGAAAACAAGAATTGTTTCAAGAATGTCATAATGGGAAAAGTTTAAAAGCATGCAAAATGGTACTCAAGAGTGCAACAAGAAGTTAAACTTCCCCGCATCTTAACTCAATGCTTTGAGGGACCAAAAGCCTCCAAATGGGGGAGGTGTGATCCGTTTTTTAGGTATAGACCCATCGTAATGCTCTATACCTAGGTTTAAAATACAACCGAATTACTCTCCAAGTAATTCTAGAAGTAGATTTCTATTCTGGGAAGGAAAAGTATGAGTTCTATTCCTAGAAGGTTACAAAATAAGGGGGTTTCCTAAATGGTATGACTAGTTTTAGCATAGTCCTAAACCTATAAATAAGCACCTTGAGTGTTTGTAGAGGACACACGCAAAAGACGAGAAAAATACTAGCAGAAAACAAACCAAGAGAAGAAGCAACACCTAGGTCTGAAATAAACCTAAAAGGTAAACGTTGTAAAGTTCTTACTCTTAAGCAATATAATTAACGTGTTCTATTGCAAATTACTAGTACTTTAATTCTACTTGTGTGGCTATTCTCTATCTATCATATTGGGGTCTGAAAATTGATCAGAATTGAATACACATGAGGTTTGAAAGGTCAGTATATGGATATGAGGAACAGTTTTTGTAAGTCGTACTCACTTTTTTGGAAATCGCCATTGTCTGATATTCTTCGAAACAAAGGAATATACGTATGCCAGTTCTGGGATTTTGACTATTTTTGATTTAAAATGACAACTTGTAGGTGATGATGTAGTTACTTTAACTGTTATCTTCTGATGTAGGTGATTTGTGTGAAGGAGGAGTTTTCCTTACTATTGCTAGCTATTATGTGCTGGCAGTGTTGCTTACTATATATGTAATTAAGGTGTAAGTTGTAAATGCATCTTTTCGTCTTCTTTTTTAAGTTTCTTAACAAGGGTATGTAGCACGTAAGGAGCTTTTGCTACCCAACCTCTATTTATCATATGGGAAATACATCTAGTAGTCCGTGCTTAACTTTTTATAACATGTGGTAGTAGGAATTCCCCGACTGTTTGAAACTTTGAAGTGCAGTATCTGTTTGAAACTTTATGTATTTCTATTCGATGCCACGAGTAATAAAAATTATAAACCTTGTTGAGAAATTTGTCTTGGTAAAATCTTCACTCTCTCCCTTTTCAGACTGATAGTAGTGTTCCAAATACTCTAGTTATAGCTAATTGTGAAGTGGTTACACCAAGAGTTGCATTTCCGAACACATATCACAAAATACCTATACCATTTACCTTTGCTAAGGACTTTCTGACATTTCAATGGGGGAAATTATTCTGATGCTTTGGTGTAATGCCTTACTTTCTTGTGTTATCAGTTCAATGAGGAAGCACGTTTTGATGTATTGTGGATGTCCCATATCGATATTGAAGCACCATTTATAGTCCATCCTAGAATTACTTTGAATATGTCAAGTATGCCCTTGGTGCTAGTATAAATTAGAAGACATAAAGCTAAAGGAGGGAGTTTTTGGAGTTTTAGAATATTGTGTGAAGAATGAGAGGTTCTCTTCTTTAAAACCTAATTGTTATCTCTAGGGGAATTAGATCATCTAATTCTAGAGTATCAACTAGATGCCTCTCATAATCTTATAGTTTCCAATTTAATTGGGTAGAAATTGTAAGTTATTTGAGAAGAATCTCCATTTTTAGGTTCTTCCTTTATTCAAAGGGTAGAAGAAACTAAATTGGTTGATTATTTATCCATTTCAAGTTATCAATTTCAATTTATTTTCATTGTAAGCTTCCGCTTCTCATCATTTGGTATCAAGAGCTTTGGTTTGATTCTTAAGGGGAAAAGGTGTGATTGGTGAAGATATTTGTTTTTGAGGTGAACACTACTAATCTCTTTATCAATATCTTGGGTTGATTTTTGTGTTCTTTGATAGTATTTTCAAATTGGATTTTTCAATCTTATATTGATTTCACTATGGTTTACAAAAGAGAAGTTAATTTGGGTAGGATTCATTCAAAGGATGTGTTAATGAATATTGTACATGAAGTGTTTGATGATATGTATTTAAGAATGGGAGAAATTTGTGAAGAATATTATTGGAAACTTGTAAGTCTCCATAACCAAGAAAGGATTTTACCTAATGATTGTGATGATGTAAGTGAACTAGATGTATCAATTTTGGTTGGTGGATATAAGGATGAACAAATTGCCCACAAGATGTTTGATGAAATATCTCCACCAAGATTTGATTTCTCTTTAAACTATGAAGAGGGTGAGATTGCTCACAAGGTGTTTGATGAAATGTCTCCACCAAAATATGATAGTTATTTGAGTTATGAAGAAAATGGAATAGAAGGTGAACTTCCAATATATCAAGAGGGCATGAATGTTGATCAAATCTTTAATTATTTCACTATATTGGAGCAAGTACTATCATCTAACATTCAAGAGTTAAAAAAGCACACACCATTGTCTCAAACAATTATTAAGGTACTTGATGATAGTGAAATAGAAGATTTTGGTGAGCCATTGTACGACATAGAAGTAGAAGATATTATATCAAGGGGACCTCGAGAACAATTTCAAGTATGTGAACCATTTACTAGGAAACAAGCCTTCACTCAAGCTACAACAAAATGGGGAGGCAATGTATATGAATCCAATTTGGGCTTTCATTGAAGATAAGTTTCATGGTTGTAGTCTTCATGCAAGGTTGAGAGAAATGCTTGGTGTTTCTTTACTACTTGGGGATGCTCTTAACTATGACAACAAGATTTTACATTTGGTGAGTAACTACAATGGAAGGTGTAGAGGTAGAATTGTCTTCAAACAAGGAAGAAGTTCAACCACTAATGGAGAATATGCTTTGGAGAATTCGTGGACTAATTTGTTCAAACAAGGGGAGGATGGAGTATTTACAAACGAAGAAATACTTGGTGTGTCATTACTACTTGGGGATGCTCTCAACTATGACCACAAAGTGCTAAATTTGGTGAGTAATTATAATGGAAGGTGTAGAGGTAGAATTATCTTCAAGCAAGGAACAAGTTCAAGCACAAATGGAGAATACGCTTTGAATAATTCGAGGACGAATTTGTTTAAAGAAGGGGAGGATGATGTATTGTGGATGTCCCATATCGATATTGAAGCACCATTTATAGTCCATCCTAGAATTACTTTGAATATGCCAAGTATGCCCTTGGTGCTAGTATAAATTAGAAGACATAAGGCTAAAGGAGGGAGTTTTTGGAGTTTTAGAATATTGTGTGAAGAATGAGAGGTTCTCTTCTTTAAAACCTAATTGTTATCTCTAGGGGGAATTAGATCATCTAATTCTAGAGTATCAACTAGATGCCTATCATAATCTTATAGTTTCCAATTTAATTGGGTAGAAATTGTAAGTTATTTGAGAAGAATCTCCATTTTTAGGTTCTTCCTTTATTCAAAGGGTAGAAGAAACTAAATTGGTTGATTATTTATCCATTTCAAGTTATCAATTTCAATTTATTTTCATTGTAAGCTTCCGCTTCTCATCACGTTCCCCCTTTGTCAAGAAGTACAAAACCATTATTCATCCCGGAGAGGTTCGAAACAATTCTCTCTATTTTTCAAAAACATTATTTTTAATTTTGAACAAGATATTGACTTGTTTTTATACTCTATGTGGCCAGTATAGAATGGAAACCCGACATTCTCAATCTATGTGCTTATCGTCTTTAGTGGTGACTCGCTGTTTTGGAACAGAATCGAGGAGCCTGCGATTTTGCATATGGAGATTGTTTTACTCATACCAACAATCCCTATGTAAGAAACGAAGCATTCTCAGGATAAAGATATTTGCCATTAGTTTCTAGGATCACCAAGCTAACTAAGTGGTTTGGATGTTACATTCTTCTTTTCCGAGGTTTCATTGGTTATTATGTCTATCATGTTTGAGTGACTAACTTGGCTAAATGTTTGGGATTTGACTGGTGCTTATCCGGGACGCCGATGCTCAACTTACTCGCCACATTGCTCATGGGTCTTCGAATCAAGACCAGATTTGTTAATCTCGACATCTTTTTTATGATCAACCTAATTGCCATGCTGTCCATCTGCAGTTTTGTCCATCAAGGTGATTGAGAGTTATACTTGGATATGTTGTTTAAGCTGTTTTCATGGTTGTTTGCTCTGCATCTTTTTTTCATGAATGTCTTTCTCTCGATACTTTTTCTTTTAATTGTACTGTAGTAATCAAGAGTTCGCAGTGTGGGTGATGATTCTTACCTTATTCTTTGGGATGCTCGTACTGGCACAAGTCCATTTATCAAGTTAATTCTTTCTCTCTTCCTCTTCTTTCGGTGCCGTACGTTTCTTGCTCGATATTGTTAAACAATGCATGTCTCAAATAATGGTTTCACTTGCATTAGCATTAGCCACTAGCAAGAACCCTCGTCTGTTCTTGATCTTTTTCCTTTAGGGGTGGAGTTTTGGTTTGCAATCTCATGTTTTAGGTGTTTTCTTTTTTGTTTTTGAGTCATGAGGTTAGAAATGGCTCACATTGCTTTGATCTACTGACTAACGTCGAGTGGGATCACCATAATGAAAACCTTATTTTGCCAGGTATGCCTCTTGCAAAAAAATGGTGTTATGAGCTTATAACCTTAGGTAACTATTGAAGTAGTAGCAAGGTGGCTCGTCTTTTCTTGATCTTTGTGGCTATAGGGGCGGAGTTTTGGTTTGCAATTTCATAATCTGGGTGTGTTTTCTTGGTTTTCTTAGTAAACAGGTTGAAAAGGCTGACGATGCTGATATGCACTGTGTCGACTGGAATCGCCATGATGAAAACCTTACGGGGTATGTAATGTATTGACCTTCCTGCCCGGTGTTGCCAATAGACGGTGTTATGGTTGTAGGTGTAAATAATCCACAGGGACAGGTGGAACAATCCTAGGCCACGATATACCAAGGGAAACATGCGCTAGGAGTACCGAATCGCCTCACCAAGTCTGAGCGCGAGGAAAGAGGAGCAGAGACAACTCGAGAAGTCGACATAAAGGAGGAAAGTTATGATGTGATGGTCATGGTACCGTGAGCAATAAATGCTGACAGAGTTGGTGAAGAGATAAGAAGAGCTCGTGTGAAGGAAGACTCGTCAAGGACCCAAAGGGCGACACCGGTCACACCACCACCAAGTATGCGACATCGAGTGACGGATAGCGAGGAAGGGGGGCATCACTCGGCTCGGCTAGGTATCTCGACCTGAACAAATAGGAACATCGGCCGAGGTGTCAACTGATCACCCGAGAAGAACATCAAGGAAGCTACATCAGGCCTAACATCGTAGTACTGGATGTATCATCACCTGTGGCTATAAATAGAGACCATGTAGAGAGGTAAAACTCAAGTAAAAAGAGAGGAAAGAGAGCAAA
This sequence comes from Papaver armeniacum, assembly GCA_023531295.1. Lineage (NCBI taxonomy): Eukaryota > Viridiplantae > Streptophyta > Magnoliopsida > Ranunculales > Papaveraceae > Papaver > Papaver armeniacum. The sequence goes on along the minus strand of JAJJWW010016832.1, from coordinate 1,390,235 downwards.
CCTAAAGCATTGAGAGAGAAACACTCATCTTGTAATCTTGAATCAAGTAATAAGATCATCCTTTAACCCCCGTGGACGTAGGTAATCATGCCGAACCACGTAAATCTTGTGTTTTTCTATGTCTTTGCATGTTTACTTCCTAGTATAGATCTTTTGGATGTAGTAGTAGGATTTTCTACATCTACATTCCAAGCGCCGACTAAGGGGACCGTATAACATCTTCTGGATACCTTGAAATCGGAGACCAAAAGAGAGAAATCCAAGCTCCTAAGCCACCTCGTGTGTTAGTTGAAGCTAAAGGAGAAACTCTTTTTGTTAGAATGTTAAAAAAGAGCTTACGAAGTTTTCTTGTTCTTGTTTTCTTAGCAAAACCTTATGAAGCTTTGATATGAGTCCTTTTGTGTTCTTCGTTTGAGTAGAGTCATCAAAACACGTTTCGATCCTTGACCTCCTAGCAAAAGCCTTAGGGAGTTTGATGTGAGTCTGCTTTGTGTTTTGTCTTTCGCTGAGTAGGATCGCCAAAAACGAGTCATTAAGATAGAATGTTTTCTTGAGGTGCCTAAGCAAGTTATCGGAAGATCAATAAGCTCCCAAGATAACATCTTTTGGTGTTGGTAGAAGCTAAAAGGAAATTCCATCTCGCTGGTCACCGCCTATTGATTCAACATCGTTAAAAGAGAGATTCAACAGCTCCTATAACCATCTATGGATGATAGTCGATGCTAAGTGAAAGACTCTAACGGTCAAAGTGCGTTGTTTGTCAGATTTATCGTCTACAGGTCACCTTTGTGATTAAAGGCTAAACTTCATTACACTTGCCTTCATTTACTTAACCTTGAAAAGCCCATCATAACATCCCAAAGCTCCCGAATGGATCACCTTTGATGATCGGTAAAAGCTAAGCGGAAATATATGATGCCGTTTAAAGTCTTTTCTTCGGTCGGTCGAAGTACGGAAGACGATGAAGGTAAACCGACTCGAAGTCATCGGGTTTAGTTTTTCCGAAAACCACGGCTGAATGGATTATCGTGAGCGTCTCGTCAAAAAAGCCTCACCTTGATCCTACACCGAAAGCCTCACAGCACCAGCAGAAAACCTCAGGAATCTCACCATACAACCGTTTTCGGGGATTCCCGGCGACTTGTGTAGACGGACCGTCACCACAAACAGCTATTGAGGGTTGTCATTATTGTCATCCATAGTCAAGAAAGAAATCTTCCGATCCAGTGTACGGACGATTAATGATTTCTGGCACAAGGAATGTTAGGACAAATAATGATTAATGCATAGGGAAAGTACCGAAAGCGATGTGTGGAGGTATCTTTCCAAAAGATTGTCCTTTTCGGTCAAGACCACTTGGTAGCTAAGATCAACACGCTAGCATAGAAAGAATTGTACTACAAAACTTTTCTTTTACCATGCACAGCAGAACTGCTTTTATTCTTAACCTTTTTCGAAATGTTCAAGTAAGGGTCGTGTACTTTGCTTACGTAGGTAGGGACGGACGGGCGAGCCGAAGGACAGGAACAACACCGAAGGCGATGACGAGCACATCTAGGACAAGTAGGATTCTCAGGAATCGTGCCATAGCGGGATCTAGTATGCAGGAAGGACTTACGGATTCCCGACGGCAGGACATCCGACAAAACCATCAAAGCGAGATTCAGGCACTAGACAGAGGCATGGAAATTGTCGACGAGGAAGTTGATTTAGGCCGAGACGATGATCTCCCGCCAGGGATGCTGAGGATTAACCCGAGTCAGATGGGACGAGGGAACGAGGACGACATGGTGGATGGAAGAACCGCATCGGACACCGAGGAAGAGGAGGAAGTGCAGACGATACAGGAGGAACGAGGGCGAGAGAGGCAAGCGACAGAGTACCAGCAGGAACTAGAACGAGAAGTGGAGAGGCTTAGACGAGTACACATATCAAGGGGCGACCATAACCGAGGCATTCCCCCAGCGGCCGATCATGCCGTAGCTCCAAACGTACCCCCAGTCACTCTCTCTATAAGGCCCCCAGTTGTACCCCCAATGCAGCAGGACAACAAGTAAATGGACACTCCAGCCACGAAAGCACCGACCCGATGTTACTCGCTATATTGGCAAGCCAAAGAAGACAGGAAGACCTAATGAGGGAACTGCAAAGGAGAAACCTCGCTTTAGAACATGAAAACTACAGACTCCGTAACAGGAGAGCGGGGTCGAGGGGATCGTCGAGCCGAGGCGCATCTAGCAACCACACTCCATCAAGAAACACCCCACCGCCATCCCCAAGCCGAGAACGCATACCTGACCCTGATCGACCAAGAGGAGGATATGGGCCAGTCGAGGATACCTCGACCGAGGAAGAATCAACCAATGAGGGTATGGATGCGACGACCAAACGAAAGATCGAACGACTTGAGCAGATGGTCAAAAAATTGATAGGAAACAACGAGGACGACAAGCTAGCAGAAGTAATCAAGGAAGCACAGAAGACGCCGTTCACCAAGGAGTTAGATCGGACCCCATTCCCACCCAAGTGTACGTTGCCGATCTTCCCATCTAGGTTCGACGGCACGGGTGATGCGGGAGAGCACATCGAGATGTATGGCATGTCCTTGTTACAGTGGAAGAATTACGACGTGGTCATGTGCAAATTCTTCCCAAACAGCTTGGAGGGCGAGGAAAAAGTTGGTTCTACACCCTGCCCGACGAGTCCGTTGGAAGCTATGCGGCTCTTGTGGAAACCTTCCTAGAGACCTACATGCATAACAGTATAGCTCGGCCCAGAGTCAATAAGTTGTTCACACTCGCACGAAGATTCAGGGAACCGCTGCGCTCCTTGACAGACAGATGGAGAAAGCTATGTACAGACATTGGAAAGGTGCCAGTCGATCAACAGATATTCGGCTTTGAGAATTCGTTAGGGAAGTCAGATCCTATTTGGGTAGAAATGTACACAGAAAAGCCTAAAACGCTAAGAGAGATCCGGAAGATGCAAGAGCATTACATCGCTTTGGAGGAAATTCAGGAAGGAGCGCAAGATAGAGGAGTACAGGAGGCAAGCACCACCGTAAAGCAAGCCCACAAGAAGCCTCAAAACGATCCGAAAAAAAGGCCAAGCACACAGCACCATGGGGAGAACAGGAAGGTTTGGATCGAGAAGGGAAAGAGGCCCCGTCACGAGCCCAGATCATACACTCCGCTAAACGCGCCCTTGGAGGAGATATTCAAAGAAGTCGAAAAGAGAAATGACATCCGGTACCCTAAGACTCGGGGAGTTCAGTTGACGAAACAAGAAGCCACCCGAGTTTTGTCATTTACCACCAGTTTCGAGGCCACTCTACTAATGATTGTCGGGAAGTGAAAGATATCGTCCAGCACCTGATCCGAGACGGATATTTACGACATTTCGTCAAGACACCGTCGACACCAGTTCAGCCCGAGGTCCCGGTGCACCAAATAAGAATCAATCGCGATACCCAGTTCACCTGCAACACCATATCGCACTCGGCAACCCAAGGGTACGATTTTGGAACCTAGTATCACCTCGAGGATTCATAAGAGGGATCGATCGGCAAAGAAATCTTTAGTGTGGCCAAGACCCTGCCCATGGAGCCATGGATGATGCAGCCGATTACTTTCTCGACGGAAGATGTCCCATCAAACGGGCAAGCACATGGGGATCCCTTAGTAATAACTTTGCTGATCGAGGAGTGGGGCGTCCGCAGGATATTAATGGACAGTGGTAGCTCGCTTGAAGTCATGTTCTATGACACCTTCAAGAGGATGGAGTTGTCTGATGACATCCTGATCCCATCGACCTATCGAATCTACGGCTTCAACGGTACGGTGACAGTACCAAAGGGAGAAGTCACCCTCAGAGTCTCGGACGGGGAAGGGTTCCTCGACACACTTACTACCTTTTGCGTGGTTGATGTCGTATCACCATACGAAGCGATTCTGGGCCGACCTTGGATCGCGGGAATCAAGGGAGTTGCCTCGGCCTACCACCAAAGGTTGCGATTCCCATCTTATCGAGGAGTAGTAGAGGTGCTAGGCGATCCCTAAGCGGCGAGGCAGTGCGTGCAGATAGACATCCAGCATAACAAGGAAAGGCGATCCAGGAAGCGACAAGAAAAGAATAAGTTCAAAGAAATAAAAGCGGGAGAGGAGTTGGAAAAGGTAATGTCACAAGTCATCGCTACCTATGAAGCAGGCGAGAAAGATATCTTGTAGCAATCAAAGGAGCCGATAACAATCGGCGAACCAAAGCAAAAATTTTCGGCCATAGAACCAACCCGACAAGTCAATTTGGGCACCGAGGAGGAGCCAAGGGTAGTGAGAATAGGGTCTCTCTTAACAAACGAACAGTCCCAGCAGTTGATAACTCTTTTGAAGGAGCACATGGATATATTTGCTTGGAAAATGCACGATATGGAAGGAATTGACCCGGAGTTCTGCTCGCACCACCTACGAATAGACCCCAAGTTCAAACTCATCAAGCAGAAGATGAGAAGAATCGCACCCGAGTTACAACCAGCGGTGGAGGCCGAGCTGAAGAAGTTGTACGCGGCAGGAATCATTCGAAAGGCCCAATACCCACAATGGATATCTAATATGGTGATAGTCCCCAAAAGGAACTAGGGCGTTCGAATGCACGACTATAGTGACTTGAACAAAGCATGCCCAAAGGACAACTTCCCTCTCCCCAGCATCGATCAGCTAGTGGAATCCATTGTCGGGTATAGGCGATAACGCTCATGGACGGATACTCAGGATACAATCAAATACCCCTGGCCCCCGAAGATCAAGAGCATACATCTTTCTTCACACCAAGAGGATTATGTTGCTACACCAAAATGCCATTCGGGTTGAGGAATGCGGGCGCCACCTATCAAAGGTTGGTGGAAGATATGTTCGAAGATAAAATACACGACACCATTGAGGTATACGTGGATGATATGCTGGTCAAAAGCAAGATGGCCAATAACCTCATCGACGACCTCAGAGGCATTTTTCAAACCATGAGGAGGTACATGATGAGGGTAAACCCGGCCAAGTGCACCTTCTGGGTCACCTCGAGCAAGTTTCTAGGATACATAATCACCGACAAAGGGATCGAGGCAGACCCAGATAAAATCAGAGCCGTAGTAGAAATGCCATCGCCTGTAACAGTTAACACTACACCAAAACATCCGATTTGGGACGGATATACGCGTTGCAAATGAATTTCACCAACGCTAATATCTGTTGGGAATATGGCATAGCAAATTTTGGTGCAACGCCAAAATCCGCTGGTCAAATTAATTTTTGCAACATATATAAACGTTGGTAAAATAGATTACCAACGTTTGTTGAGCAACGGATTCTTTAATTTGTGCAACGGTTACAATAATTTAGGCAACGTATTACTCTAATTTGAGCAACACTTATATACGTTGCAAACCAGTTACAGATTAAAAGAAATAAAATTCCGACGATAATTCCAAGTGAAAAATAGAATTCCGACGATATTTCCGACGGATTTCTGCACCTGAAAATATATTATGCACATTCATATACCATTGTAGATCACCTATCACAATCCATCAAGATATATTCATATATACCATCTTGTAATAAATATATGAATCGCCGTGTAATGTATAAACTATAATAAACCATATAATTATTTGGTTGATTTAAAGATAAATAATGGTCCACGAATCCAAGTTTCGAATTTGACAATATAAATTGGTTCATAAGAATACCTTCATTGTTTACATACACGTTGTATCGTAATTAATAGGAATTAGTTCTCGCAGATTTCGCAAAGACACGAATATATATTATGCACCTTCATAATATGCCTAGGTTTCGGTTTTGGAAACTCGTTAAGGATATATTCGGGAGTTATCCTTCTCTTGATGTATACAATCTTACATGAACACTGGAAAACATAGTCCCATCTTTGGTAGGTGACCTTCTAAGATGTATGGATATTAATAGAATGACAATTCACGGAAGTAACACCAATTCTAATTTTTAGACCATCTCAAAGATGATAGGAAGCATCAGGTTGATAGTGTAAACCATGAAAGGAAGCAAATAAGGAATTTAGAATGTTATAGCTCAAAAGAATCACCTTATGAGGAAAAGAGAACTTGCTTCACATTTAGATTCGTACACACCAGGGAGATTTTTGCTTACAGTCTCAAAGAATTTGATACCACACTCGTCAGCAAGTGCTTGACCTTTGGCAAGGGCACCGCCGAAATAAAGAAAAAGAAAATTCGTAAGTAATTATTAGAAATTACAAATGATTTGAAATAAATAAATAAAGGTGATATCAGCTCTAAAAGGTTTAGGAATAAAAGGTCAAGAAGGATGCTAGTAATAACCACGTGCTTCAAAATCTCAAAGTGTTACAAAAGGAATGAGCAAAAATAACAGTATTTATTGCAAGGGTCTGCAGTTTTAATTAAGAATAAACTCTCACCCCAGTTCAAAAACATGACCAACAATTGCTTAAAGGTCGTAAATCATAACCAACAATGGAACTAAAATAACAAAGACACAAAGGTGATCCCAAAGCAGCATAAAGGCATAAAAATCTCACCATGTTTTGGTGTAGTAGTAAAGTAGCAATGATCCAGTTGAACCTAGCAAAGAATATGAAAGACATGTTTACAAATTCAGCAAAGAACCCTAACGAAGTAATCAACCAAAAAGAACCCTAACAATCTTAGGTAAATGCAATTCAAGATATTGTAAAATGGTAATCATTATCTCAAGCTCAAAGGAAATAACCATACCCCATTTCATAAACACAGTAAAACCTGTTTCACAATCATGAAAAATAACGAAATCAAAGGAAACCCTTTACGATGTGTTGGTGCCGGGAAACTAGTGTTTCGATTTGGTGCAACATTTCAATTGCTTCTGGAGACAACATTCTCACCCATTGGTGATGTGGTATGAGTGAGCATCTAAATCAAATAACCTTCATTAAACCACGATGAGATGATAAAAAGGCTATACCCAACTAAATTTTTCACACATTCTTGGTGTCAACGGATGTTCCGGCAAGCAATACCGGGCGGAAAATTCGGCGGTGTTGTATTGAATCATATGTGCTTCTATTTTCCGCACCAAACTCAATCACAATTCATTTTCAATGGTTAACATATATACTGGAAATGGCTTTAAGTATGCTTTTACAACATTAAGATTACATAAATTTCATGAATTAAGTATTGCACACAAATGCACAAAAAATGAAACAATGTCACACATGTGGTGCAAAAATTGGAGACAAGTATTGTACCCAAAATGGAAAATAGATAAAGGAACATTCAACTTCCATAAGATACCGCAGACTGAACTTTGTAATGGAATTTTAAATAACGTAAAAATGAATGTTTAAGTAGCATATGCAAAAGGTTGCAATATGTTACGATATCAAGTCTTCAAAATATATATCATATGAGTTCCGATGCTTACGTAAAACTTCCCAACTCAAGATTCATACACCATAAGCTACCGAATTCTAGTAACACAATTTATAAGACATGATTAACGGGTGAGTTAATGAACCCCTTGTCCGAAATATGATAAAATAATATATTAAACTAGAACTAGTAGAAGAAGAACGTAAAACATATTCAAAAGATGGCATAAAACAACAATTTAAACCACTCAAAGACCTAGAACAAAGACCATTTAGCACAAACTTAAAGAAACCTTGGAATATCATTGAACAAACTTCACTTCCACATGCAATATAATTGTAATTATGGCAAATGTTAATTAATCCGCACTAACAAGTAAAAGTATGGTGGGTCGGTGGAAAATAACTCATACTTGGCCAAGTATATTACCTTACTGAACTTGGGAGAATTTCCAAGACCAATTTAAATCTTTCGTTAATCTCTCCTGCAAGGATCTTGCAAATTAGAGAAATATCCATTCAGGGAAACATAAGTCAAAGAATTACCGGGATCAAAATCTTGTTCCAAATTACAAAAATAAAACATTTCACTTCAATGACAAATATCCCTTAGCTTACCCTGGCTAAGACAAGCCTAGGAGTAAATCATCCCTCTAGGTACGTCACAAGTCGCAAAACAATCAACCCAAGCCACTTCGATTGCATCATGGAAAACCTGCCGTAGTACAACCAGGGGTAAAGGCAACGCAGTTTTTTTTTTATATAAAAAAAATAATTTGCAACGATTAAATGAACAAAAGTTTAAGGTCACCTTCGTGCCACCCGTTGCGAGAGCCAATCAAAACACCGCATTTAGCTCGATCAACGCATTCATGACATTTTATATCATCCCAAAAATCTCTGCCAAGGCTTTTAAAGCATGAATTTGTCCGTTCTTTTTGAGAGTTTTGTGCTGGTGGTGGACTTGGCGTAGTGTTGTATGGTGATAGGCTAAGGTGGATTCATGGTATGCGGTTGAGAGAAGCTAGCTTGGTGACTATTCTTGCGTAACAAGTGATGGATAAGCTAGAATGGGTGTGAACCGAATGGAGTAAAGGTGGACTCAACTGTCATGAATGGTTGTGAAGGTGGGGATGTATCACGATCAAGATGGTGGTGGAGAAGGTTAACTTATGTCCCTCCTTGCCTTCAAAACTAGCTCCAAACTCCGTAAATGTACCACCCGCACCATGGCAAACTATCCTCCGTCTCATGGCAAAGAACACAAGCTCAAAACTCAACCAAAACTCCCGCAAATTCCAAGAATCTTTGTTGTCATTTACAAACCCATGATGTCAACGACATAAACCTCCTTATCTATCTTGCTCTCTTCTCAACTTAGTTTTAGTAAACTCCATTGACCCGCCACAAGTTTGAATCACTGACTCCACTACACGGACAAAGATCACACATCAACTCTAACACACATACCACTTCCTTTGTTGATTTGACACACAAACCCTTGCGGACAGACTGTTGGTTGGCAAGAATATGACGATTCGAGGCCTTTTATCGAACAGATAATGTGCCATTCTCATCTTGTTGTAGCATTGAAGTTCTATAGCTTTTATACTCACCCAAACACTCCGCAAATTCGGTTCATACAAAAAACCCATAATTCGAAACCATTTAATATTCATATGTCTTCACATTTGGTCCTCATTTAACCACCTAACCATTAAATTCTCTGTTCCAATTAATCTTAAGTTACCACCAACTTCTCCTGGTAAAACTAATCTAACGTTTGCGTCTTTAGTGTGTACATCTACCTTGTTTATTTCCTGGAAAGAAAAAACTGCACTCAAAACTTTGTTTGTGCTTGTATGTATGCGTGCGTTAATCATTAAGTTTCACATATCCATACACTTTATGTATGCATTCATGTCTCTCTCTCTATATGATACTTCTCTTCAAAAGATATACCTATCTCTGAAAAGTAATTTCCTTGAACCGAACCTCTTTGATCTATCTGGTAGTCGGGGAACCCGAAACTATACGGCTAATTCTTAGTTTCTTTTTGACGCTGAAAATAAGAGCTAGACTTAGATGACTCATCCAATATAAATAAGAGCTACCAATGACCCCAACTAGAGAAGAAGAAATACCTATTGCTCGGCATCATCATATAGCTAGTGCACTTTCTTTTGTACCAGCAGGACCCGTATTAAGATAGATAAAAACTGGGTTACTGAGAGAATTGAGAGTCTGGAAAGTTTACTAAATATAAACTCCTATATATTCAAATACAAAGAACACAACTTCCCACTAGAGAATTGAGAGGGGTATAGCTACCTCCCAAGAATGACCTTAGAAGCATCCCCGATAATCACCACAAGAAACTACTAAGTACAAAGAGCACAACTAATAAACAAAAAACAAACAGACGAGGAAACCGTATAACATAAAACAGATGCGTAAATATCCCACAAGCAAAGCAAATTCGATCGAGCTAAACCAAGGTAATAATTTAAGAAACAAACACTCTGACTAACCAAAATGTACATTACAAAACCTAAACTCACCATCCAAACAAGCAATGAGGCAACTGTTCGAAAAACCCATGATGTATGTAAATAGGTCGATCACAAAATTTATTTACGTTCGTCCTAATGTTGTTGAACCCACAAAGTGATAACGAGATACAAAACAACTAGACCGATATTTTTATCTAGTTTAACTCTCATCGGCTTGTATTCGATTGCCAAGAGTGGAATTGCCACAAATCAACACTCAAGTTCCGAAAAAGCGATATAAACTCCGAGAGATTCATTCTTCCAAAATATTACATCAATGCATACAAATTTTTATATCAAAGATCGGTAGAAAAGGTTTGAAAATATCAGGAAAAGAAAATTTACCCCATTTTGGATCATTTAGATCACAGATAGAAAATTAATGACCCAACACGATCCGATCCTATGAAGTTGTCTTTTGCTCAAATCTCCATTGAAATATGTCCACAAACACCACAACACTCGTACCCCTTGGTTGGTTCTGAGTGGAGTTGTTGATCTCTGATAAATGACCGTCGAACCCTTGGCCGGGCGCAACAGTAACTAGCATAGTAGCTCACTGGTGAAAGCTCGACATCCTCTTCTCACAGATTTGGTTTCTAAAGAGACCAGACTTCCTTTTCTTCTCAAACCGGCCACATGTGCGACTCCTGGTTCCCTGACAAAAATATCAAGAGAATAAGATTTTTCTTTTAACTCCACCGGAATCTTATCTTGGTTTTCAAATCCCGTCTTGACCCTAGCTTTAAGCGCTATGCCAATATGCTCAAATGGATGATCTTTCTTCCCGTATTCAAATTCAAGCCATTACACCACCATCAACTACTACCACCAACAAACCGCTAAAACACCAAAAAATTGAAATCAAAAGAAGTACATGCTTTAGAACTACATCAAATAGTAAACGAAAAAAAAAAGTTGCAAAATCTTTACAAAATACTACCTAAGAAAAGGGCGTTATTCACAAAATCAAGCAATCATAACAAAAATAGGTAAAGGAATAGGTTTATACCTGGTGAAATGTTCTTATTCTACTCTCAAGTGTGTATGGTTTTTTTTTTTTTTTTTGCTTTGATTTCGTGGAGAAAAATTAACTAAATCTAGGGTTACAAAATTAGGGGATATAAAATTTTGATTCTTGAGATGGGTTTTGAATCAAAGATGCGGTTAGATTAGGTCTTGAAATCGAGTTTGATTCAGATGAGAGGGTTGTATGGATATCTCCCTCTCATACGTAAAACAAGTGAGTCAAATGAGATGAGGGTTTGTTTTTGGTTAAATCTAGGGTTATAAAAGAGGGGTTTTCTTTTAGATTTGATACATGAATTTGATTTTTAATTGGGCTTAGGATAAATCTTTGATTTGTGGGAGTTGATAATGGAGCTCGAGATTTTCGAAGGGTTTATGAGGAAGATAAGAAAAAGAAAAAGAGATGCGAAAAAATCAAGGGATTTTATTCACTCCTCAAATAAAATATTTTGAAATTAAATTAAAAAACATAAAAATAAATGAAAACCCTTGAAAATAACCCAATTTAGAATAACCCTTGGATCACAACTTATATCAACTATGCATAAATTACTCTCAATTATTGTGAGTTAAATTATAATTGGTGCAACGGATATTTTATTGTGCAACGTATATTCCCGTTGCTCATGTCTCGCAACTTTTATATCCGTTGCACATCAAAAAATACCCTGGCGTTGCAAAAACCAGGATTTGGTGTAGTGTAAGGACGTGCAACGGCTAAATGGGAACTTGGCAGCCTTAGGACGATTCATCTCTCGGTCGTATGACAAGTGCAAGGACTTCTTCGGGACGTTAAGAAAGGGAGAGAAGTTTAAATGGACCGAGAAGTGTGAAGAAGCATTTCAGAAAATCAAGCAACACCTCAAGAGTTCTACGGTGTGCAAAAGACCCGAGCCCGAGGACATACTAACGTTATACCTCGGGGCAACCAAATCCCATGTCATCGCCGTCATCTTGGTCAAGAACGAGGGAGCGAGGAAAAGCCTAGTATATTTCATAAGCAGACCATGAACCCAGCAGAGAAGAACTATACCATGATCGAGCAACTCATATTGGCATTAGTGTTTGCAACAATGGCTCGGACGTATTTCCAAACCCACAAGATTCGGGTGCTTACCAAGTCCTCCATAGAGTCGATTACTAGACAACGCACTAGGTGGAGACGAGATCTCTAAGTGGAGCGCGCAAATAAAGATTCGATATTTTTACGAAATGAGAACAGCGGTGAAAACCATGAGGCAAATGGCCGATTTTTGGAAGACTTCCCCTCAATGACGAGGACAAAGTAGAATACATTCCCGGAATGGAGGAAGACCGAGAGGACCCGTCCGACCTACTCGAAACCTGCAGCCCGACACGATGGGAGGTCTTCGTCGACGGGTCATCCAATAAAGACGGATCGGGTTTAGGACTGGTCTTCACGACACCAAAGGGCAAAAAGATGGTCCACTCCTTTAGGCTTGAATTTAAAGCAACTAACAATGTCACGGAATACGAAGCGGTAATACATGCACTGCGCTTGATAGTGGAGATGGGCATCCAAGAGGTACGGCTTACAAGTGATTCCCAGCTGGTTGTCCGACAAATCAATGGGAAATACGCCATACATGACCCCTTATTACAGAAATACTGGGAGCTCGCCCAACTCTACATCGGGAAGATACCAAGCATCAAATTACGAAACATCTGCAGGAAAGACAATCGATACTCGGACGCCCTAGCATACATTGCTTCCATGTTGACAGATTCAAGCATCGAGGGCATCAGAGTTATGAGAGTCTTAATGCCTTGATCTGAGATCGGGATATCGGGCGCACATGTCGCAGCCACCACTACCGATCAATATCGGTCACTGACTGAGGAAGCCGATTCACGAATATCTCGAAACAGGAAAATTGCCCAAAGGTCGACCTGAAATCAACAAAATCAAAAGCAAAGCGGCCGCGTACGAACTTCGAGATGGCACTCTATACAAAAAATCATACCTGGGACCATTACTAAGGTGCTTGAGCAAGGAGGAGGGGCACACAATCCTCAACGACCGCACTATGGGGCAACGGAAACCACAGTTCGGGCCGTAGCCTAGAAGCACGAGCAAAAACCATGGGATACTTCTGGCTGTACATGAATGAGGACGCGAGACACATGGCCCTCGTCTGCGACGAATGCCAAAAATTTGGAAAAAAGATACACGCGCCAGCAGTAACATTAAACTCCGTCATCAGACCCTGGCCCTTCGCTAAATGGGGAATCGATATCGCGGGACCATTGCATGTCGGGTCGGGGCAGAGGAAGTACCTAATTGTAGCCACCGAGTATTTTACTAAATGGGTAGAGGCCGCTCCATTAAAACACATACGAGATAAGGACGTTTTCCGGTTCATCTGGGAACACATCATATGTCGCTTTGAATAAAGCAGCGAATCGTCTCTCGACAACGGAAACAATTACAAGAAGAACATCGACTTGCTATTCAACACCTACAATATTCGAAGAGCAAATCTACACCCCTGTACCCTCAAAGCAATGGACAAGCCGATATCACAAACAAGACCATCGCCGATAATATGAAGAAAAAGCTAGATGGGGAATATGAAGAATGGTGCGAAGAACTGTATAACGTTTTGTGGGCATATAGGACGACTCGCAGAGAGGCCACCGGGTTATCGCCTTTCATGTTAACTTATGGGACCGAGGCCATCCTTCCAACCGAGGCAAAGATACCCACAACACGGACTAAAGCATGGAGACAAAACATTTCAGCGGATCTCATCCTGTCTAAACTCGATGATCTAGAAGAAACAAGAGAAATGGCTCTGCAGAAAATGGAAAATTACCAACGGAGACTCCAACGAGAATACAACAAACGAGTTCGACTAAGAGAGTTTCAACCGGGACAGTTGGTATTAAAGCATCTACCAAGTTATGAACAACGATAAAAGAGCGGGAAAAATTAAGCGACACGATGGGGAGGACCTTACACCATTGTCGAGAAAGCTCGGCCAAGGGCATATAAGATACTGAAACCGGACGGAACGCCCGAGCCACGACCGTGGAATGCTATGCGACTAAAGCTATATCACCCATGAGAGCAGGTATAATATATTGTCATTTATTTCCTTGAAAGGCCGCGTGGGGTTGGAAATATGACAATTGCGTCTAAAATGGTCGTTTCGAACCCGGGGCGATGGCATTGTGCAAGTGCCGGGGCGACTTACACTAAGACGGACTATTCGAACTCGAGGCGATGGCAGTGCGCAAGTGCCGAGGTAGTCCTAGGGCCCTGGTGGTTGGAAACCAGTGGCCGATTGTTAGGGGCATGAGTACCCTACAATCGAGCAGACAACATTGCTCCCCTCGCAAGTGGCCGAAATCACTTGCCCAAGAAAGTTAATCGATAACTTCTTGGGGTATCGATCCCATAGAAATTAGGAAAGACCAACTACCCTTCCACTAGATCTCGAGAGACGGTGATGAGATACCTCAATCGGGACATGGCATTGGGACCGATGACCCTCCTTATTGAGTGTGTTCGACAGAAACGGCATTTATGACTAACCTATTTACCTATGCAGGCATACATGACAAGATCGCGAAAATAAACCACACATCATCAGCTTAACATAAATAAGAACAGTAACATGCATAACAACGTCTATAGCAAGAAACACAACCAAATCGGCGACGCAGCACCCCAATCAAAGTTTACGAGAAATTAAAGGTGTTCGAGCGAATTACAACCCATGGGAAAGGGTAAGATAGCGACGCAGCGCTGCAAAATACATATTCACTCTTTGGAAGGAGCAGGACCCGGAATCGCCTTCTTAGCAGCAACATCGGCTCGTTTCTTATCAAGCACCTCCTTCACACCGGTCTTGACCTTCGAGACGAACTCATCATTAAACCTCGCCTTCTCAGCAGCAAGGTCTCGTGTTAGCTGCGTCGACGCCGCTTCAGCCGTGGCCACTTGCCCGAGTAATTGCGCCTCCCTCCCTTTCAGTCAGGCAATCTCCTCTCCCAACGATGCCACTTTCCTTTGCTCGGCTGCCAGAACACGAGAATAGTTAGTCACATAGTAAAAACATGGAAACAATAACAAGGAAGACACAACATAAAGTCCACCACCTTCCAACTAAGGGGTGACTACTCTAACGTTTTCTTCAGACTCGGACAAGCTACACTCAAGGGACGAAATCTTGGAAGAAAGTTTTAGGTATCGTTGCTCGTTAAACTCGTTGGAGGGGCAATATTTTTTATGATCACTCCAATCGGCCCTCTGCCGGGAATGGGCTAACTGCAGGCTTGATAACTGAGCACGAACCCACTCCAACTCCTCAGAAATTTCCTTGAACTTTGCCAGTTTCTCAAGGGATTCTTGACTACACTTTTCAGCAGCGTTCTTCTCCCCCAGAATTCGAAGCCGATCTGCATGCAAGTCTTGAACCTGACGTCTTAACCGACCACATTGACTCTCTAGGTTATCGACCAGCGTTTTGTCAGCAGCAACACCTTGGGCCCGAGCCAAATTCGCCCTAAGATTGTCAATCTCCTCGGGAACATATTCAAAGGTTTCGTAACGATACAGTTTGGATTGAAAATCCTCAATCTCGGTCTCCAAACGATCGATCTTACCATCCTTATTAACTATCCTCTGTTGTAAGTTCGAAACGTGATCTCGCTCAATGTTCAGTTCCCTTTTCAACAAACGATACCTAGTGGCGGCATTCGGCCTCCACACTAGAAGATTCATAGGCGGGTAGTACTAAGCTCAGGATATTGGCACTACAAGATCAATCATGACTAGCTGAAAGTAAAATAAATACCTTGGGCCTCGGCCAACCACTTCTCCAACCCTCGGGATCGCTCACGTTCCTGCTGTAACAAGAGGCGAAGACCCTCTCTCTCGGCGACCTCCCTGCGCTGGATGGCAGCATTCAACAACGAGCGGTTGATATCCTACAAACACCATCATGGTCAGCACTTACCAACAAAACATGAGGGCATCACCCAAACAACTCAACTCACCAGCAGGTCAAAGGTACTTTTCAGACCAGCCTCATACAACGAGACAACATTGATCTTCTCCTCATCGGACAGAGAAGCAAAATCTGGATAAATGAGGGCCCCAAGAGAGTTGCACATAGGCCCTGAAACAATGAAGGAGGTACTGCTGCCTGAGTTAGGGACTATGGGAGAAATAGGCTCTGAAGAACTGCCCCCAAAGAACGACATTCCTCTCATCATGAACAACCACCTTGTTCTCACCACCCGCGAACTTCTCCGCTTGCTTCGGCTCTTCTTCATCGCCATCAACATCATCCTCCCCATCGAAAAGATCATCGTCGTCATCACCATCAGAATCAAGATACACAACGCCATCGGCGAGAACAACCCTTTACCCGACTGAAATCTGGCGGGGCAAAATCTTTTCAAAGCAGGTAGATCTCCCCTGGTCTCCTTGCCCTTGCCTTTGGGCTTCCCACCTACAAGGGTAGACGAAACATCAGAAGATTTCTGAGGCGACTTCCTCATGAAATATGATAAAGGCAGCCGATCATCGGGATCCTCACCATCTATCGCCGAAATACCACCAGCCTTGTCAACTTTCAGCTTCTGCACATGAGCCGATGTCAGAACCATGTAAGGCAACAAATAGGGGCAAGTATATGTACTACGACAAGGGAGCAGTATATTTGTTACCTTCCCTGTCTCCTCCTCGGCTCCCGCAACTCTATCCCTTTTCCGAGGAACGAGGGCTCGAAGGAACACTCGGGACTTAGGCTGCAAAGCACCAAACTAAAACATTACCCCTCGAGTCGCCCGAAGCAACCAGTTAAGATAAGAATTGGGAAAAACGCTCACCCGATCGATGTTGACCACCCAAAAAGGATAAGGCTCGGCCGGAGGAGGAAATTGGCCACTCAGAAGAGGACCAGAAATAACCAAAGGAACACGGTCCCAGGCTGCATCACTAGTATGACGGGCATGTACCGTTGGAACTTTTCCCTCGGATCTTCGTCAACAAAAGCTTCTTAACACCCTCAGAAGAGTCTTATGTCGATGAGGGCTAGCGAAGAAACCGGCGAGATCACCATTGGTAGCGCCCAAGCCGGTAATTACCAGAGAAACTGACAGGAGTATAGTCGCCTTCCTGGGAGGGATCGTAAGTAGACCAAGTAGTAGGAGTACACTCGCCTCGGCTACGCCTCTCCCACTCGGACAAGATGCGAAAGGTGTTGCCATTCCATTGGGCCAGAGCACGAGACGGGCGGATCTTTGAGAGGGCTTCATACCAAAATGGACGGCTAGGATCATACAATGGAAAACGCAACCCGAGCTCCAACTGACCCCTGGTGACAACAGTCGCCTCGGCCGAATGTGGAAATTTCATGACATCATCTTTCTTCAGAACAACTTTTTGGCCCGATAAGAGCCTGACGTCATAACCTTGGAGGTCAACTCATCGTTCAATCACAACGAATCGCTCATCCGTCAAATCTTTTGCAACTCTCTTATCAGCCCTACATGAAAACGAAGAAGGATTATCAGGAAAGATAGAGTCTAGAGAACGATAATCATACTTGGAAGGACTCTCTATAACAAACAGGGAATCAAGCGATACGCCGTCTTCATCAGAAAACACGTAACTCACGCACCTTTTTTCCGTCATTGAAGGAGTTGAAGACGCCATGGAAGTTGGTAGAAGAAACGACGGGAGGGGCAAAAATTCGGCCGGAATCGGAAGATGCAGCGGCACGAAGACAGGGAACGGCTGACAAAGTTTGGGATAGTAAGGAAAAGGGGGAGGAAACCTGCTGAGAATATAGCCAATAACGATGGAAAAAATGGGGAGAAAAAATATAGAGGAGGGTGAGGAAAACTGCAGAGAAGGAAATAAAGAGAAAACAAGGTTTAAGGGTCGGGCTTATAAACCCCATCTGTGGTAACCGGCGAAGAAGGTGAACCGGTTGCAGCAACTGAAAAGAGTGGGGAACAACATGGCGCAAAACCCGGCATGACCGAGGACGTGGGAAGACGAGGCGGTTTCTTCCCCACGTGTCGATCACACGAGTGGAAGAAGGGGCATAAATGTAGGTGTAAATAATCCACAGGGACAGGTGGAACAATCCTAGGCCACGATATACCAAGGGAAACATGCGCTAGGAGTACCGAATCGCCTCACCAAGTCTGAGCGCGAGGAAGGAGGAGCAGAGACAGCTCGAGAAGTCGACATAAAGGAGGAAAGTTATGATGTGATGGTCATCGGGTACCAGAGCAATAAATGCGCTGACAGAGTTGGTGAAGAGATAAGAAGAGCTCGGTCAAGGAAGACTCGGCCAAGGACCCAAAGGGCGACATCGGTCACCATCACCAAGTAAGCGACATCGAGTGACGGGATAGCAGAAGGGGGGCATCACTCGGCTCGGCTAGGTATCTCGACCTGAACAAATAGGAACATCGGCCGAGGCATCAACTGATCACCCGAGAAGAACATCAAGGAAGCTACGCCAGGCCTAACATCGTAGTACTTGGATGTATCATCACTGTGGCTATAAATAGAGACCATGTAGAGAGGTAAAACTCAAGTAAAAAGAGAGAAAGAGAGCACACCTAAAGCATTGAGAGAGAAACACTCATCTTGTAATCTTGAATCAAGTAATAAGATCATCCTTTAACCCCCGTGGACGTAGGTAATCATGCCGAACCACGTAAATCTTGTGTTTTTCTATGTCTTTGCATGTTTACTTCCTAGTATAGATCTTTTGGATGTAGTAGTAGGATTTTCTACATCTACAATGGTCAACTTATATATGAATATGATGTACCTTAGGTAGCTGTTGAACTAGTTGGCGGGGATGGGAATCCTTAAACCTCGCCACTTCTTTCTCATATGTCCTATTTTAGGGAAGCTTGGGTGACATTATAAGAGCTGATGATGAATTTTCAAAAAAGAATTGTTCCATCACATCAGGACGGCTGATAATGCTGTTCGCATGTTTGGCCGTCGAAATCTCAATGCTGATGATGTGCGTGAAGATGAAAAGATGAGTAAACATATTAGTAAGAGTAGCTATAAAGAAACGTCTGAGACAACAAACTTAGGGTTTGATAAGACAATTGATTTCTGTTTAAGAGGGAATTTTCTTCCATTTTGATTTCAGTGGTGTTAATCTGCTTACATTGTCCCTCTTGTTTTTAGTATATGAATCATTCTGTGTTTTGATATTTTTTTAGTAGAAATTCATGCATAAGCTTGTAGTTATATATCCGCACGTGTAAAATAAACCCATTAGGATGGGATTGTTATTCAAATTTGTAGTGGCCTAGTTAAAGTTGGGCATGGATGATTTTTTAAGACTAGTCTGTATAATACACACAAGGAAAATTTGTTGGTTGGTCCAAAGCCCATTAAGTTAGTTATACTAGGGTCCAACCGGATTTTAGATTTATCACTAGGTCCACAATTATTTGAAACAAGCAAAATGACCACATTACCCCAAAGACCACTCACGTGTGAACTCCACCACCTTATTACGGTTTCTCAAATTTAATTAAAACATATAAATGACCAAAATTTTTTGAGTACATATCTCTTCTACATGTTTACAAATTCGAGTACATATCCGCCATGTTTAAAAATTCGAGTACATATCTCCACATCGCTTACAAATACGAGTACATATCTGCCACACCGCTACAAATCTGAGTACATATACGCACACTTTGGCAACACAAATACTGAAAGTATATATCCTGCCGAGATCGCTACATATAGAGTATGTATCCATTGGACATACTTGAACCTATAAATGTGACCAAAATATAACAATATTAAAACACAAACAACAAAACTAGCATCTATTTCAAAAGTATTTCGCATACGTACTGATGTTTAATAAACAAGCAAAAACTGAAACCAAACATATAGAAGCATAGTAAACACAGGAAAATCAGTACGTCATATACGTACTAATGGTTAATACACAAAACCGAACTGAATCCAAACCAAAAGCCAACAAAATGAAACTAAAATACCATACCTACAAACGAAACAAACGTAAAACATGATTTTATAACTAGATCTCGACTATTTTCATCAAAAACCACCAAGACATCATATACATCTTGATGATTAATACACAAAAGCAAACTAAAAACTAACCAAAGACCAACAAAATGGAATTAAAACATCGGATCTACTAATGAAACGAACATAAAACGTGACTATCTATCTGGATCGAACCCAAAATTACAAAACGCGGTGCAACACAAATTACACTCATGGATCGAACCCAAAAATAATGAAAAAAGACTGAAACTAAATCAAAGCAGATATTTGAGTATTACATATACGTACTCATGGATCGAAACCAAAAACAATGACAAAACTCAATATAATTGAATCAAAGCGAGATAGTTCAAAACATTACACATATGTACTCATGGATCAAACCCAAAACAATGACAAAACTCGAATAAAACATAATCGGTATTTTATATCCAGACATCGTATATGTACTTTGTCAATTCATACTGAGTAGCAAATCAGAATTAACCTAAAAACCTAAAAACGTCATGAAAATCGATTTGATCTTCATAATAAAATTGAAAAACAAATCAAAAGAAGAAAAATGAACAAAATAATCAAAGAAGATGATTAGGAAACATACCGAAACACAAACAAATCTTCTCACAGAATCATAACGATGCATCTTCTTCTTCTTCTTCTTCCTCTTCTTCTTCTTCATAAACTGGGTTTCTGTCAGTACAGCATATACGTACTGCTGCATCATATGCAAAAACCAACTAAAACACATCTAAAACTAACAAAATAGAAGTGGTATAAGTAAATCTAATAACGAAATGAACAAAACATATGATTATTCATCTAGATCTAGTAAATAATCAACAAACCAAACATGGAGATAAAAAGCGAAATCAAACACAAATTAGATCGTGAAACCCTAAAATAAACATTGTAAGAGAAAAATCTTCATATGATTCGATAAAAAGGAGAAAGATTGAAGAATTTTTTTTGGTTTTGTTCATCCATTCGCAGATGCTTTGAGAAGAAAAAGAAGAAGAAAACGAATAATGAAAAGCCGATATTCTTCTCATGTTTATAGACCTGTTAAATAGTAAAGGTTATTTGTGGTATTTTTAAATTTCGCATACCTGATCTCGCATGTGTACAGGACCTGGGATTAAAAAATTGGGTCCTTTTTTATGTTTTCTTTTTATTATGGACCTCTAGTTACTTTGCTTTAGTGGGTGGACCTGCCACTAACTAGTATCACTAAACTAGTACCTATAGGTAATTCCTAGTACACACAATGGACGTTATTTTTTACGATTCACTTGCTAATAATAACCTTGTTTGGCGTCTCTTTCTTCTCGGTGAGATTTCATTTCTACGGTTTCTTTTGTTTTTACTTTCACTATTCTTTATTTTTAGTTTTTTACCTACTTAAACCCTGTTTTTCTCCATTTCGATGGTTTTACTTTGTTTTCTTCATCTTTAAGCCTTTTTTGGTCTCATAATCAAGAAAAAGGGTTATGTGAATGCAATGTCCTAAAGTAAAATGAATTGCGGAAAATAGGGTTTTCTCCCTACTGCCATTAGTTACATGCTCTTTCTTATGTTTTTCTAACATGGAAATTCTGCTTGTTAGGAACTCCATGAGCCATATAGGTGCTAATATAGTTACTGTAAATGCAACCATCTGAAGTAGGTGATTTGTGCCAAAAGGATTTGGAAACAATCTGGATGTTGGATCAGGAGTTGTGGTAGAGTGTTTCTGAAACATCATGATGTACTAGAATTGTAGATAGCTGATTATTTATTGGAAGTTCATACTTTGAAGCTTCATCGTTCATATCGATGTCACCTGCACCTGATTTACTTTCTTGGAATTTGATATGAATTTTCCTATAGATCCTTCTAATCTCAAATTTATATTATGCCAGGCAAAGACAAGTCAGTGGTTTTGTGTAGTAAAATGCTGCAGCAGTAGACCAAGGATCCGCAAAATCGCCGGGGTCTAAAACACCTTCTGAAGCTGTTGGTGAAAAGGCTTCCGAGAGCATTTGTATGGAGCATGTGGTATCTACCAGGGGCATGACGACACGGTTGAAAATGTGCAGTTTTGTCCATCAAGGTGATTGGCAGTTATACTTGTATATGTTGTTTGACGGTTTGCATGGTTATTACCTCTCCAATCTCCATACAGTTTCATGAATTTCTTTTCTCTCACATTTTCTTTTGATTGTCTTGTAGCACACAGGAGTTCAGCAATGTGGGTATGATTCCTGACTTATTCTCTGGGAAGCTCGTACCAGCTCAAGTCGAATTAACAAGGTTAATTCCTCTTTCATTTTAACCTTTTCTTTCTTCCGTTGCTGCACATTCATTTTAAGTTTTTAACCAAGGGTTGCAGCTACAGAGCACATATCACAGGTAACACCTATACCATTTACTTATGCTATGGATTTTCTGACATTTCAATTTGCCACGATTTATCTGATGGTTTGTGTAAAATGCCTTACTTTCTTGTGTTGTCAGTTCAATGAGGAAGCACGTTCCCCCTTTGTCAAGAAGTACTCCTACAAAACCATTATTCATCCCGGAGAGGTTTGAAACAATTCTGTCTTTTTTTTTATGGGTACATTTTCTATGCTCTATGTGGCTGGTATAGAAGCCGGACAAACTCAATCTATGTGCTTATCGTCTTTAGCGGTGACTCACTTGTCAGGTCAACAAAATCGGGGAGCTGCCACAGAACATGAAGATTGTTGCTTTACATATTGACAGTCCCGATGTAAGAAACTATGCAACTCTTAGATAAAGATATTTGCCATTAGTTTCTAAGATCACCAAGCTAGCAAAGTGGTTTGGATGTTCCATCCTTTTGAGTTTCGTTGGTTATTATCTTTATCATGTTTGAGTGACTAAATCGGGTAAGCGTTTGGGTTATGACTAGGTGCTTATTGGGACGTTGATGCTCAACCTAATTGCAACGCTGTCCTTGGGGTTTCAGAATCATCTCAGATTTGGTAAACTCGACTTCTTTTTCTTTTATGATTTTCTTAATTTTTGGTGGTGTTTTAGTTCCACGAAGGCATGATGTATATATATTGTGCAAGATTACAAACATCACTAGGATGTCAGTGACTTAGATGGTTTTATGCCACTTGCTACTTTCTTTTTTACAGTCAAATGCTTTTTGGAGCATGTAATTGTAAATTGTATTTAACTTCAGAGTTCACCATCTTGCAGATACTAACTGCATCGGGATAATGCGGAATTTGCACTTGATATTGCCCAACTGAGCCCATCGTATTATCTGGAGGTTAGATACTTCAAGTATGTGCCTGAAATCTGATTATTATTATTTTTTTATTGAAATGTATTCTGAAACCTTGAATGATGGAGGCATGATAGTGCAATATCTTCCGACTCATGACATTTTTGAGCACTGTGCTGCAAAGCGTTCCAATAATGAGTTTTTTTATTTCCCTCGAGGATGCAGAGTTTTTGTCTATTGATTATTTTAGTTGTTTTGGACCTGAATTTGGAAACTATCTAGATGTTGGATCAGGAGATGTGCTAATTTTTTTTTTTTTCCAAAAATCATAATGCACTAGAATTGTAGATAGTTCATTATTTTCAGGAAGTTCAAACTTCTAAACTTTATGGTTCATATCGAGGTCACCTGAACCTGATTTACTTTCTCGGAATTTGGTACCAATTTTCCTTTAGATCTTCTAATCTTACATTTATATCACGCCAGGCAAAGACAAGTCGGTGGTTTTGTGGAGTATTCAGGATCATATATCTGCTGCAGCTGTAGACCAAGTCACCAAGGATCTGGTGAAAAAGCTTCCGAGAGTCCTTGTAATAGATCATGTTAAAGTTGTGGGCCAACACTGTTAAAGATGTGTGCAGTTTTGTCCATCAAGGTGATTGACAGTTATACTTGGATATGTTGTCTAACGGTTTGCATGGTTATTAGCTCTCCGTATGGTTTGGTGATTGTCTTTTTCTCTGACACATTTTCTTTTAATTGTTATGTAGTACTTAAGAGTTCTGCAGTGTAGGTGATGATTCTTGCCTTATTTCGTACCGGCACAAGTCCAACTGTCAAGGTTAATTCTTTACTTCTTTCGTTCTAACTTGCTCCTTCTCTCTTCCCCTTCTTCTGCTGCTGTACATTCCTCTGTCTGATATTGATAAGCAACCCATGTCTAATATAATGGTTTTACCTGCGCATTAACAACTAGCAAGATTGCTCGTCTGTTCTTGATGTGATGTTTTTGTTGGATTATGTGGCACATGACTTAGGCTGAGTCATGTACGATTATTATTGACTTGGTCTAAGTAATGATGTGTCCAACATTAGGCACTTAAGCACTACAGGTGTCAATTATTAAGCCTTGTGTTAGGATAGCTTAATGACACGTTGTGGTAATTGGCTTCGATGGAAAGCTAGAAATCAGTGTTTTATATCTAAGAGAGATCTCTTATTCACTCGCCTAAGAATGAATGTTAGCTGTAATTCCATCTCTAACGGACAGCAACTAGAAAAGTCAGGGTAGAGGAATATATGTTCTCCCAGCTAATACTATCCTCATCGACTTAACTTCCTGATTTTGGTGATTGGAAATTACAAGTGAAGCACAGCTCTATCAGGTATGTTCCGTAACTTGTATTTAATGAATATTTATGTGGTAAATTTGAATAATCCTAGATCATGTTGTTCATGCTTTGAATTGCTTTATTAGCATGATGAAAGTCCAACAGTTGGTATCAGAGCCAGGTTGGATTGTTCTTGTTTGCTCATAATAAAGAATTAGTGGGTATCGATTTAATCCTCCCTAATTATGAAATGGTCATTTTGCTAATAGTTTCATGATGATCATCCTTATGCAGTTTTATTCACAGTTTAAGGTCTTCAGCTTGTACTGATGTTCAAGAAAGTTAAATTCAGTATTTGAATATTTGATCTTTGGAATAGTCATTGGTCTTTGTTTTGTTTATTCTTTGTAATCTACGAGTTTGGGCGTATATGGATGGCTGAATGGTTAACTTCGTAAAATTAAGTAGTTATTCTTTTGAGGGTTGAATCATGAAAATAGGTTGGTGATGTATTGAACGCATGAACAGAGCACCGGCACTAGAGTTATAGACTGATTAAATAGCAGTTGTGTGTTTAATCTATGTAACATGATGGCTAAAGTTTCGTACTCTGTTTTATGAGATTGCATATCAAACTATCACCGATAATGTCTAAAGAAGATGATGATGTGTCTAAAGAAACTAATGACGCGTTAAGTTACCCTAATTTTTAGAGTTTTGGCCGACTAAATGTGAGCGGAATGGAACTTTCCTTCGGCCCGAGGTATATCAGGATAGTGACGGTGTTAATTTTTGCCCACGTGGTTTTGTTTTTCCTGCCTATTGCTATGACCGACTAGGTGTGAATGAGACACGATGGATATTTATCATTTCCTCTACTTAGCAAGTTAGGAAAATCTCATTTTTGTTGGAAAACCAGCATATAAATGCGAACTTGCTTATGTGCGAGTCCGGTCAACTCATCTAACCGGCTGGTTCTTTAAAGGCTCGTATAATATGAATGTTCACACTATGGCGGTACTAAATATGGCTTGAGTTTATTTAGTGCAGTAAGCTAACCTATATGCCTACTAAATTTGAACTTATTCCTGGCGGTTCTCATAGCTTTTTTGGAGATTTGGAATTGTGGGTCCTTTCCCAGTCAAACCTAATAGCTATCGAAAGTTAGACAATTATGATGTATCTTGGTTAAGCGACTCTATGGAGGTTCATTAGTCGTGGTGCCATATGGAACTAAAAACATGTATATGTGGCGTCACGACGTTTGTTTTGTAGCGGGAATTATTTTCCTTGATCAATATGCCTTGATTGACATATTATTGTAATAATGTTATAAAATATGTAATGTATTGTATGTGACCCAGTAATTTACGAAGTTAACCGATGGACTGGATTACCAAAGTAACCATTCGTAAACGGTTGGACTCATGGATGATAAAATAGTCCTTTGCTTTTCGAGCTGTTTTGGTGTTCTTAAAAATAACCAGCTCTTGTGTTCTTATATGAAGGTCGTCTTGGTGCCCAAAGGTGTCATGTCGTATGAGTACTGAAGGATACAATGGTATAGCAAATCGACAATTAGCTAGGGTCATATACTGGATATGCTTTATGCATAATTCTTCCCAAAGGAAGAATTTTGATGTGATCAGTGTATCCATTTTCGGTGCATATTATGAATGTGACCAGAATTGTATATGAAGTTTACCAGTTAAATTGTGCTGCCAAAGTGGCCAATTGAAAGGGATAAACTCTCTTAAGAATTATGGTGACAAAATCGCTTGTATACCCTAATTAGAGTATTGATGACTTGTCCAAAGACATCATCAGTGAAAGTAATTAGGTGAGATATTCTCTCTTGAGAGTGTTTCGATACCCAAAGGTGTCAATCTTATGCTACGGAGAATATATATGGCAAGCTGACATTTATGTAGTTATTGCTTCGGTTGCATAAAAATGTTCCGTATTAAGCTTGGCATATTGGTTGCATGTTAATGTCATATGAACCGAGATAATAAATTATGATAAAAATGTTTCATGAGTTGCATAATGTTAGTAATTTCTTTGTTGCTTCATTCTTGGGCAGTAAGTGCGTAAACTTTAATTGTATTTTGAGGCACAAATATAAGAACCCATTTGACATAGTTAAAGTACTTATTAGAGGTCTGATGTATTTCATGTTATTTCTTAATAAATTGATTATTCTTTTATTGCAATAGTTATGTAAAATTCTATTTTTCCTCCGGAAGGTGAGGCACATCGAGTTCAGATAGTAAGTTGAGTTTGTAAAATAAAACCTTGAAGAATAGTGAACATAGTAAAGAAGTGGTTAATGTTATTGTCAATTGCATATTCTAGTTAATCATGGTGTTAGTGATTTGTCCAAAGACATCACTAAGTGAAGTAATTAGTATGTGCTATCCTCTTGCATGGTCTTAACAACCAAAGTTGTTAAGACATTTTAGTTATGAGGATGTATGATACATTGACGATTAAAGTTAATGGGGAATGTTATGTTGTGTGTAATGCACAATGCTTAAGGTACATATGTTCTTGTAAAATGTGTATGTGCTACTTTGTTGGACATGGTTAATTAATACTTGCCCTTTATATTATGGGTGAAAACTTATAAAGCTGTTGCATGCATCATGAACTTAGTTTCCAGTTAGTTGCTCTCTCCTTGAGTGAATGGAAACCTAGTTTAGGATGATTAGGTTTAGCAACAAAAGATAAAGTTTTCCACATGCATGAAGGAATTGGATTAATAAAGGTTGCAAATCCAATGAGCATGTATATTTTTATTGACCTGATTGTAGTACCAGAATTATTGAAACTGGAGACGCTTGATTAATGGTTAATCTAGTGGGAGTGGTAAACTATGAAATGTAGTTTCAATAAATGAATTTTTACTCTCATGATGATTTGATATGACCCAATATATAAAGAACCACAGTCAGTTGAGCTACTCAAATTTTAGAAAGTAAGGAAATTTAATATTTCTGCTGATAATGTGGTATATGTATGGATTTGAATTTTGATATTGGGTCAGACAAGTGTTTAGTTTTATATTTAAGAATCATTAAGTTTGATGACTCATAATTGTTCGGAGTTTCATCAAACGAGAGTGGGAACAGTTATGAACGGAATTGGAGGACAAAGGAACCGAAAAGGTTTCTCTGAAAGGAAAAACTGAACTTTAGCATGTCATCCTAACGGATCAGTTTATGGACTTCTAAAGATCCATTTTAGTAGTAACTTTCAGATTTGAGAAATTATTTCTCGATAAAGTTATAAATTTGAAGGTCAGTGGGAGTAAGTACATATAATACTGATTTGTATGTTGATGACACGCTAATCACTCCTTTCCTTGGAAATCTTGGTATTTTGTTTAAATCAAGAAAATCCTCTTTATAGAACTTCTGAATGGGTTAGATGAATATTGCATCTGTGCAATGAAGAACATCTCTATAAAGAAAAGTTCTAAGATTTATGTATGGACAGTTGCTCTGAGTCTTAAAAATACACAGAAAAGTAGCAAATGTCAATCCTACATAATGAATTTCTAAAGGTCTCAAGAAATGCAAGGAATACCTTATGCTTCCGCTTCTGAGAATTTCATGTATAATGTGTTTCACATGAAATTATGAAATTCTATGATAGGCATACTTGGTTGTTACCAAAGTAACCCAAGAATGTATAACTTATTGTAGAATATTAAATGTATGTGTGTACCTTCATATAATTGATTTTTGAAGGATGGTAAATTATTCAGGCTCATTTTTAAAGCTCATGATTCATAAAGTCACTATGGGGTACGCCTTTATGCTAATGTGGAGCTGTAATGAAGTAAAGTATAAGGAAACTATAATTGCTTTTTTCAATAGGAGTCTGAGTATGTGGTATATGATGATACCATAATTTAAGGTTGTGCAACTACATCTCAAGACTTGGGGAATGTCGACATTATAGCTAAGTGGTTGAGTATTTATTGTGCACAACAATCTCTTTCTCTTAAAAAAAAATACATGGTGGAACCTTATATACTAATAAGCATATGGAGATAGAGTTTTCAAGTGTATAGAAAGAGGATCGGAAACAACTTGGTGATGTGGAAAATACAAGTGTAAAACTTGTGACTGATGTTCCATTACTAAAACACTAAGAAACAGGGTTGTTACATTGATGCGTTATAGGAAAATATTGCATTGTAACGTATTGGCCCCTTATAATAGTTCAGATATATATGGATGAATTATTGATCTCCACATCACTTTTTGAGATCTCGTTTAAATGTTGTTTCCTGTTTTTCCTGTATTTTATATGTGTACACACTCATGGAAAAGTAATACAGGATTTTACTTGATAAAATTTTCTTTAGCAAGGCACTTATATATATGGTTTGTCTTGTTTGCCTTGTAGTCTCTCAGAAAGATCTTTAATGTTGTATTGCTGAGAGCGATTATGGATCATGTTAGGTGATAAACTAATTATGTAGTACATGGAAGGGAGCATGTCACACGCCGACTCGTAACCGCCATGAGTCACATTAGTGTATTGCCTAATCTTGACATTTATGATCTAGAATTTTGTTTGCGCACTAATGATTATGTATTCTAGATATTATGTATGTCATAAGTCTAATGTGCCAAGTGGGAGAATGTTGGATTATGTGGCACATGACTTAGGCTGAGTCATGTACGATTATTATTGACTTGGTCTAAGTAATGATGTGTCCAACATTAGGCACTTAAGCACTACAGGTGTCAATTATTAAGCCTTGTGTTAGGATAGCTTAATGACACGTTGTGGTAATTGGCTTCGATGGAAAGCTAGAAATTAATGTTTTATATCTAAGAGAGATCTCTTATTCACTCGCCTAAGAATGAATGTTAGCTGTAATTCCATCTCTAACGGACAGCAACTAGAAAATTCAGGGTAGAGGAATATATGTTCTCCCAGCTAATACTATCCTCATCGACTTAACTTCCTGATTTTGGTGATTAGAAATTACAAGTGAAGCACAGCTCTATCAGGTATGTTCCGTAACTTGTATTTAATGAATATTTATGTAGTACATTTGAATAATCCTAGATCATGTTGTTCATGCTTTGAATTGTTTTATTAGCATGATGAAAGTCCAACAGTTTTGGTTTGTAATCTCATGATCTGTGTGTTTTACTTTGTTTTTGAGTCAGCAGGTTGAAAAGGCTCACAATGCTGATCTGCACTGTGTTGATTGGAATCGTCATTATGAAAACCTTATTTTGGCCGGGTATGCAAAAAAAAAAAGGTGTTATGGTCATATGTTCTGTTTTAGGGAAGCTTGGGTGACATTCTTTCTCATAGTCATAGATAAGAGTTGATGATGAATCTGAAATAATCTTTTGTGCTATCACATCAGGCTTGCATGTTTGTCCTCCGAAATCTCACCGCTGATGGAGTTGGAACCCCTATATACAAATTTGATGGACACAAAGCAGCTGTTCTTTGCGTTCAGGTTCGACGTAGTTACTTTTTTTTTTTCTCTGTTTCAGCATTTTTCCTATCACGTGTTATTAGTGCATCTATTAACTAATATTTATGTTCATTTTCCAGTGGTGTCCAGATAAGGCCTCAGTAAATGGCAGTGCTGCAGAGGATTGGTTTTTGAATGTCTGGGATCATGAGAAGGTACGGGTATCCGTTATTGCAGTTTTATGTACTCATAATCATGTAAGGTACGGGTAAGATCTGATGCAGTAAGGTGTAAACCACTCCGCCTTTTTGTAATGTTGTATCAAATAGGTAATAGAAACAGATAATGATTTGACAGAAGTACTAAAAATGAAAAGTTGTCTGTCAGTGCTATTGGTTAACTTGAGGCACACCATACTTGAACATTCAGGTTACTGCCTTTTTTCTTTAATTGTCTGCATATGTTGTGGCAGCACTGAGCCCCCCACACCCCCGTATAGCGTACCAGCATTGTATTCATACCACGTCCATCCCCGCACCGAACTTTTTCAACTGTATTGGTTGAGCCTATTATCGGTAGTAAATGAAGGTATCCTGACTTCCGAATATAGAGTTGCCCCAAAATGAGATTTTGCAAAAATTCTCTATTTTTCTAATTTTGTTGAGCCTATAATCGGTAGTCAAAATAGTTCATATAACTACCGAATATAGAGTTTCCCAAAAAATGAGATTTTGCAATCGGTAGCTAAAAAAAACCTAAACTACCGATTATGAAGGGGCATATAAGTATTTTCAACTTATCTTGTCTTTTGTGTCGCCCCTAATTCTTTTGGGGTCGCCCCTAAAAATGCTAGGTTTCAAAAGCTTCGTTTTTTATGATATCATGCCACATGTCTTAAAACTCCTTAATTACTATTAATGTCATTCCTTCTCTAATACAACCTCCTTCTTTCTTATGAATACTTTTTTAGTGGACTTGGGCTTTAGTCCCCATGTTTCATGTGGGCTTTTGCCTCCTTTTAAGGGCGCACTAGGCCTGCTAAGGGGGAATATTTTTCATGTATCAACACTCTCCAATTACATCATGTGAAATGGTGCCATAATTCATCAGTACAACCATGGCATTCCTGGAATCCCAGCTGATGGTAAAGTTGTACTCCTTAGAAATTCCATGACTGGTTCTCAAGTCTATCTTGTTGGTGTTGGCAAAGGTACTAAAGATAGTGTTGAAACTGTCAAGAAGGTGAGCAGTTTCGATCTCGTTATGAAACTTTCTTTTCCTAGTGTAAGCACATGGATTTGGCCAGAGCCGAAGACATGAGAATATGGGCTTCGGGAATGACCAATCGAATCCACCATTGACTATGACGTGGTCACAAAGGTGATGCGCCCTTAGTAAATGGTGGTTGTTGTATAGTAAAACTCATATTGTAAGGAGGTTGTACACTTGAGGTCCATATTAAGCCAAATTCTCCTATAAAAGGAGGTTGCCTATGAGAGAAGGTAGAGCTAATACCATTTCTAAAGAGAATTGTACGGTGTATTGGGATTAGTCTCCTTGTAACTAATCCCCAATTTTAGGGTGTTTACATTTGGCGATTTCACTGGGGACTAATCATCGATACCAAAAATATCACAAAATCTTTCTAATCAAATAACACCCGCATCATCCATCTCAGCTTAATAGCAGCCTCGGGTTACAAGAACCTAGCATTTTTAGGGCGACCCCAAAAGAATTAGGGCGACACAAAAGACAAAATAGGATGAAACTACTTATATGCCCCTTCATAATCGGTAGTTTAGTTATCTACCGATTGCAAAATCTCATTTTTGGGACAATTCTATATTCGGTAGTTATATGAACTATTTTGACTACCGATTATAGGCTCAACCAAATTAGAAAAATAGAGGATTTTTGCAAAATCTCGTTTTGGGGCAACTCTATATTCGGTAGTTATATGAACTATCTTTGACTACTGATTATGCTAGGATTTCGGTAAAGAGGCCCAATGTATAATCGCAAGTCAGGATACCTTCATTTGCTACTGATTATAGGCTCAACCAATGTAGTTGAAAAAGCTCGGTGCGGGCATGGACGTGGTATGAATACAATGCCTGTGACGCTATACGGGGAGTGCAGGGGGGGTCGGGGCGTGGCCCTCCCGGATGTGTTCGACCCCTACGGAGTCGAGTCACGGAGGCGGCCCCTGGCGAGTGCGAGACAGCGTCTCGTAGAAAAAAAATTTCTACGAAAAAATTGAATTTCAGTCCGTTTTGGATTTTATTCTGGTTTTCACCCACCGCTTTGCAAGACAGTCATTTAATTCTCGAGAATAATTGATTCGGGAGTCAAGATAACTTCATTTACTATCGATTATAGGATTTTGGCAAAATCTCATTTTAGGGCTACTCTATATTCGGTAGTTATATGAACTATTTTGACTACCGATTATGATTGGAATTCAACAAAAAGACCTAATGTATAATCGGAAGTCATGATAACTCTTCCTTTCTTACCGATTATAGGCTCAACCAAAATTTTAAAAAAGAGGATTTTTTTGCAAAATCTCATTTTGGGGCTACTCTATATTCGGTAGTTATATGAACTATCTTGACTACCGATTATGGTAGGATATTTGCAAAGAGAGCCATTGTATAATCGGAAGTCATGATAACTCTTCATTTCTTACCGATTATAGGCTCAACCAAAATTTTAAAAAAGAGGATTTTTTGCAAAATCTCATTTTGGGGCTACTCTATATTCGGTAGTTATATGAACTATCTTGACTACCGATTATGGTAGGATATTTGCAAAGAGAGCCACTGTATAATAGAAAGTCATGATAACTCTTCCTTTCTTACCGATCATAGGCTCAACCAAAATTAAAAAAAAAAAAAAAGAGGATTTTTTGCAAAATCTCATTTTGGGGCTACTCATATTCGGTAGTTATATGAACTATCTTGACTACCGATTATGGTTGGATATTTGCAAAGAGAGTCACCAGATGATCGGAAGTCATGATAACTCTTCCTTTCTTACCGATTATAGGCTCAACCAAAATTCAAAAAAAGAGGATTTTTTGCAAAAATCTCATTTTGGGGCTACTTTATATTCGGTAGTTATATGAACTATCTTGACTACCGATTATGGTAGGATATTTGCCAAAGGTCTACTTTAATCGGGAGTCAAGATAACTTTATTTACTACCGTTTATAGGATAATCAAAATTCAAAAGATAGAGGATTTTATTTTGGGGATAATTTATATTCGGAAGCTATATAAACTAAATTGAATCCCGATTGTTGATTAACTACTGATTGTATAGTTATCTACCAATTGTAAAGGGTAGTTTGGCCATTAAAAAAACGAAATTATGGATTAACCTTCCGATTGTGACCTATTTTGTCCTTTTGTGTCGCCTCTAGTTCTTTTTGGGTCGCCCCTAAAAATGCTAGGTACAAGAAACCGAAAACATCACAAAATGTCTTCAACTGAATAGCACCAGCGCCACCACTTTCATGATTCCCACCTTAACGTTGAACAACCCCTTCCAGCTTTTACCCAGCACCTCTACGTCTTCCGCTTGATTCCGCTACTTCTACCATCAACCGGACCCTCCTGCCGCAAACACCATTAAAGCTTCACCACCCAAGCTGCCAATCATCCACTACTTCTACATGCAGTAGCGAACTTCGGAGGCCTAACTAGTGTTGAATCAAAGAAAATTGATGGGAGCCACTGCCAACAAAATCTTTTTACAAATTTCTTCCATAAAACAATCATGAAGATAAGTCTTACTTCTTAATCTCTCAATCAGGCTGTAACTATTTATTTTGCAACTATTGGTTGATTGTTTCAAAATTAAATTTCAAAACAAAATCCGCCAGGTTTCTTATACTACAATGGATATTAGTTCTGATTCGTAATCATTGCTTGTAATCATCAAGTCATTATACTGATTCAACACCTTTTGATTTTTGAGTGGACAACATTTAGTCTTGATCGAGTAGAGAAGAACCGCACACAAGTAGTTGGTAAAAATTCCACAAAGAGGAGTTTTCAATTTCAACCACCAGAGCTCCTCCGAATTACTAAGAAATATAGATGTCATGCTCCTGCTGCAACAAAGCGTCCCCGGGTGATAAAACATCATAGAACCCCTTCAACTACATGGCTCCTCCGAATTACTAATAATACAGTATCTTCACTTTTCCATCCGGAGTCTCCATTTCTCCAACTTCTCATCGGCAGCTATCACAAACAATTTTTCACAGCTCCGCCACTCATACATCTAACGATTACAACTCGCAAACACCCAAAATCCGCGCCCACCATCAAAATCATCACCCCATCGTCACCCGAGGACACCACTACCTCACACCATCAACCGCCAGAGTGTAGACACCCTAATTTCGTACCTAATTTAAAGTCGTACTTCTGCGAAATGGTCTAGGCAAACACCGTTCGTGCCCACAGTTAAGGTCCAGGGATAAACATTTTTTTTTACGTCCACCAGGTGGAACACTTGAGCCAGAATGATAATCCATAAACCAGCTCACATTAGTGATGAAGTCCACTATGGACGTACACCAATAAGTCCAAGGAATGATAACCCAGTATTCACTAATTAAGTCCACCACTAAGTCCACCAAGTTCATTCCATTTTAGGATGTCCGTGACCAGTACAAGTCCAATGTTGGACGTCCACCCTAATAGCAAAATGACTGAAAATGTCGACACTTTAGTCTAGCTTTGTTCGCAAGAAATTCCATGTTTGCAAAAATCTTGAGATTAAATGATATTTGGCTATTTTAGTAAAAGAAATTAAAATGATTTTAGTTTGGAAATAATAATGATTTATTTGTTTAAAGAATTTAGGTTTTTAATATGAACCGTCGGATTTAGGTCATTTTAATCCTATGGTAATTGTTGACGGGAGAAAGCTATAAATAGGGAGTTATTTCACGAGTTCTAGGGGGAGGAATTTTGAGAGGAAAAAAATTGATAGAAATCGGTAGGGCAAAAGAATTGAGAGAAGAAAAATATTGGAGAAAATTGTTAAGGGAATATAGGTTAATTACGTGGAGTAGTGGTGGCCGGATACGATACGCGGCAGCTAGCATTGTTGGATTCGCTCATTAAGCTAAGTAACATAGCAAAATTCTCGACAACAAAACAGGTGATAATTGTACAAAATTGGTATCATGCATTATTTATTTTATATATTGCAATCTAAACCCTAATATCCTAGTTATAAAGTAGAGGCCGATCTTCGGATTGGACGGGTTAGGTGCCTCACACCTTCCTAGCCCGTATCTTGATTCCCGGACTTTTCTCTTGTTTTGGACCGGTGTTATTTTGGGTCTCAACTCCCTAAGTTGGGTGGCGACTTCGATAATAATAATAATAATAATCTTCCTTAATAATAAATTTCCACGTGATTCCCATTTTGGATATTTAGAGATCTTCATAGATTTCAACGGTATCTACAGTGGCGACTTTGCTGGGGATTTGAGAATCTAACTCGAAAACCAGTGGCTAGTAAGTTGAACCCATGCCTTGGGCCTTATGGGAGTTACAATTTGAACCACCACAAGCCTTAGCCCGGTACCAAAGAAGACTAGTCTAACTAAATCCGAGGTATATTTTGCTAAGGTAACCCAAGCTTACGAGAGTTAATGAAACTCGCATGCACGTGCATAGATTGTAATCTGCATTCATCTTGCACAAAATCCGAGACATAAGCACCATTGTGTTACCATATATTCTTTTGTTTCCTTGAAAACAGGGATTCGTAAACACGAGCATAGAATTTGAAATGAATATCGATACTGGGGCATTCTCTTGGTTTTGCGAACAATTCCAACAAATGTTGGATACCAAGTTTTCAGAATATGGAAACACGATGGAGGTTGAGGTCAAGAAGTTGACTCTTGAGGTCACATCGAGCCCCGATGTTGGTAAGAGACCGACGGGTTAGCCGATTTCTTTGCGGAAGAACATGAGGTAAGCACTATAAAAGTGGACTCGGGTAAGACCTTCGCCGAAATACCTGTTTTAATCCAAATCAATTCAATTGATTAATGGAAGCTCGTAAATGCCCTTCGACCATTCATGTTGAAAAAACTTACGGTTGGTAAACCAGAGAAGAGAATTGTATTCTTTCTAAAAATATTTTAGGAGATCGAATAATTTTGAAAACAAAATATTTGACTTGGACAAGGAGCAAGATTATCTTTTGGACCGACTCCCAATGACGAGGAAATGATCGAAGAGGACGTACCTCATGAGATCCTCAGGTCATTAGATCACTTGGAAGACAAGCTGGAACCAATCGAAGAAGTAGAGTCTATCAATCTGAACACGGAAAATCAACCCCAAATGGTCAAGATCGGTACTACTTTGTCTTCAGAAGAAAGGAGAATGATGATCGAGTTACTAACTCAGTACAAAGATATATTTCCATGGTCGTATGCCGGGGTTAGACACAGACATGGTAGTACATCACTTACCTATCATCCCCTGGAATGAAGCCAATCAAACGAAATTGCGTAAGCTCGTAGGAGTGGTCTTTAAAAGGTACATGACGAAGTGATCAAGCAATATGAAGCTGGGTTTTTGATAGTTACAAATTATCCCGAGAATGGTTGGCTAACATAGTACCTGGTCCCGAAGAAGTATGGAAAAGTACGAATGTGGATAGACTACAGAAATCTTAACAAGGCAAGCCCAAAAGATGACTTTCCTTCCCCATATTGACATCCTCGTCGATAATGCTTTGCAGGCATGGCTTATTATCATTGATGGACGGGTTCTTAGGATATAATCGAGATAAAAATGGCGGAAAGAAGATAGGGAGAAGACATCTTTATTATTACACTTGGGGCATTTTGCTATGTGGTAATGCCTTTCGGTCTTAAAAATGTTGGAGCTACTTATCAACGTGCAATGAATACTCTTTTTCATGACATCATGCACAAGGAGATGGAGATGTATGTAGACGATATGATTTCCAAGTCCCAAAGAAGAGAAGATCATCCATCAGACCTACAAAAGTTGTTTGACCGACTCAGGAGGTACAAGTTGAGGCTTAATCCCAATAAATGTACATTTGGGGTAAAATCAGGAAAGTTACTAGGGTTCATTGTCGGCAATAAAGGAATAGAAATTGATCCAGAAAGCGAATGCAATCATTAATATGCATTCCCTCAAGAATGAGAAGGAAGTACGATGTTTTCTAGGAAGAATTCAATATATCAGCCGATTCATCGCGCAACTAACTCTGGTTTGCGCACCAATCTTTAAATTTCTAAGAAAGAACTCACCAAAAGAGTGGAATGAAGAGTGTCAAGAGGTTTGATCAGATAAATAAGTATTTTTCCAATCCACGGTGTTGGTCCCTCCGATCCCTGAGAAACCTTTATTGTTGTATTTATCAGTAACTAACTCATCAATGGGGGAAGTTTTAGGACAATATGATGAAGATAGTAAGAAAGAGAGGGCAATTTACTATATCAGCAAGACATTGTCCGGATATGAATCAAAATACTCAACATTAGAGAAAATATGCCTTGCACTTGTCTGGGCTACTCAAAGACTTAGACATTACATGTTATCTCATTCGGTGCAGTTGTTATCGAGGATGGACCCACTTAAATATCTATTTGAAAATCTAATGATCTCACGAAGAACAGCCAGGTGGCAGTTGTTGCTAGAAGCATTTGACATCACTTATGTGACACAAAATTCAATAAAAGGAAGGGCAATAGCAGATTACTTTAGCTTAAATATGACCGATTCGGATTACGAGACACTCATAAAGAATTTCTGACGAACATATCCTTGTTGTTGAACAAGATGATGAAGGTGAATTGTGGAAGATGTATTTTGATGGAGCAATGAACCCATTGGTAAAGGAGCGGGGGCAATTTTGATATCTCCCGATGAGGTACGCATTCCGATTTCTATTCGATTGAATTTCAACCGTACTAACAACATGGTCGAATATGAAGCATGCATTGCTGGCTTGAGAGCTGCCTTAGAGTTATCAGTCAAGAAGTTGGAGGTATATGGAGATTCCTTGCCGATCGTCAACCAAAGAAAGTCTGGAAGATCAAGGAAGAAAAGCTAGTTCCATACCATGAATGCCTTATGAAGCTGGTGGAGAAATTTGATTGCATTACTTTTCATCATCTTTATAGAGACAAGAATCAGTTTGCAAATGCATTAGCTGCTCTAGCATCACTAATCCCGATCCCAGGAAATTTCACAGTCAAACCCATAGAGGTGGCACGAAGAGAGAAACCATCTTACTGTTATGCTGTTGAGATCGAAGCAGAAACACCTGACGGGGATCCATGGTACCATGATATCAAGAATTATTTAGAGGATCTACGATGCAGGACGGTTGAGTAGAAAAGAGCGTCGTTACATACAACGAATATCCTTTCAATACATGATCCTAGGAGGAGTACTTTACAAGAAATCTTACGATGGGATTTTATTGAGGTGCGTAGATGGAGATGAAGCTCGACGCCTTCTTAGTGAGATACATGAAGGAATTTGCGGCCCACATATGAACGGACACATGTTATCAAGGAAAATTTTTCGAATGGGATATTATTGGACAACAATGGAATCTGATTGCTTCAAGTACATGAAAAGTTGCCATAAATGCCAAATACATGCCAATTTATTACATTTGCCACCGACCGAGTTGCACCCATCATCATGGCCTTTTTTTCATTTACAAGGCATCGATGTAATCGAAACCGCATCCTTCGCATCAAATGGGCATGAATACATCATAGTGGCAATTGATTATTTTACGAAGTGGGTTGAGGCAATATCCGTCAAGAATCCTACGAGGAATCGGGGATATTAAATTCCTTACAAACAACATTATATGTCGTTACATATTTCCAAATGAGATTATATCAGATAATGGGTCCAACTTTGTTAGCAAGGAGGTAAAAAGGGAGTACAAAATCCATCTAAGGAACTCAACCGTTTACAGGCCACAAACCAATGGTGCCGTGGAAGCTACAAATAAGACATTAGGAAGAATCTTAAAAAAGATGACAGAAACATACAAATATTGGAGTGAGAAGTTACCTTATGCATTATGGGCATATCGTACCTCGATTCATACACATACTGGTATGACTCCGTACTCTTTGGTTTATGGCACCGAAGCAGTTTTGCCCGTTGAAGTTGAAATTCCCACCTTACGAGTGATAAAGGAAGGCACGATACCTGAAGATGAATGGATAGAATCAAAGGTTCAACAACTGAATTTGATTGATGAAAAGAGGATACGTGCCGCATGTCATGCACAGGCTTACCAGGAGAGGATAGCTCGAAGTTTCAATAAGAAGGTTCATCCGCGAGGCTTAAAGGAATGAGATTTAGTGCTTAACGAAGTTAGACCTATAAAACATTCTGACCCAAGAGGAAAGTTCAAGCCTAATTGGGAGGGTCCATACATCATCAAAAGCATCTACCCAGGATCCGCAGTCCGTTAACCGATCTCGGACCAGACGAGAAGAGCCGAAGCTCACAAATGTCGACCAACTGAAGAAATACTACACTTAAGGTAAGTGCTCAAAACTATCTAAGGGTGGCGAACTCTCATACAACTTAAGGAGAAATTTTTTTAGGAGTCAATATCTCTCTCATAGCGTCAGGTAGAAAATAACTAGGGGCAGGGTCATCACTGTGTTTGGCCCCATCAGTCGGTCAGTCAAAAAAAAATAAAAAAATAAATCAAGAATTATTATTACGTCCACTATGGACGTACACCAATAAGTCCAAGGAATGATAACCCAGTATTCACTAATTAAGTCCACCACTAAGTCCACCAAGTTCATGTCCATTTTAGGATGTCCGTGCCCAATACAAGTCCAATGTTGGACGTCCACCCTAATAGCAAAATGACTAAAAATGTCGAAAAAAAAAAATAAAAAATAAAAAGACTAATCAAGAATTATTATTTTCAGTCTTATAGTGTCGATCGAAAAAAAAAATAATAAAAAAAAAATTCCATATTTATAAGGGGCACCGCCATCATCATACCAGGCCCACGTCAGTAGAATGAGTCTTTTGAAGTCATAGAGAGAGATATGTTTGTATGTATGTCATCACTAGACTTGTACACCATCTCCTAAAGTTCTATGAACAAGGGACGTCCAAACGGATAGATTTGAGTAGCAAAAAAAATAAAAAAAAAAAAAAAAAAAAAATTGTGTAGTTAATAAACAACCACTTGACAAAATTGGTCGGCATTTGAAAAAAATCAAAGAAGAATAAGAAGCATCGAGGAGAAATGGTCAACAATTGAAGGAGTTAGAAAAGAGTGGTAAGCGCATGATGAAACAAGGATAGAAGAAGGTAAGCCAGCATATATGTACTCGGGAATTTTTGGGCAAAACATCAAACAGTTGGGAATGGTTGGAAATGGGCAGATTTTGACTCTTGAAAATTCGACGGTGCCGGCGTAATACCAGTGTTCTCCCTCCCTACACGGTAATCAGGAAGTTGGGCTCGTATGTATCATAATCAGGTATTATTGTTTTCAATTTTATAGTGTTTATAAAAAAAAAAAAAAAAAAAAAAAAAAAAAAAAAAAAAATCTATTGTGTGGAAGCCTATAAGGAAAAATCTAGGTAAACATAAAAATGACAATAATAATAGAAATTGAACCGTTTAGATTGACAGAGGCAATAATTCCACACAATTAGTTGTATTTGTTTAGGATTTTTCTATTCTTTTTCTAGGATTATTTTTGTTAGGAGCATGTACTACTAATCGCTCTCTCTTGTGTGAAACATAGCCGAATGACCTCCCGATCCAAGGAAGTAAAGGACTGTCCAACCATAAAGATTCTTATCAAGGGAAAGAACTAATGAAGGTGACCAAAGCGGTCAAAAAAGTGGAAGTCAGGTGCTGCATCAAAGAGAGAAGATTTCCATATACATGATGGACACATAATTATAAAAAGGAATATATGCAAGAGAGAGTCATTGTAATTGGTAGGTAAGTGTTTTCTTGTTTTTGCAACGCAACAATTACGAACTTCTTGACTTAATTAATTAGTCATGGAGATGTATACGTATGCGTAAAATTAAATACTTAGAGATGTTCCGGGTGAACTCAATAGTGTTACACCGGACAATTCAAGGGAATTTCAACATTTTTTTGAGGGGCAGTACGAAATAGAATGTTCGGCTTTGCCATTCGGTTGCACGCAAACCTCTGCCAAAGAGGGGCAACTATAGACACCCTAATTTCGTACCTAATTTAAAGTAGTACTTCCGCGAAATGGTTAGGCAAACACCGTTCGTGCCCACAGTTAAGGTCCAGGGATAAACATATTTTTTAGGTCCACTAGGTGGAACACTTGAGCCAAAATGATAATCCATAAACCAGCTCACATTAGTGATGAAGTCCACTATGGACGTACACCAATAAGTCCAAGGAATGATAACCCAGTATTCACTAATTAAGTCCACCACTAAGTCCACCAAGTTCATGTCCATTTTAGGATGGAACCGTTTTTTTGGGGACCAGCCTTTTTTTTGGGGGACCATGGTTTTATTTTGGGTAAAAACATTAGAAGTAATTCTAGGTCACCCCATATCTAGTTATTTATTTAATACCTAATCTACCCTCTTAATTAATTTTAGGTTATGATTAGTGAAATGATTTAGTTAAAAACAATTAGTGAGATTAAATTAAAAGATGGGTTTATTATTAGTTGAGTAGAATTATTGTGAGAGTAGAGTTAGAGAAGATGAAAGAGAAAAACATGAAGAATAATTTTTTTTCTTTCCAATTCACCCTCTTTGAGTATTCAAATGATGGATTTTATCAACCACAACCGGGGAGGAAGAGTATTTGGGTGAACAAGTATGCTCCAAACTCGAGATAATGTATGTTGAATTGGTAAAAACTTCCCAAAAATGTAAAATTTTGAACTGGATTTTGAACAGTTCCGGTTACTTTATATGAAGAATTAAGTAACCGAACTCATCCGAAGGTGTAGTTCGGTTGCTTTGTGAGGATGAACAAGTAACCGAACTCATCTGAATGTGTAGTTCGGTTTCCTTGGGAGATAAACAAGTAACCGAACTAGTTTGAAGGTGTAGTTCGGTTGCTTGATCCAAACACGCAGGTTACCGAACTCCATATTAATGGAAGCTCTGACATGCAGCGTTATGTTCGGTTGGTTCGCAACTAACCGGATTTTACGTACAAATAAATTTTAACCAAGTGTATAGGTTCGGTTGGTTCGCAAACTGCATGCTTTTGCGATCCAACCGAACTAAGTTTAATAAGTTCGGTTGTTTCGCAAAATTGAGATCAATTGCACAACCAACCGATCTTAACAAACAAAAATTTCTTATGATTTTAACCGTAGAGTTCAGTTACATGGCAGTTTTAAAAATTTTGCGAAATAACCGAACAAAGTTGATAGAGTTCGGTTATAAGAGAAATAAAAATAATGGGAAAACAAGAAGGTTCGGTTACATGGAAACTTTTTTTTATGTTTTTAACCCTAGAGTTCGGTTACATGGCAATTTTATACATTTATGTGAAACAACCGAACTCGTCAGTTCGGTAACATAGTTATAAAGCATATAGAACCGAACTCATCTGAAGGTGTAGTTCGGTTGCTTTGTTAGGATGAACAAGTAACCGAACTCATATGAATGTGTAGTTCGGTTGCCTGGTGAGATGAACAAGTAACCGAACTCAACACTGTAACCTCCATTAAACCTCTCCACAACTTCCATTTTCAACTCATTTTGATGATTACTTCTCATTTTTTCAACCAAAAACAAACGACAAGTAATGGGTTTGTGAGAATATCTTTGCTAAAGATTTAAATTAAGTTATATATATATAGAGGTGGTGGTGGTTGGTGGTGGTGGTGGTAATCAATGGTTGGTGGTGGTGATAATCAGAGGTGGTGGTGGTGGTAATCGGCGGTGGTGGTGGGAGGAGGTGGTGGTGGTAATCGGCGGTGGTGGGCGGTGGTGATGGTCGGAGGTGGTGGTGGTAGTAATCGGCGGTGATGGGAGGTGGTGGTGGGAGGAGGTGGTGGTTATATATATAGAGAGAGGTGGTTATTAGGTTGGTTTTAAATAAAATTAGGTTAAGGGTAGGTTAGTAATTTCAACGCATTAGGACATCCCTTATAACTAGAGGGAAGGTGGCCTAATCAAACCATGGTCCCCTCAAAGAAACCATGGTCCCCCAAAAATGGTTCTTAGGATGTCCGTGACCGGTACAAGTCCAATGTTGGACGTCCACCCTAATAGCAAAATGACTAAAAATGTCGACACCTTAGTCTAGCTTTGTTCGCAAGAAATTCCATGTTTGCAAAAATCTTGAGATTAAATGATATTTGGCTATTTTAGTAAAAGAAATTAAAATGATTTTGGAGAATTTATTAGTTTGGAAATAATAATGATTTATTTGTTTAAAGAATTTAGATTTTTAATATGAATCGTCGGATTTAGGTCATTTTAATCCTACGGTAATTGTTGACGGGAGAAAGCTATAAATAGGGAGTTATTTCACGAGTATTGGGGGAGGAATTTTGAGAGGAAAAAAATTGATAGAAATCGGTAGGGCAAAAGAATTGAGAGAAGAAAAATAGTGGAGAAAATTGTTAAGGGAATATAGGTTAATTACGTGGAGCAGTGGTGTCCGGATACGATACCGGCAGCTAGCATTGTTGGATTCGCTCATTAAGCTAAGTAACATAGCAAAATTCTCGACAACGAAACAGGTGATAATTGTACAAAATTGGTATCATGCATTATTTATTTTACATATTGCAATCTAAACCCTAGTATCCCAGGTTATAAAGTAGAGGCCGATCTTCAGATTGGACGGGTTAGGTGCCTCACACCTTCCTAGCCCGTATCTTGATTCCCGGATTTTTTTTTGTTTTGGACCAAGTCTTATTTTGGGTCCCAACTCCCTAAATTAAGGGGCGGCTTTGATAATAATAATAATAATCTTCCTTAATAATAAATTTCCACGTGATTCCCATTTTGGATATATTTAGAGATTTTCATAGATTTCGACGGTATCCACACAGAGATAATAAGAGATAAAGTATTTAATGGCGACTTCGGTTTTGCATTATCCGATAACGTATTCACAGCTCCATCGGAAGTACCCATCCTCCTCCAACCTCTCGCCAACTTATTATCTGAAGTTGTCCTTCACGCCTCTGTCACCCCCTGCATCTGACAATGATCATCAGCAAAATTTCTTCGGCAATTTCCGCATGCAGTAGTAAATTCCGAAAGCATAACCAGCGTTGAAGCAAGAAAAAGAAGAAAT
Organism: Papaver armeniacum; assembly: GCA_023531295.1. Classification (NCBI taxonomy): domain Eukaryota; kingdom Viridiplantae; phylum Streptophyta; class Magnoliopsida; order Ranunculales; family Papaveraceae; genus Papaver; species Papaver armeniacum. Next base: position 1,345,789 of record JAJJWW010016832.1, on the reverse strand, counting down.
TAATGGGAACCATTGCCAGCAAAATCATCCTGCGGATAAGTTTTACCCTTCAATCTCTCAATCCGATCGTAACTGTTGATTTACTGTTTTAAAATTAGATTTCAAGACAAAAAACTGTTTATGATTCTTAAATTCCATCGATTATTTATTCCAATTTCAAACCATCGCGCCTGTAATCTTCAAATCTTTCCTTTGATGCAGAATAACATTACCATGTTGATAATTTGCCCGAATGAACAATTTCTCTTTGTTTACTGCCAAGAAAGTGTATTGCTGATGTTGGTTTACACCAGAACTCATATAATACTTTAAAGCTTTCCATTGGCTTACAAGACTCGAGTTCGTATCTGCTCCGTATTCACTACAAGAAACTAAAGTTGTAAAACAAGAGTTCAGATTCCATACATGTAACCAACCTCTATCCAGTAATCACTGCCACCCAAATTCGCGCCTATCATTAAAACCATCACCCCACTGCCGTCCGAGGATACTACTGCCTAGCATCTTCGACCACCAACTGCCGGAGTTGATAAAAGTACCATCAATGTCGAATCCAAAGACTCAGCCATCTCAATTCTCGACAGTACTATCAAGCCGATAGCAGGGTCACTGTCACCTTATTCTCGCTATTACGAGCAATGAGGAGAGGTAAAGAACGCCATCCAGCACTTTCACTCCTAGATGCAACATGGGATCTACTACCTCCTGTCATGACAACGTTCATCCGCGTTCATCTTTCATGGCATCGACAACCCGAATCTTCCAACTAACTAAGAATACCCAGCCCAGTTGCCGACGACGACTACTGCCAAATTTTAACTGCCACCAAAAATCCGCATCCACCATCAAAACTAACACCTTACTGCCATCCGAGGACACAAAATCCGAAGACTCAATCATCAGCAACGATAATAAAGTTCATGGCTTCGGCAGAACCCCTGTTAATGACGAAGGAATTGTGGACTTACAAAGAAGAATTGGCCAATATCTTTACAGACTCAGTTGCCGAAATGATTGCACTTCAACGAAGAAGAACTGTGTCCTACTAACACAGATAAGACATTCGACTTCAATTGAGCAAAGAAGAACCGAAGAGGTGATGAATAGCCGAAGTAATGAAGAAAGGATCGTAGTTGCATATGAAAAGAGCTAGCTGTAGGTCAGATATGCCTCCATATAAACAACAGGACATTATAAGAACAAATACTTCGTTCGGAAAGATAAATGACACAAGAAGCAACCAAAGACTATCGTTCACGCAACTGACTGACTACGAGACTGCCACAACGTTCAAGGATAGGCCAACATCAGCTCTCCCACTGCATCCTTCACCGTAATCAACAGAATCATTTTTATTTGAAGAAAATAACCAAGCGCTCCATGAGATCGGCTCCAACTATAAGAACGTTCTAACCAGCAACAATGATGAAGTCCATCACACCATCTTCTTAGTCTCTGCCTACGCCGACAATACCACCAGAAACAAACCTCTATGAGTCTATGTTGTGTTAGGCGCTAGGCGAGGCGAGGCGCCAAGCCCGTCGCCTAGCGCCTAGCCGCCTAGGCGCGCCTAAGGCGCTTTAGGCGAACATGCACAATGCTTCACATAACCGAAAACTTAAGCAGCTCCCTTCGTCTGTGCGACAGATATTTTCTTGAAGATTGTTGCGCCATCCAAACAATTGTTACATTATCCATGTGAATATACGAAGTGACTAGAAGCTAACAGACTTGATAAGAATCAAGATTAAATGTGTCCATCTGCTACTCATGCTTGCACCTACTGTAACTAAGAAGTGCATGATTGCAGAGATAGCTTTATCTCCATAGATACTAGATAGTCTTAAATATAAACTAAGGTATATCAATCCCCTAAATCTCAACTTTTATTTCCATATTTTCGTCATTGACTATTGGGATTAATTGATCTTTCCATAGTGTAATTTCTATAATTATATCAAGTAATAAAACCGATTACTGATTTGACTATGAATGGCCAAAATTAGGAAATAAAAATCAATCAGCATTAATAATTCGTATAAATCTCAATTTTTCTTTTTATAATTTCGTCATTATAGTTAGCATTAGGAAATAAAAATCAAGCACTTTATGTCAATCTTTTTCTTACCATCTTTTTGATCATACAATGTTAGCAGTAATTGATCTTGAAAAAGGAAACAGGGTATTGTTAAGTTGCAAGTTTATTAAGTTTCCATATCTCAAATAAAAACTAATCCCTTCAATCACGAACTTTCCAAATATTCTCATTATTACGTCTGTAATTTAGACGTAAAATCTCTCCAATTAAGATTTGAGAATATATACAAAGTTTCATATTTGGTACAGGTAGAGATTATGAAAAAGGATGAAATAATGAGGAAAAAAAAAGAAACGGAGAAGGATAGGGATATAGAGTTCTGCTATATAGAGAAGAATGATGATTTACCCATGGCGCTTAGGCTAGCGCCTAACACTTCTGCGAGGCGCCAAAAGCGCCAAACTCTCCCGCCTAAGGCGCCAGTGTAGAAAGTAGTGTAACATAGAGTTACTCGGGCGCTAGACCAAAGCTTTTTGCGCCTTTGGCGCCTAGGCGCTCTGGGCGAGCGCTTTCACAACATAGCTATGAGTTATACCGTTTTTTCTTCGTTTCACTTCATCAATTCCAGATCGCAACAGTTAATAGAAGAGAACATCGAGGGCGCCATCAATAAAGGAACATTGGGCAAGACCGGGGAAGTGACGAGAGCTAAGCATGTATGTAGTAGAAGCATCAACAAAGACAAGCTTCGGATCACAAAAACAATCGAAAACATCACGAAACTCCTTCAAATAGTAAACTCGGCTTCCAGTTATCCGAAGCCTCCAGCCTAGTAGAGCATCCGGATCACAAAATCGAAGCATCACAAAACACTAAACAACATCAATATCACCATTTTCTCTTTTCTACTCGTTTACATCAAACACGGAACCCCGGTAACAACAAGCAGTGTATTCAATTTTTTATCCGGAGTCCCCGTCAGGCTATCACTCATAATTCCGCTATTCCTGTATCCAACACTCGATCACCAAAATCCACACCCGCTATCAAAAACCATTATTTTACTGTCATCCAAGGGCACTACTACTCAACAATATCGAGACCGATCAGCAAAATCTAACAACAAACATCTCAAGGAAAGACACTTTGAAAAGGGCGACCTAGTGTTCGCTATACTTTGAAAATACCTTCCTCATACCGGAAGAGAGGCTCATAACGCCGAAAACTATGAGATGAGAAATGCCATGAGTACTGTAGATGTAGAAAATCCTACTACTACATCCAAAGGATCTATACTAAGAAGTAAACATGCAAAGACATAGAAGAACACAAGATTTACGTGGTTCGGTATGATTACCTACGTCCACGGGGTTAAAGGATGATCTTATTACTTGATTCAAGATTACAAGACGAGTGTTTCTCTCTCAATGCTCTAGGTGTGCTCTCTTTCCTCACTTTTCACTTGAGTTTTACCTCTCTACATGGTCTCTATTTATAGTCACAGGTGATGATACATCCAGTACTACGATGTTAGGCCTGATGTAGCTTCCTTGATGTTCTTCTCGGGTGATCAGTTGACGCCTCGGCCGATGTTCCTATTTGTTCAGGTCGAGATACTTAGCCGAGCCGAGTGATGTCCCCTTCTGCTATCCCGTCACTCGATGTCTCTTACTTGGTGGTGATGACCGATGTCGCCCTTTGGGTCCTTGGCCGAGTCTTCCTTGACCGAGCTCTTCTTATCTCTTCACCAACTCTGTCAGCGCATTTATTGCTCTGGTACCCGATGACTATCACATCATGACTTTCCTCCTTTATGACGACTTCTCGAGTTGTCTCTGCTCCTCTTTCCTCGCGCTCAGACTTGGTGAGGCGATTCGGTACTTCTAGCGCATATTTCCCTTGGTATATCGTGGCCTAGGATTGTTCCACCTGTCCTTGTGGATTATTTACACCTACATTTATGCCCCTTATTCCACTCGTGTGATCGACACGTGGGGAAGAAACCGCCTCGTCTTCCCACGTCCTCGGTCATGCCGGGTTTTGCGCCATGTTGTTCCCCACTCTTTTCGCTTGCCGCAACCTGTTCACCTTCTTCGCGGTTACCCACAGATGGGGTTTATTAGCCCGACCCTTAAACCTTGTTTCTCTTTTATTTCCTTCTCTTGCAATTTTCCTCACTCCTCCTCTGTTTTTTCTCCATATTTTTTCCATCGTTATTGGCTATATTCTCAAACTTTGTTTCCTCCCCCTTTTCCTTATCGTCTCAAACTTTGTCGTTTCTGTTCCCCTGTCTTCGTGCCGCTGCATCTTCCGATTCCGGCCGAATTTTTGCCCCTCCCGTCGTTTCTTATACTAACTTTCATGGCGTCTTCAACTCCTTCGATGACGGAAAAAAGGTGCGTGAGTTATGTGTTTTCTGATGAAGACGGCGTATCGCTTGATTCCCTGTTTGTTATAGAGAGTCCTTCCAAGTATGATTATCGTGCTCTAGACTCTATCTTTCCTGATAATCCTTCTTCGTTTTCATGTAGGGCTGATAAGAGAGTTGCAAAAGATTTGACGGATGAGCAATTCGTTCAACAGTTGAAGGATGAGTTCAGCCTCCATGGTTATGACGTTAGGCTCTTATCGGGCCAAAAGGGTGTTTTGAAGAAAGATGATGTCATGAAATTTCCACATTCGGCCGAGGCGACCCATCGTCACCAAGTGGGTCGATTGGAGCTCGGGTTGCGTTTTCCATTGTATGATCCCTAGCCGTCCATTTTGGTATGAGGCCATCTCAAAGATCCGCCCGTCTCGCGCCTCGGCCCAATGGAATGGCAACACCTTTCGCATCTTGTCCGAGTGGGAGAGCGTGAGCGAGGCGAGTGTACTCCTACTACTTGGTATACTTACGATCCCTCCCAGGCAAGGCATCGACTATACTCCCGCGGTTCTGCGGTAATTACCGAAGCAGAACTGCTACCAATGGTGATCTCGCCGGTTTTGCTGCTAGCCCTCATCGCCATAAGACTCTTCCTGAGGGTGTTAAGAAGCTTTTGTTGGACGAAAATCCTGAGGGTAAGAGTTCCAAATGACATGCCCGTCATACTAGTGATGCAGCCTGGGACCGTGTTCCTTTGGTTATTTCTGGTCCTCTTCTGAGTGGCCAATTCCCTCCTCCGGCCGAGCCTTATCCTTTCTGGGTGGTCAACATCGATCGGGTGAGCATTTTTCCCAATTCTAGGCTTAACTGGTTGCTTCTGAGACTCGTGGGGTAATGTTTTAGTTTGGTGCTTTGCAGCCTAAGTCCCAGAGTGTTCCTTCTGAGCCTCTCGTTCCTCGGAAAAGGGATAGAGTTGCAGGAGCCGAGGAGGAGACAGGAAAGGTAACAAATATACTGCTCCCTTGTCGTAGTACATTTACTTGCCCCTATATGTTGCCTTACATGGTTCTGACATCGGCTCATGTGCAGAAGCTGAAAGTTGACAAGGCTGGTGGTATTTCGGCGATAGATGGCGAGGATCCCGATGATCGGCTGCCTTTATCACATTTCATGAGGAAGTCGCCTCAGAAATCTTCTGATGTTTTGTCTACCCTTGTAGGTGGGAAGCCCAAAGGCAAGGGCAAGGAGACCAAGGGCGATCTACCTGCCCCTGAAAAGACTTTGCCCCAGCGGAAGGTGACAAAGGGTTGTTCTCGCCGATGGCGTTGTGTATCTTGATTCTGATGGTGATGACGACGATGATCTTTTCGATGGGGAGGATGATGTTGATGGCGATGAAGAAGAGCCGAAGCAAGTGAAGAAGTCTGGTGGTGGTGAGAACAAGGTGGTTGTTCATGATGAAAGGAATGTCGTTGCTGGGGGCGAGTTACTAGACCCTATTTCTCCCATAGTCCCTAACTCAGGTAGAAGTACCTCCTTCACTGTTTCGGGGCTTATGTGCAACTCTCTTGGGGCCCTCATTTCTCCTGATTTTTCTTCTCTGTCCGATGAGGAGAAGATCAATGCTGTCTCGTTGTATGAGGCCGGTCTGAAAAGTACCTTTGATCTGCTGGTAAGTTGAGTTGTTTGGGTGACGCCCTCATGTTTTGTTGGTAAGTGCTGACCATGATGGTGTTTGTAGGATATCAACCGCTCGTTGTTGAATGCTGCCATCCAGCGCAGGGAGGTCGCCGAGAGAGAGGGTCTTCGCCTCTTGTTACAGCAGGAACGTGAGCGATCCCGAGGGTTGGAGAAGCGGTTGGCCGAGACCCAAGGTATTTATTTTACTTTCAGCTAGTCATGATTGATCTTGTAGTGCCAATATCCTGAGCTTAGTACTACCTGCCTAGCCGAATCTTCTAGTGCGGAGGCCGACGCTGCCACGAGGTATCGTTTGTTGAAAAGGGAACTGAACATTGAGCGAGATCACGTTTCGAACTTGCAACAGAGGATAGTTAATAAGGATGGTAAGATCGATCGCTTGGAGACCGAGATTAAGGATCTTCAATCCAAACTACATCGTTACGAAACCTTTGAATACGTTCCCGAGGAGATTGACAATCTTAGGGCGAACTTGGCTCGGTCCTAAGGTGTTGCTGCTGACAAAACGCTGCTGGTCGACAACCTAGAGAGTCAGTGTGGTCGGTTAAGACGTCAGGTTCAAGACTTGCATGCACCCGCTTCGGATTCTTGGAGAGAAGAACGGCATTGAAAAGTGTAGTCAAGAATCCCTTGAGAAACTAGCAAAGTTCAAGGAAATTTCTGAGGAGTTGGAGTGGGTTCGTGCTCAGTTATCAAGCCTGCAGTTAGCCCATTCCCGGCAGAGGGCCGATTGGAGTGATCATAAAAAATACTGCCCCTCCAACGAGTTTAACGAACAACGATACCTAGAACTTTCTTCCAAGATTTCGTCCCTTGAGTGTAGCTTGTCCGAGTCTGAAGAAAATGTTAGAGTAGTCACCCCTTTGTTGGAAGGTGGTGGACTTTATGTTGTGTCTTCCTTGTTATTGTTTCCATGTTGTTGCTATGTGACTAACTACTCTCGTGTTTTGGAAGCCGAGCAAAGGAAAGTGGCATCGTTGGAAGAGGAGATTGCCCGACTGAAAGGGAGGGAGGCGCAATTACTCGGTAAAGTGGCCACGGCTGAGGCGGCGTTGACGCAGCTAACATAGGACCTTGCTGCTGAGAAGGCGAGGTTTAATGATGAGCTCGTCTCGAAGGTCAAGGCCGGTGTGAAGGCGGTGCTTGATAAGAAACGAGTCGATGCTGCTGCTAAGAAGGCGATTCTGGGTCATGTTCCTTCCAAAGAGTGAATATGTATTTTGCAGCGCTGCGTCGCTATCTTACCCTTTCCCATGGGTTATAATCCACTCGAACACCTTTAATTTCTCGTAAACTTTTATTGGGGTGCTGCGTTGCCGATTTGGTTGTGTTTCTTGCTACCGACGTTGTTATGCGTGTTAATGTTCTTATTTATGTTAAGCTGACGATGTGTGGTTTATTTTCGCGATCTTGTTATGTATGCCTGCATAGATAAATAGGTTAATCATAAATGCCGTTTCTGTCGAACACACTCAATAAGGAGGGTCATCGGGCCCAATGCCATGTCCCGATTGAGGTATCTCATCACCGTCTCTCGAGATTTAGTGGAAGGGTAGTTGGTATTTCCTAATTTCTATGGGATCGATATCCCAAGAAGTTATCGATTAACTTTCTTGTGCAAGTGATTTCGGCCACTTGCGAGGGGAGCAATGTTGTCTGCTCGATTGTAGGGTACTCATGCCCCGACAATCGGCCACTGGTTTCCAACCACCAGGGCCCTAGGACTACCTCGGCACTTGCGCTCTGCCATCGCCCCGAGTTCGAATAGTCCGTCTTAGTGTAATTCGCCCCGGCACTTGCACAATGCCATCGCCCCGGGTTCGAAACGACCATTTTAGACGCAATTGTCATATTTCCAACCCCACGCGGCCTTTCAAGGAAATAAATGACAATATATTATACCTGCTCTCATGGGTGATATAGCTTTAGTCGCGTAGCATTCCACGGTCGTGGCTCGGGTGTTCCGTCCGGTTTCAGTATCTTATATGCCCCTTCGCCGACTTTCTCGACAATGGTGTAAGGTCCTCCCCATCGTGCTGCTAATTTTCCGCCCTTTTTATCGCGTTCATAACTTGGTAGATGCTTTAGTACCAACTGTCCCGGTTGAAATTCTCTTAGTCGAACTCGTTTGTTGTATTCTCGTTGGATTCTTTGTTGGTAATTTTCCATTTTCTGCAGAGCCATTTCTCTTGTTTCTTTTAGATCATCGAGTTTAGCCAGGATGAGATTCTCTGAGATGTTTTGTCTCCATGCTTCAGTCCGTGTTGTAGGTATCATTGCCTCGGTTGGAAGGATGGCCTCGATCCCATAAGTTAACATGAAAGGCGATAACCCGGTGGCCTCTCTGCGAGTCGTCCTATATGCCCACAAAACGTTATACAGTTCTTCGCACCATTCTCTATATTACCCATCTAGCTTTTTCTTCATGTTATCGGCGATGGTCTTGTTTGTGATCTCGGCCTGTCCATTGCTTTGAGGGTACAGGGGTGTAGATTTGCTCTTCCGAATATTGTAGGTGTTGAATAGCAAGTCGATGTTCTTGCCCTGTAATTGTTTCCCGTTGTCAGAGACGATTGCTGCCGGTATTCCAAAGCGACATATGATGTGTTCCCAGATGAACCGAAAAACGTCTTTATCTCGTATGTCTTTTAATGGAGCGGCCTCTACCCATTTCGTAAAATAGTCGGTGGCTACAATTAGGTACTTCCTCTGCCCCGACCCGACATGCAATGGTCCCACGATTTCGATTTCCCATTTAGCGAAGGGCCAGGGACTGATGACGGAGTTTAATGTTACTGCCGGTGCGTGTATCTTTTTTCCAAATTTTTGGCATTCGTCGCAGACGAGGGCCATGTGTCTCGCGTCCTCATTCATGTACGGCCAGAAGTATCCCATGGTTTTTGCTCGTGCTGCTAGGCTACGGCCCGAGCTGTGGTTTCCCGCTGCCCCATAGTGCAATTCGTTGAGGATTGTGTGCCCCTCTTCCTTGCTCAAGCACCTTAGTAATGGTCCCAGGTATGATTTTTTGTATAGAATGCCATCTCGAAGTTCGTACGCGGCCGCTTTGCTTTTGATTTTGTTGATTTCAGGTCGCCCCTTGGGCAATTTTCCTGTTTCGAGATATTCGTGAATCGGCTTCCTCCAGTCGTCGGCCCGGTATTGATCGGTAGTGGTGGCTGCAACATGTGCGCCGATATCCTCGGTCTCGGGTACTGAAGGCATTAAGACTCTCATAACTCTGATGCCCTCGATGCTTGAATCTGTCAACATGGAAGCAATGTATGCAAGGGCGTCCGAGTGTCGATTGTCTTTTCTGCAGATGTGTCGAAACTTGATGCTTGGTATCTGCCCGATGTAGAATTGGGCGAGCTCCCAGTATTTCTGTAACAAGGGGTCATGTATGGCGTATTGCCCGTTGATTTTTCGGATAACTAGCTGGGAATCGCTTGTAAGCCGTACCTCTTGGATTCCCATCTCCACTATCAAGCGCAGAGCATGTATTACCGCTTCGTATTCCGTGACGTTGTTAGTTGCTTTAAATTCAAGCCTAAAGGAGTGGACCATCTTTTTGCCCTTTGGTGTCGTGAAGACCAGTCCTAAACCCGATCCTTCTTTATTGGATGACCCGTCCACGAAGACCTCCCATCGTGTCGGGCTGCAAGTTTCGAGTAGGTCGGACGGGTCCTCTCGGTCTTCCTCCATTCCGGGAATGTCTTCTACTTCGTCCTCGTCGCTGAGGGGGAAATCTGCCAAGAAATCGGCCACTGCCTATGCTTTCACCGTTGTTCTCGTTTCGTAAAAATATCGAATCGTTTATTTGCGCACTCCACGAGAGATCCGTCCCGACCTAGCTGCGTTGTCGAGCACCGACTCTATGGAGGACTTGGTTAGCACCCGAATCTTGTGGGTTTGGAAATATGTCCGAGCTTCGTGTTGCAAACACCAATGCTAATATTAGTTTCTCGATCCGGTATAGTTCCTTTCTGCCGGATTCTTCATGGTCTTGCTTATGAAATATACCGCTTTTCTTCTACTCCCACGTTCTTGACTAGTACGGCGCTGATGGCGTGACCGGTTGCCCCGAGATATAGTGTTAGTATGTCCTCGGGCTCGGGTCTTTGTACTACCGGTAGACTCGCGAGATGTTGCTTGATTTTCTGAAATGCTTCTTCACACTCCTCGGTCCATTTAAATTTCTCTCCCTTTCTTAACGTTCCGAAGAAATCTTTGCACTTGTCAGACGACCGAGAGATGAATCGTCCTAAGGCCGCCAAGTTCCCATTTAGCCGTTGCACGTCCTTAACTGTTACAGGCGATGGCATTTCTACTACGGCTCTGATTTTATCTGGGTCTGCCTCGATCCCTTTGTCGGTGATTATGTATCCTAGAAACTTGCTCGAGGTGACCCAGAAGGTGCACTTGGCCGGGTTTACCCTCATCCTGTACCTCCTCATGGTTTGAAAAATGCCCCTGAGGTCGTCGATGTGATTATTGGCCACCTTGCTTTTGACCAGCATATCGTCCACATATACCTCAATGGTGTCGTGTATTTTATCTTCGAACATATCTTCCACCAACCTTTGATAGGTGGCGCCCGCAATCCTTCAACCCGAATGGCATTTTGGTGTAGCAACACAATCCTCTTGGTGTGAAGAAAGATGTATGCTCTTGATCTTCGGGGGCCAGGGGTATTTGATTGTATCCTGAGTATCCGTCCATGAGCGTTATCGCCTTGTACCCGACAATGGATTCCAGTAGCTGATCGATGCTGGGGAGAGGGAAGCTGTCCTTTGGGCATGCTTTTTTCAATTCACTATAGTCGATGCAGATTCGAACGCCCACATTCGTTTTGGGGACTATCACCATATTAGATATCCATTGTGGGTATTGGGCCTTTCGAATGATTCCTGCCGCGTACAACTTCTTCAGCTCGGCCTCCACCGCCGGTTGTAACTCGGGTGCGATTCTTCTCATCTTTTGCCTGATGGGTTTGAACTTGGGGTCTATTCGTAGGTGCGAGCAGACCTCCGGGTCAATTCCTTCCATATCGTGCATTTGCCAAGCAAATATATCCATGTGCTCCTTCAAAAGAGTTATCAACTGCTGGGACTGTTCGTTTGTTAAGAGGGACCCTATTCTCACTAACCTTGGCTCCTCCTCGGTGCCCAGATTGACTTGTCGGGTTGGATCTAGGGCCGAGAAATTTTGCTTTGGTTCGCCGATTGTCATCGGCTCTTGTGATTGCTACAAGATCTCTTTCTTGCCTGCTTCATAGGTAGCGATGGCTTGTGACATTACCTTTTGCAACTCCTCTCCCGCTTTTATCTCCTTGGACTTGTTCTTTTCTTGTCGCTTCCTAAATCGCCTTTCCTCGTTCTGCTGGACGTCTATCTGCACGCACTGCCTTGCCGCTTGGGGATCGCCTAGCACCTCTACTACTCCTCGATAAGATGGGAAACGCAATCTTTGGTGGTAGGCCGAGGCGACTCCCTTGATTCCTACGATCCAAGGTCGACCCAGAATCGCTTCGTATGGTGATACGACATCGACCACGCAAAAGGTGGTAAGTGTGTCGAGGAACCCTTCCCCGTCCGAGACTCTGAGGGTGACTTCTCCCTTTGGTACTGTGCCCCGCACCGCCAAGCCGTAGATTCGATAGGTCGATTTCGGATCGGGATGTCATCGACCAATTCCATCCTCTTGAAGGTGTCATAGAACGTAACTTCAACTTGGCGAGCTACCACCGTCCATTATCCCGCGGACGCCCATTCCTCGATCAAGAATTTATTACTAAGGGATCCCCATGTGCTTGTCCGTTTGATGGGACATCTTTCGCCGAGAAAGTAATCGGCTGCATCATCCATGGCTCCATGGGCAGGGTCTTGGCCACACTAAAGATTTCTTTGCCCGATCGATCCCTCTTATGAATCCTCGAGGTGATGCCGGTTCCAAAATCGTACCCTTGGGTTGCCGAGTGCGATATAGTGTTGCGGAACTGGGTGCCGCGATTGATTCTTATTTGGTGCACCGGGACCTCGGGCTGAATCGGGCGCCGACGGTGTCTTGACGAAATGTCGTAAATATCCGTCTCGGATCGGAGTCTTTGGACGATATCTTTACTTCCCGACAATCATTAGTAGAGTGGCCTCGAACCGGTGGTAACGGCAAAACTCGGGTGGTTTCTTGTTTCGTCGAACCGAACTCCCCGAGTCTTAGGGTACCGGATGTCATTCTTCTTTTCGACTTCTTTGAATATCTCCTCCAAAGGCGCGTTTAGCGGAGTGTAAGCTCTGGGTTCGTGACGGGGCCTCTTTCCCTTCTCAATCCAAACCTTCCTGTTCTCCCCATGATGTTGTGTGCTTGGCCTTTTTTTCGGATCGTTTCGAGGCTTCTTGTGGGCTTGCTTCTACGGTGGTGCTTGCCTCCTGTACTCCTCTATCTTGCGCTCCTTCCTGAATCTCCTCCAAATCGATGTAATGCTCTTGCATCTTCCGATCTCTCTTAGCGTTTTAGGCTTTTCTGTGTACATTGCTACCCAAATAGGATCTGACTTCCCTAACGAATTCTCAAATCCGAATATCTGTTGATCGACTGGCACCTTTCCAATGTCCGTACACAGCTTTCTCCATATGTCCGTCAAGGAGCGCAGCGGTTCCCTGAATCTTCGTGCGAGTGTGAACAGCTTATTGACTCTGGGCCGAGCTATACTGTTATGCATGTAGGTCTCTAGGAAGGTTTCCACAAGAGCCGCATAGCTTCCAACGGACTCGTCGGGCAGGGTGTAGAACCAACTTTTTGCCTCGCCCTCCAAGCTCGCTGGGAAGAATTTGCACATGACCACATCGTAATTCTTCCACTGTAACAAGGACATGCCATACATCTTGATGTGCTCTCCCGCATCACCCGTGCCGTCAAACCTAGATGGGAAGATCGGCAACGTACACTTGGGTGGGAATGGGGTCCGATCTAACTCCTTGGTAAACGGCGTCTTATGTGCTTCACTGATTACTTCTGCTAGCTTGTCGTCCTCGTTGTTTCCTGTCAATTTTTTGACCATTTGCTCAAGTCGTTCGATCTTTCGTTTGGTCGTCGCATCCATACCCTCATTGGTTGCTTCTTCCTCGGTCGAAGTATCCTCGGTTGGCCCATATCCTCCTCTTGGTCGATCGGGGTCGGGTATGTGTTCTCGGCTTGGGGATGGCGGTGGGGTGTTTCTTGATGGAGTGTGGTTGCTAGATGCGCCTCGGCTCGACGATCCCCTCGACCCCGCTCTCCTGTTACGGAGTCTGTAGTTTTCATGTTCTAAAGCGAGGTTTCTCCTTTGCAGTTCCCTCATTAGGTCTTCCTGCCTTCTTTGGCTTGCCAATATAGCGAGTAACATCGGGTCGGTGCTTTCGTGGCTAGAGTGGCCATTTACTTGTTGTCCTGCTGCATTGGGGGGTACAGCTGGGGGCCTTGTCGAGAGAGTGACTGGGGGTACGTTTGAAGCTACGGGATGATCGGCCACTACTGGGGGAATGCCTCGGTTATGGTCGCCCCTTGCTATGTGTACTCGTCTAAGCCTCTCCCCTTCTCGTTCTAGTTCCTGCTGGTACTCCGTCGGTTGCCTTTCTCGCCCTCGTTCCTCCTGTATCGTCTGCACTTCCTCCTCTTCCTTGGTATCCGATGCGGTTCTTCCATCCACCATGTCGTCCTCGTTCCCTCGTCCCATCTGACTCGGGTTAATCCTCAGCATCCCTGGTGGGAGATCATCGTCTCGACCTAAATCAACTTCCTCGTCGACAGTTGCCATGCCTCTGTCTAGTGCCTGAATCTCGCTTTGATGGTTTTGTCGGATGTCCTGCCGTCGGGAATCCGTAAGTCCTTCATGCATACTAGATCCCGCTATGGCCCGATTCCTGAGAATCCTACTCGTCCTGGATGTGCTCGCCATCGCCTTCGGTGTTGTTCCTGTTCTTCGGCTCGCCCGTCCGTCCCTACCTACGTAAGCAAAGTACACGACCCTTATTTCGAATTGTTTTCGAAAAGGTTAAGAATGAAGTACAGCAGTTCTGCTGTGCAAGGTAAAAAAGAAAAGTTTTGTAGTACAATTCTTTCTATGCTAGCGTGTTTATCTTAGCCACCAAGTGGTCTTGACCGAAAAGGACAATCTTTTGGAAAGATACCTCCACACATCGCTTTCGGTACTTTCCCTATGCATTAATCATTATTTGTCCTAACATTCCTTGTGCCAGAAATCATTAATCGTCCGTACACTAGATCGGAAGATTTCTTTCTTGACTATGGTTGATAATAATGACAACCCTCAATAGCTGTTTGTGATGACGGTCCGTCTACACAAGTCGCCGGGAATCCCCGGAAACGGTTGTATGGTGAGATTCCTGAGGTTTTCTACTGGTCCGTGGAGGCTTTCTTGTAGGATCAAGGTGAGGCTTTTTTGACGAGACGCTCACGATAATCCCTTCAGCTTTGGTTTCCGGAAAACTAAACCCGATGACTTCGAGTCAGCTTTACCTTCATCGTCATTGTACTCTGGTCGTCTGACCGAAAAAGACTTTAAACGGCATCATATATTTCCGCTTAGCTTCTACCGATCATCAAAGGTGATCCATTCGGGAGCTTTGGGATGTTATGATGGACTTTTCAAGGGTTAAGTAAATGAAGACAAGTGTAACGAAGTCTAGCCTTTAATCATAAAGGTGACCTGTAGACGATAAATCTGACAAACAACGCACTTTGACCGTTAGAGTCTTTCACTTAGCATCGACTATCATCCATAAATGGTTATAGGAGTCATGAATCTCTCTTTAACGATGTTGAATCAATTGGCGGTGACCAGCGAGATGGAATTTCCTTCTAGCTTCTACCAACATCAAAAGATGTTATCTTGGGAGCTTATTGATCTTCCAATAACTTGCTTAGGCACCTCAAAAAACAATGGTCTATCTTAATGATTCAAAACATTTTGCGATCCTACTGCGAAAGACAAAAACACAAAGCGAGACTCACATCAAACTCCCTAAGGCTTTTGCTAGGAGGTCAAGGATCGAAAACGTGTTTTGGACGACTCTACTCAAACGAAGAACACAAAGAGACTCATATCAAAACTTCATAAGGTTTTGCTAAGAAAACAAGGACAAGAAAACTTCGTAAGCTCTGTTTTTCAACATTCTAACCAAAAGAGTTTCTCCCTTAGCTTCAACTAACACACGAGGTGGCTTAGGAGCTTGGATTTCTCTCTTTTGGTCTCCGATTTCAAGGTATCCGAAGATGTTATACGGTCCCCTTAGTCGGCGCCCGAATGTAGATGTAGAAAATCCTACTACTACATCCAAAGGATCTATACTAAGAAGTAAACATGCAAAGACATAGAAGAACACAAGATTTACGTGGTTCGGTATGATTACCTACGTCCACGGGGGTTAAAGGATGATCTTATTACTTGATTCAAGATTACAAGACGAGTGTTTCTCTCTCAATTCTCTAGGTGTGCTCTCTTTCCTCACTTTTCACTTGAGTTTTACCTCTCTACATGGTCTTTATTTATAGTCACAGTGATGATACATCCAAGACTACGATGTTAGGCCCGATATAGCTTCCTTGATGTTCTTCTCGGGTGATAAGTTGACGCCTCGGCCGATGTTCCTATTTGTTCAGGTCAAGACACCTAGCCGAGCCGAGTGATGTTCCTTTCTGCTATCCCGTCACTCGATGTCGCTTACTTGGTGGTGATGACCGATGTCGCCCTTTGGGTCCTTGGCTGAGTCTTCTTTGATCGAGCTCTTCTTATCCCTTCACCAACTCTGTCAGTGCATTTATTGCTCTGGTACCCGATGGCCATCACATCATGACTTTCCTCCTTTATGTCGACTTCTCGAGCTATCTCTGCTCCTCTTTCCTCGCGCTCGGACTTGGTGAGGCGATTCGGTACTTCTAGCTAGGGGTGTAAATTGGGCCGGGACGGGCAGCCGGCCCGTTTTCTATCACAGCCAGGCCGACAGTGCCTTATAATCGCCTACCCAAAAAGCCCATCAGTAGGGCAGGCCAGGTAGAAGCACTTATTTTGAGGCCCAAAACTTGCCCAAAGCCCATTTTATAAGGGCGAGGCCAAACAAAGCCTCGGGTTTTTGAGTTTTCAAAATTTAAATAATTGATTTAACTTCTATTTATAATTTGGAGATTAAATGAACAATAGGTTAAAATAATCTTAAATAAGTAATCTTCTAAATGTAAAATAGAAATGAAAATAAGAATTTTAATCCAAAATATAACCAAAATACATAAAAATTTGCTCTGACATTAGAGCAAAACCATTAAAAATTTAAACGGATACCAGGCCAGGTTGTTCGGGCAGGTATCAGGCCAGACTATTAAATTTTAGGGAAAACCCGAGCCTGCCCATTTAAACTAGTCAAGCCAGGCCAGGCGGCCCGTGACGGGCTGCAACAGGCTTTGGGCTCATTTGGGTACAGGCAGGCTCAGGCGGGTACATGCGGGCCGAGTATTTTCGGGTATTATTTACACCCCTACTTCTAGCGCATATTTCCCTTGGTATATCGTGGCCTAGGATTGTTCCACCTGTCCCTGTGGATTATTTACACCTACAATTATAGCCAATGAAAAAAAAAATGATAAATGAAAATGAGCCACAAGTTCAGCAAGCACCGATCGGTGTAATCCTTACGAAAGGTGTGAGTCCGTAGGCTCGGAAAGCACCGGATGGGATGAAAATCACACTATGATTGCGGGGTTGCTGGGGGTATAATGCGCAAGCATGTACCTTCTATAAGCTCACCTCGTAAACCTATCCCTACAAAAGGTGCGGAACTAGAGATCCAAAAAGACCGGTTGGGAGATAGAGTTAAGAAGGGTGTCAAGCCTTGAGGCTGCAACTTAAGATGAAAAGGACCTGAGTCCGACATCTTAAACCAAGACCAAGCTCATACAAAAGATGTATACAACATCGGATATGACTTAGGTCTAAGAAGGGTGCTTAGCCTTGAGGCTGAAACTTAAAACGAAAAGAAACCCTTGTCCGCTGCGACTTGCGCGGAGCTTATCCATTTCTAATCACGAAAATGTCTTTGTTCGCCATGCTTTCGTCATGGACATTTCCGAACACATGATGATGATCCACTCATGATTTTCAGCTGCAACAAGCTCGAAACAATCTAAAGCCATCTGCAACACAGCGGTCAATTTCGAAAGCGTCAACATCTCAAGGACCAATCGAATACGGTTTGCCATTCCCAAACTCAAAGTAGGGGACAAAAGCAATCAGCTGATTAACCATAATGAACACAGTATTTTTTCGAAATCCAACACAAAATGAAGCTCAAGTAATCTCAGCCGAGGAAAGTACAAAATCCCGAGAGCAAGCGATCACGGGTCATAAAGAGCAATAAAATCTTCACAAGAGCAATACAAAGTCCATTATGACGAGGAGCTGAAAGCCACAAACCTTTGAATGGTTAATCCTCGAAATCTTGGAAGGAGCAACCAATTGCGTGAGACAAGTTACTGAATCCGAAAAGAAAATAAGGGGGGGAGATAAAACTAATAATGAAGAACAAGCCAACCGACTCACCCATCCTTACGCCATCGGCTAAACTCTTGATAAAACCACTAAGACGTCACATTCTAATGACACTGCCAACATCAACTTCGACAGTCTATGGCCCGGGCAAACCAATCACTTCGAAGGATAAATCAAAGAATTAACATCGAATCTTAAACAATTCCTTCGACGCAGTAACAAAGAAAGATTTTGACACACACATTAAAGCATCTTCCCGCTGTTTGTACCGTGTATAAAATACACCAGAAGCCCGTGAATCAAGCCCAAAAAGCCCGTTAAAGAAGATTCCAGAAGCCCAGACCGGACTTATTGAGGAAGTCCGGAGGTTTATTGAGGAAACCAACCCGTGGGTTTATTGAGGAAACTCACATGGCTTAATATAGAAGCCAAGTCTAGCTTATTATAGAAGCCCAAATGACTTATTGTAGAAGTCATTTTGAGATAGACACAAATCTTGGAAGATAAACAAGGATCTTTTAAGATAAACTCAAATCGTGTAAAGATATATAGGAATCTTTCAAGATAGACATGGATCTTCAAGGATAGACACAAATATTAAAGGATAAATACAAATCCAGGTGGTTATTTTGGATAACTATGAATCTAGGTTATTATGGAACCAGATTAGGATTTTTTGCCTATAAATAAAGGCCAAAATCCACCTCAAGAAAGAAGGGAATTCTAGGTAAGCTAACCGTACCACAACTATTGTACTCTCACATCAATACAATATTTCTCCCTACGGGGATTTATCCGTGGACGTAGGCATCAATCGCCGAACCACGTTAAATTCTTGTGTCTCTTTATTTTTCTTCAATTCATTTCATAACCCTAATTTCGCAATCATCATCAAATCATCGTGTTTTGTGCCTAGAATTTATTTTGGGTACAAACATTGGCGCCGACTAAGGGGATTCGTGAAAACAATCGTGTTTTTACCATTGAGAAAAGCGTGGAAGAACTCTGCACGAATTCCATGCAAAAATCAGCAGTAAAAAAGAAGAAAAAATAGGGTTCTTACGTAATTGTTGCAAATTTGACGTAATCTGTTACAAACGGATGCGAAGAATCATTTGCGAAAGTTGCGAAAACAAGAGCGAAGCGTTACAAAGAGTAACAAATATATTTGTTACGATAGGCGTTAGCAAAGCCTCTCCCTTGTACAACCACATAGGTGCAGCCTCGAAATACAACTTCGACTCCAACCAATCCGATCCGTCGATTCACCGGATCGGATCCGTACGATTTGTCCAACCCCCGTACAGCTCCCGTATCCGAAGAAATCATATCCGTCGATGCGAGAAGATCCAAGCCGTAAGATCTGTCCAGCCTACGGTCCGGCTTTCTGGTTCAAACAAACCGGGTTCTGTTAGATCCTATCCCAGTTCGAAGGTCTGGGTTCGATTCCGGTCCAACCAAACTCGGACGGTTCGGGTCCAACCAGTCAACACATCAGCGTATCAAGAAAAAAAAATATGGGCGCGTTGGAGTTGGGATTCGAACGCCAGACCTCCAGCTCGTGAACTGCAATCTTGACCAACTGTGCAAACCATCATTTATGCAATAAAGCATGACTCAGTAATCTTAGTCTATCACGCGTGATTCGTGCAAATCTTGTTTCGTCAATAACTTCTTCGTTTTAAGTCCGAATTGAGTGATTTTTGGCTCGTTAGAATCGTCTTTTAATTCCCTACAACATGGAAGCAAAAAAAAAATCCAGTGTTCTAGAAACTTGGAGGTGCACTTGGAGCAGCAACATGATCGAGTTCGAGGTTCGTGGATAGCGACATGATCGGGTTCGAGGTTCGTGGATAGCGACATGATCGAGAGTTCGAGATGAGGATTGCTTAAAACCACCAATATTTAGCCTTGCATCACATCGCAAGCACCTAAAGACTCACCTTGCACGTGAGCACATAAGTCTTGTTCTTATCGCAAGCATAAAATCTCGCCTTGCACGCGAGTACAAAGACTTGCACCTTCGCAAGCATAAAATCTCGCCTTGCACGCGAGTACAAAGACTTGCACCTTCGCAAGCATAAAATCTCGCCTTGCACGCGAGTACAAAGACTTGCTCCTTCTCAAGCATAAAGTCTCGTCTTGACCACGAGCCCAATGCCCGATATTGGTCCAAAGACTCGTACTCAACACAAGCAATACAGCCAGCCTGCCCGAGCAAAGAAGCGCTACATGCCTTGTTACGTTGCGAGCAAAAGCCTTGCCCCCGACGCAAGCACATTACATTTCACTCAAGACTCGACTAGCTCTCGAGCATCACAAGTCCACCACGTGGCAAAAAGTCTCTCCTAGCACGTGAGCAATATTATTATTTTCATTTTTATTTTACTTTTTATTTTTATTTTTTGTGCATGTAATTACAGGTGGGGGCGTCTTCGCAATGTCTCTACAAATGCTTGGGGGCGATTTACGCCATCAACCTGGCCGACGCAGAAGGAAAAACAAACTTCTTAACCCTCAACAAGTTGGAGATTAAGAGGGGCGATGTTTGTACCGTGTATAAAATACACCGAAGCCCGTGAATCAAGCCCAAAAGCCCGTTAAAGAAGATTCCCGAAGCCGGACCGGACTTATTGAGGAAGTCCGGAGGTTTATCGAGGAAAACCAACCCGTGGGTTTATTGAGGAAACTCACATGGCTTAATATAGAAGCCAAGTCTAGCTT
The DNA here is from genome assembly GCA_023531295.1 of Papaver armeniacum. Lineage (NCBI taxonomy): Eukaryota > Viridiplantae > Streptophyta > Magnoliopsida > Ranunculales > Papaveraceae > Papaver > Papaver armeniacum. Next base: position 1,325,425 of record JAJJWW010016832.1, on the reverse strand, counting down.
ATTATAGAAGCCCAAATGACTTATTGTAGAAGTCATTTTGAGATAGACACAAATCTTGGAAGATAAACAAGGATCTTTTAAGATAAACTCAAATCGTGTGAAGATATATAAGAATCTTTCAAGATAGACATGGATCTTCAAGGATAGACACAAATATTAAAGGATAAATACAAATCCAGGTGGTTATTTTGGATAACTATGAATCTAGGTTATTATGGAACCAGATTAGGATTTTTTGCCTATAAATAAAGGCCAAAATCCACCTCAAGAAAGAAGGGAATTCTAGGTTAGCTAACCGTACCACAACTATTGTACTCTCACATCAATACAATATTTCTCCCTACGGGGATTTATCCGTGGACATAGGCATCAATCGCCGAACCACGTTAAATTCTTGTGTCTCTTTATTTTTTTTTCAATTCGTTTCATAACCCTAATTTCGCAATCATCATCAAATCATCGTGTTTTGTGCCTAGAATTTATTTTGGGTACAAACACCCGCTATCATACAACAACCGAGAAAATCATGAAAACTGAACCCTGCTAATGATCTATAATATAAAGCAAAATGGTTTGTTTGGTGTAACCAAATATTTTCGTTGGTACCTGATAAGACTAAAGTAACCTTCCTTTTTTTTTCCCTTAACCGAAATCAAGTAATTTATGCCAAATCCAGGGACAAATCCGGCTTTGGAGCTTAACTAAAAGCGAGAGGAAAATATGTATCGTGTTTCACTTTTGTTCTTCGTCGTTCAACCACCATAACCAGCAATACCATTACCGCCATCTGAAAACCAGCATCACCACCACTGTAACCATCGACGCAACCATCAATAACATCACCACCACCACTTCTTCTCTTCCTCCTCCTCCTCCTCTATTTTATCTCTTCTCGGTTTGCATCTTCATCCCTTCATGATTCGTTTTTTCTCCGTATAAATCTCTTCTTTCTTCATCTTCATCTTCATAGAAAGATTTAGAGTACAGGTTTTTGATATTCTATACTCAATTTCGAATTTAGAGTGCAGGTTTTTGATTTGATTGAATAATTGAATCATCATCTAACCTGTAACCCTAAATTTGAAATTGGGTGAATCAATTGAATTAGTTTTGAGTGAATCGGATTGACTGATTTACAGAGAAATCAACCACTTCCTTGATTTAATTGATTGAATTACTGAGGTAATTAGGGATTGTGAAAACTTTATATTGAAGAACAATTTGAGGTAAGATAATGCGCATATGAAAAGAACAAGTTGAGGTAAGATTAACTCCGCTAAACCCTATTAGTTTGTCCATCGTTGAAACTTATCCATGTTTTAACTTATCCATGATAACTTAAACATAGAATCAGATCATCCCTACTGAGGTTTGGAATTTCAGACACTTGCATATTGATTTTTAAGCTTTAGAGACCCAAAAAATGTACATAGACAATATTTTGCTTATAGAAGTCTACTTGCTATATTCTGAAAGAAAAAGGCTCTAATATTCAATTCAAAGTCATATTTACTGTGTATTTTCTACGCTATACCGTCGCGGGCTCATTGTAATATTTTGTCTAATGTCTATGGCTGCCATTACTTTTCCCTGGATGGTTTGAACTAGGGCTGCCCATGGTTCGGTTTTCTACCCGGACCGAACTGGTCCAAACCGACGAAAAAACCCAGAAAACCAGAGACCGAAATATCCAAAAACCAAGAAAACCAAAAACCGAGAAAACCGATTCTAGGTGGTTGGTTTTGGTTTGATGTCACAAAAGAACCAAAAATCCAAAAAAACCAAACTAAAGAAAAAACCGAGAGTTAGAACCAAAAAACCGACAAAAATCATAATAATATGTATCAAACTTTCCATCACAGTATAATATATTTACACTTTAATGAGTATTTCCATAAATAAAAAAAATATTATTAAAATTGTATCTAATATTGAATTATATATATATATATATATATATATGTATAATATGTATGATTTTAATGAGTATCTCATAAATAAATAAAGAAATTATAACTCAAAATATATCTAATTTTGATGATTTGCTTTACAAATTTTGAAAGTCTATTAAAAAACACCAAAAAACCCAGAAAAACCAAAAAATCCGGTGGGACGGTTCTGGATTTGAATATTCTAAACCGAACATGGTTTGGTTTGGTTTTGGTTTCTTATAAGTGAAATTGGTTTGGTCCTTGGGTTTGGCAGAAAACCAAACCAAACCGAACCATGGGCAGCCCTAGTTTGAACTCACACTTCTATGAATTACATTTGTGAGGATAGCTGTTGGTGCAAACTTGCTCAAGGGCCCTGCCTTTATTTTTATTTTATTTTTATTTTTTTGGGGTCTGCACTTTCATTTTTCTCATCTGATGTAGGCTTTCACACAATAATGTTGTATAATTCTAAGCACATGAGTGTTTATGGCACGTAAGTTAGTTTTTATATTATGTCTCAAATGTGTATGCTTGGGTTGTTCTTTGAGATAGTTGTTTTACCAAATCATTGTATAGCGTGATCAGTGCATAAAAATGCAGAGCCTCATGTTTGACTAAGCGGATGTTTTTGCTTTTCTTACTCAGGTTTGTCCTTCATAAAAAATGCAGGGATAGGGGTAAGGATACATTTGTGTTAAGAGTTAATCATTAGTGTTTTTGTTAAGTAAATAATTGACAAATAGTGATGGGTGAAATAATTTGTTCTCTTTATCATTCCTTTATCCAGTTTGATTGACAATGTTCCACTACACTATTCATATCAGATGTAAAACCAGGTTTAGCTATCAGGATTCAAACCAGGTTTAGCCATCAGGATTCATAATTTAAAGCATCAAATTAAAGTTGACCCATTTTGATTTTTCAATTGCATGGGGTGGTGAATGAAACTGAACTGCTCTCAGGGTAAGATGTAGTTTATGGCGCTTCTTATCCTGCCATCTGCGGGTATGTACTTTCTTTTCTTTATGTTTCAATTGCATTTAGCACATTGGGTTCCTAGAAAAATGTTTTATCTTTTGTTTTCGTTTACCTCAAGTGTGTTAACTAGAATAGTTATTGAATTTTAATTCGTGTATTGGCCAAGGATTATAAGAATTGGGGTATATGTATTGCAGGGTTCATTGCCATAACCCTCCTTATTCCCTGAAATATATGAATTACCAGATGATTGGCATTAAAATGGTAGCCACCATATTTGAAAGCCAGAAGAAGCATGAAATGAAAGATCTCATTTCAGTTAGTATGGAAGGGTAAAGATACCCACGGACATCAAAATGATCAAAGAGAATGCTTTACTCATTTTATTAAAGATACTGCATTCCAATCTCCATATATGATGGATAAGTTGGATAATTACGATATTTGGAGTAGGTGTGTATGTATAAGCTGTCTGTGAACCCAATTGAATGTGATTTACCTACCTGTCAATATTTAAAATCTTTTGATTGACAGATAAATAATCAAGTTTTCGAAAATTGAAGTTTATTGCAATACATTTTGCAGGGTCTTAAAAGGAAACAGTTGCACATCGCGGCGAGCGTCCTTGCTAAGATTGTTCAACAATCTCTTCGCAAGTACAACTATCGACTGTGTGTTCTGCCGAAGTACAAAGAAAGCTACTGTTGGTGATAACATTGTGATGATTCTTAACATTTTCAAACTGAGCACAATTGTATAGATAATGTTGCATTCTTTATTAGTTTGATGTTCATTTTTGTTGCGAGTCTTGCGACTAACAACTTGCTTTGGCAGAGAGATAAGAGTCGGGAATTTGGAAGATATTACCAGTGATATTTATGTTTTGCATCTAGAGGTTATCATTGAAGAATTTCTCTTTTACATTCATAATACAAGAAACTTCGATAAATTAATAGTCTTGGGACCGGAAGAAATTATTATTTTAGCGAAGTTATTAATTTATCGAGTAAGAATTTAGCATGTACAAGCCTAGTTGGGACCGGGAAAATTTATTATTTTAGCGAAGTAATTAATTTATTGAAGATTAATTTATCGAAGTTCTACTGTAAAATTTACATTTACACCATGTCTTTGCTAGAGAAGACATTTTAGTAACATGTTAATGAAAGAAAGAAGTTTGGTGACCGAAAATAACTCGACCCGATACACCGACGAAGGCATTAGCCATAGCACCAGCACCCGTTCCGCCCCGTGCCATTATGGCACGGGCAATCCACTAGTAAATAAATAAGTGAAAAAAAAGACAACTAATACAAGAGGAAACCGTGAAGGTAATGACACATCACTGTGAGAAGATACAAGGGGCTGAAGTAAAGAAGAAAACCAGAAAACCCAAAGACGAGAACGAGAAAACAAAGACGCACCTCCCTAAGAGCACTGAATGTTGCCGAGACTGTTAGTAATATTGCACATGGAAGAAGCAAGAGTAGGGGCTCTGACTGATGCATACCCGGAGCAATCAACAACGATGACGCGGTCAAGAAAGTAATTCTCTAAGAAAAAACGATGAGACCAAGCGGTTAAAGGTGTTCGATGCTTCCCATTAGCGTTCCTACATGAGATATGACTATTTGCCGAGAAAAAACATCCACTGGAAATACAAAGAGCCAAAATTATATAGTCAAGTGACTGAACAGTGAAGAATCTATGTCAGGCGGCTCCGAGAAGAGCAAGGAAAATCAAAGACTCGAAGAGAAATGAACTTCAACAAAGTAACTTTATATGGATTTATCGCGTTGTATTCTTTTCCCTTCGGCAAGGTTTTGTCCCACTGGGTTTTCCTTGTCAAGGTTTTAATGAGGCAACATATGCGAGTCCTATTGTACCCAAGTCTTCTCAAAGACCATACCAAGGAAATGCAGCCAGCTGCCGGAGTCATGACTGTTGATACATGAAAAATACCCCTTAACGAGTTGAAGATGCCCTTAAGAATAGAGGTGAACTTGGGCTAAGATGTAGGACTTGGGGACTAAACCCAAGCCCAAATAGAAGATATGGGAGGATAAATGAGGAATTAATGAAGAAGGAAGGGGTTATGTTCAGTGGCGAATCCAGAAACTAGACTAAGGGGAAGCAAAAGTTTATTAGAGGTAGCAAGAAAGCAAAATTAGGCTTTGACGAAAATTTGAGCTCGAAAAATTAGGCTTGGAAGTCCAATGGGTAGGGGTAGCAAGTGCACACCCTTGCTTCACATTGGATCCGCCACTGGTTATGTTAAAGGATGTCATTAAGGGTAATTAAGAGGTATTAGGACATGTGTCATGAAGTAGTAAAAAGAGGGGCTTTTAGGAAAGCCTATAAAAGAAAGGACAAGGTACAATGGAAAGACAACTCTCTCTCTTACTATTATTGGCATTGTGAGGTCATGTGTAGTAGTAAGGACGGGTAGAACCTAAACTGAAATTCACCCCTCAACATTTGGAGACCACACCGGGAGGCTCGTGCCTAGCTTACGATGACACACACAGAAGGCGCTAGATCAGGCGCGGCAGGAAACCTAAACACACCCCCAATTAACTCAGAAAGAGAGAGAGTAGGTATAGTATCAGACTCAATCACGCAGGCGAGAAAATCAAACATCACGCGCTAAGAAGATAAGCAGCACGAGGACGAGGAAGCGCCGCTCACTCAGCTTTCCCTCGAGGAGATGCAAAAAGAACTAGAAGAGCACGTACGTAAAGAACGAGAGCTGAGAAAGCTCATGAAGGCGGTTAGTGCAAGGAAAAATGCTAAAGAAACACCAGAAGATGTAGAGGAAGTGGAAAACGAGCATGTGTCTATGACGCAAGAGGCGATTGCAAAATACCTAGAATTAAATTACAGAATCGTTAAACAAGACAATTATAACTTCATGGCGAGTCCTTACTCCTCTGAAATCATGGAATATCAGTACCCTGAAGATTATACTTCACCAAAATTCAAGGTCTACAATGGCCAAATCAACACAAGAGAGCACCTCGGTCGATTTCTGTCTACAATGAATTATGTGCGCTATTGTCACTTTCATCGGAGGATACAACACCCTATAATCGACTACTTCAACCTGCTAAGGATTTTTCAGAAGAAGCTGGAAATAGGTGAGATTGAAATGAACAAAGCAGAAGATGGCAAAACCGCCCCACATCACGTAATGATGCTTTCCCACGACGGAGATGCCTAGAGGCCCTGTACCGAGGATGAAGGAGAAGCATGCGAGGTGGATATGGAGAATTCTAAATTTGCTAACACAGACGGCGTGGCTCATCAATTTGCTAAGACAAATTTGGCACAACAGTTCTTCGATTCACTTGGCTTCAGCGAAGATCAAATCAAGGAAGCGTCTAAGACCATATCAGCGGGGAGGCCCTGTGGGATTCTCCCTAAGGAGGTGATCGTATTCACTAACGAAGACATCTCACCCGGAGAGTACTTCGTGGCCTCGTATCTTACCATGTATATCACCGATGACATACTAAAAAGAGCTTTTTGTTGACGGGGCGCGTCCTGAACTCCGATTTCGATGCATACGCTCGATGTTTTAGGCATACGAAGTCCGCGATAAGAATGCGGGTCAACACAGTAAAAGGGTTTGGAGGCCACGCCCAAACAACTATTGGAATCATAAGCCTAGCAATGAAGGTTGGTCATATCCGAGGGACCACCCCTTTTTATGTTCTGGAAGATGACACTACCTTCCATGTGCTACAAGGGCGATGCTGATTACTCAACCACAAAGTAGTCGCGTCTACGTACCATCAATGTTAAAAACTAACATAGGGGTCAAGCAGTACCGAATTCCCGCCACGAGCAACCCTTTCGACCCAGAGGAAGCATACATGACGGATGCAATTTTCTATGATGAGCCAAAAGAAGAGGACGAAATGCCTGAAGCTCGAATCACCCCGTTGCCGAAGTGTGGAGACGAAGAAAAATCGGAACCCACCAAATCCGTGTTCAGTCCGTCAAGGATGGTACTACCAATGGAAAGAAAAAGGAAGCAAGATGAGCAGCCCAGCTTCCAACGCTTGTCTAGGCCCGATGGTGGACATGTGTACCGATTATAACAATTAGCCGAGGGAATACCTGCAAGTGAGCAAAACCACGCTGACGAGTTGATGAGTGAAGCGGGGGTTCCCGATGAAAGCATAGAACAAAGCTTGTCCGAGCTACCCTATAGTACGATTGATGACCAAGAATTGTGTGATCAGTTGGCAAGCGTCACTACGGTAACCAATGAACAACGAACGCCAAAAGACCTCACCGTGGATGAAATGGAAGAAATCAACATAGGAACACGAGAGGACAAGCGCTCCATCATGATAAGCAAGAACCTGGACCAAGAGGAAAGGGTAGCATTGATCGCGTTACTTAAAGAATACAAGGACGTCTTCGCTTATGACTATGGCCAAATGCCAAGTTAAGATAGCAACCTCGTGGTACATAATCTAGGAGTATCGCCTGAATTCAAACCCGTGAAGCAAAGAAGTTGCGAGTTTCCTAGGGCTACCGCCCTTGCGATAAAAGAGGAAGTAGAGTGGCTACTTAAAGTCAAATTCATTAAGCCAATACAACACCCCACTTGGTTGGCTAACATCGTTCCAGTAACCAAGAAAATGGAAAGGTTAGGTGTTGTGTAGACTATAAAGACCTGAACCGAGCTTTCCCAAAGGATAATTTCTCGTCGCCAAACATCGACATGACGATGGAAGCGACCGGGAAAAAGAAGATATATTCTTTCATGGATGGCTTCAGTGGATATAACCAAGTAAAGATCGATCCTGCAGATACAAAGAAAACCGCCTTCAAAACCCCATACGACAACTTCTACTACGTGGTGATGCCGTTTGGATTGAAGAATGCCGGTGCCACGTATCAGCGCGCCATGACATCCATCTTCCGCGACCTGCTGCACCATACGGTAGAAGTATATGTTGACGACATTGTAGTCAAGACACAAGAGGCTGAGGATCACATCTCTCACCTAAAGACGGCCTTTGAAAGATGCAGGAAATTCAAACTCAAGATGAATCCTCTCAAGTGCGCCTTTGGGGTCACATCCGGGAAATTCTTGCGATTTGTAGTGACTAATGAGGTAATTCAAGTAGACCCAAGCAAAGTCGAAGCAATCACAACAATGGCGCCGCCGGCGAACACCAAAGAACTTCAAGCGTTTATAAAACGAATATTGTACATACGACGCTTCGTGCCTGGTTTAGCACAGCTGATGACTGCGTTCCTTCCCTTGCTAAAAAAAGGTATACCCTTCTTATGGGTAGAGGTACAAGTACCCTTCTTTGGAAAGTTGAAGCGTGTCTTGTCGGCCCTAAGATTCTTAGACCTCCGATACGCGAGTCCCTATTTATCTCTACACGACATTTACCAGCTCAGCAATCGGCGCAGTTCTCACGCAAGACATGGGGGGAACTGAGCTTTCACCTATATATTACGTGAGTCGGGTCCTACGAGATGCAGAATTAAGATACCCGCGTATAGAGCAAGCATGTTTGGCCTTCATATACGCGACATGAAACCATTATGGTGGCAGCAGCGAACCCGATAGCGTACCTGGCTTCGAAGCCTATCCTTACAGGTAGAACCGCCCAATGGTTGCTTCAACTGTCGGAATTCGATCTCAAGTACCAGCGGCCGAACGCTGTAAGGGGACAAGCAATAGCCGACCTCATGGCCATGTTCCCGGGAGTGGGGAGACGATGAAGTAAACGAATACATACCGAGAGAGTCGTGACCGCGGATGTTGACAAGCCTTGGACCATGTTCTTTGACGGATCATCTTACGGGTCCATGGGAGGAGCAGAGTAGTCTTCGAAGCCCCGCGGGAGAACTACTCTCATACTCGTTCAAACTCGGATTTTCCATGCGGAATAATGTGGCGAGTATGAAGCCCTAATTTTGGGACTCCAAATGGCGAAAGAGCTTAACCTTGAGGCATTGAAGTCAAAGGAGATTCCCTAGCTTGTTACGAATCAAGTAAACGGAGATTTCCACGTCAAAGAGCCGTACTGGCCCCCTACCTAGAAGAGGCCTGCAGAAAGCTAATGAGTCAAACGGATCGACTTTAGATCATACTGGCAGAGGAGTAAATAAACACGAGGACGCTTCAGCGACCTTGGCAAGCAAGGTATCATTAAACAACGAAGAAGAGGGTACAGTTACGGTACGAAGAAAAGGGTTGCCTAGTACTTGGAAAGAGGACTTGTCCTTCGAGGAGGCGGACGACTGGAGAAAGGCATACATCGAAGACTTGACGTGGATGGACGAAGAGCGATTGATTCCTACTCAAGCCTTAAAGCAGTTCGTGATGATCCAAGGTGCGTTGTATTATAGGGCGTCCGGAGGATCCCTCGCAAGATGTGTAAACAAAAGGGAGGCGGAGAAGTTACTCCGAGAACTACACGCGGAAACATGTGGGCAGACCGGTGTCGTTCATCTATACAAAAGGCTACAAAGGATGGGTGTATATTGGCCAAGTATGTCAGCTCAAGCAGCAACACTACAAGATAGTTGTACCGATTGCCAAGCCCCGCCACATCCCGCGAAGGTCTGCACAGTCGAAGAAGTAGACTGGAGACAACCTTACATCGATTTCATTCAACACAGGAAGCTGCCTGGTGACATACAAATGGCTTTAAAAATACAAAAGAAAGCAGCGCGTTTCTTCATGCATGAAGGCATTTTCTATCGAAAAAGTTAGGGTAGTGCCGCGCTGCGATGCCTGTCAAATCAGGAAGCCATAGAAGTCATGACCCGATCCCACGATGCAAAGCACCAGGGGATGCGGAAGTTGTTCCTGCAACTCTACGAAGGAGGGTTTTACGGGCGACCATGGAAAGTGATACCACAGAACACGCCCGAAGATGCTTGCGTGCAGAGACACATGGGAACTTGATCCAAGCCCCTCACGCACTATTACATAGCATAGTAACACCACGGCCGTCCCATAGCCGGGGGCTCGATCTTATAGGGCCAATCAACCCAACATACTCAAAGCGACATAAGTACATAATCACCGCCACCGAGTACGCATCGAAATGGGTCGATGCGATACCCCTCAAAGACTACGCAGGTGCCACAATAGCCGCATTCATCAAAGAACACATCATTTGCAGGTTCAGCGTGCCCATGATAATCAGGGCAGATAACGCGAAATCATTCGTGAACAAGGATGTAATTTATTTACTCCGCCAATACAATGTAAGGCTCCACACGTCTACCCATTATTATCCCAAAGGGAATGGGCAAGCGGAGGAAAAAAATAAAACGCTCATCCGCATCCTCGGTAGAATAGTACATGACCACCATAGAGAGTGGAACGAGTAGTTGCCGTTGGCACTCTAGGCGTATAGGATTTCTAAGCGCAGTTCTATAGGCGCATCTCCCTACTCATTGTTCTACGGAGAAGATGCAATCCTACCCGTAGAGATAGTAATCCCATTTGCAAGAGTGGCAATGGCTAGCCATACCACGCCGTATGAGGTGAGCCTCTTTGCCCGTTTAGACACAATAAAGGAAAGAAGGGCCCGGGCAGAAAGGTTCGCGGAAGCTTATTGGAAGCGTGCAACTAACTACTACAACCAGAGAGTAAATGAGAGGACCTTCAAGGTTGATGAGCTAGTCTTAAAAATTGCCCCGCACGTACAGAGAAATGCCAGTGCTGGCAAATTCGCAGCAAATTGGGAAGGCCCGTTCACAATAAGGAAAGTGGCAGAAAGCGGATACTACAAGCTTCGGCGCATGAATGGGACCAAGGTCAAAACACCCATCAATGACAAGTGGTTGAAAATTTTTTACGCTTGAGGCCTACCTTGTAAATGCCCTCTTTAAGCAATACAATAAGTTGGAGAAATGGCGCATGCACAAAAGGTCTCAGGCATCCAAAGGCGCCTGATCGACCAAAAAATTCACGAAAAGTCTCAGGGCAGCCAAAGGCACCTGATCGACTGGCAAAATTCACAAAAGGTCTCAGGAATGCTAATGGCATCTGATTGACTGACAAGTTCACAAAAGGTCTCAGGATAGTCAAATGCGCCTGATCGACTGACAAAATTTACAAAAGGTCTCAGGAATGCTAATGGCATCTGATTGACTGACGAGTTCACAAAAGGTCTCAGGGCAGCCAAAGGCGCCTGATCGACTGACAAAATTCACAAAAGGTCTCAGGAATGCTAATGGCGCCTAATTGACCGACAAGTTCACGAAAGGTTTCAGGACTGCCAAAGGCGCCTGATCGACTAACAAAATTCACAAAAGATCACAGGAATGCTAATGGCGCCTGATTGACTGACAAGTTCACAAAAGTTCTCAGGGCAGCCAAATGCGCCTGATCGACTGACAAAATTCACAAAAGGTCTCAGGACTGCTAATGGCGCCTGATTGACTGACAAATTCACGAAAGGTCTCAGGGCAGCCAAAGGCGCCTGATCGACTGGCAAAATTCACAAGAGGTCTCGGGAATGCTAATGGTGCCTGATTGATCGACAAGTTTACGAAAGGTCTCGGGACTCGCCAAAGGCGCCCGATTGACCGCCAAGTTTCATAAAAACCTCGAACGCCCAAGGCGCCTAATCAACCGACCCGGACCACGAGTTCCGGGAATGCCAAAAGCATCCGAATGACCAACAAGCACAAAAAAAAGAGGGGGGAATAGGCGCGTTTAAACAACGCCCACCCTACCCGGTTCCTTTGGAAATAAAAAAAAAAAAAAAAAAAAGAGTGGGAATAGGCGCGTTTAAACAACGCCTGCCCTACCCTTCTCCCTTGAAATAAAAAGATAGGGAGTAGGCGCGTTTAACCAACGCCCGCCCTACCCTTACCTCTTGAAAATAATAAAAAAAAAAAAGGGGGAATAGGCGCGTTTAAACAACGCCCGCCCTACCCTTCTCCCTGGAAAATAAAAGTGAGGGAGTAGGCGTGTTTAACTAACGCCCGCCCCGTCCAACTCCCTTTAAAATAGAGAGGGGGAATACACGCGTTTAAATAACGCCCGCCCTACCCTTCCCCCTTGATCGGCTTCATGCACCAACTGTAGACACCCCAATTTTGCACGGTCACAAATGTTGCCGCAGTATCGTATCCGAAGTGGTCTAGGCATTAGATGTGTTGCGAACCCTAAATAATTACATTTGGTGAGCCCGAGTCCACTATCAAATAAGCCCGTCTATGCTAGCCTAATGACGCACTTAGGCATATGCAGTTTAGTTTCCATCCTTACTAAATGGGTCAACTTTGGCATAGGTGCCCACCGATCAAAAATAGCACTAGCTACACTTATGTGTCCACTAAATCCACCCAAACAGTATACCCATTAGTGCCCAAAGTCCCTCTAATTTCCTATACCAAAATTAGACTGTCCAACCGACTATAAAATGAGTACAAAATATGGACATCATTTCTAGCTTCGCTCCCAAGTCTTTCCATTTAACTAAAATCCTAGGCTTAAATGAAATCTTTGGAATTTGGTAATAATATCGGATAATTTTAATAATATAAGAATAATATTTTTAAAAATGGGTAATAATATTTAGGTTTTTAATTTGAACCGTTTGATCTAAGGCATTTGATTCAAGGGTTAGAATAGATGGGAAGAAGCTATAAATAGCTAGCTAATTAGGAGGAATTTTAGAGGAAATATTTGGGTACAAATCTAGGAAAAAGGCTTTAGGAGAAAATTGAAGAGAAGAAAAATCGGTGGATATTCATTATGATGCGATTATTGGACAGTTTGGAGTTGCGACATTCGGATACGATTATAGCGCAATAATATTATTGGTCCTTCCTTAATAATCTAAGCGACATCGAAACACCGATCATAGCCAAAACAGGTTTGGCTAAACATCATTTATTTTAATTTTATTGATGTGATTCTATGCAGACAGATGTGTGCGAAGTATTGAGTGCTTGAACGAGTAATAAAAATTGATTACTTTTCTTGTCTTTACTGCAAGCTCTTTGTGTTGATCGTGTTCCTAAATTGGATTAATTTGGTCCATTCACATCATAATATACCTGCTACATGTTTGATGTCATGGCGAGATACTACTGATCTAATATCATATGGAGTTATAACTTGCTTAGTTTATAGTATTATTATTGCATGTTCGGCTATATATATATTTGACGTGTTAGATTGCCATTCAAAGAGACAAAATCATCTGTGTATCTTGCTGATAGGATTCATAGTGCAAGCTAGGATTTTCCGTCGTAGCATCCAACATATTGATGCCTTGTCTGTGGTATGGTGAGATAGAGTATAATAATAATTGATAATTTTTGGAATAACAATAATAATTTTGATATTTGAATGTGTTTTCAATTCTTTTCCGATAATAATAATAATAATAGGTGATCAATTTTGCTATATTAATATTAATTGGTTCTGTTTTGAGAGCAGGTTTAGCTTCTGGATTTGGCGTGCATATTTAATATTTTTGGTATTATAATTTCATGAATTTAGTATTTCATATTTCATAAGGTCAAAACCCCTAAAATCCCGATTATAAAGTAGAGCCCTATCTTTGGATTGGACGGGCTAGGTGCCTCACACCTTCCTAGCTCGTATCTTGATTTTCGGTCTCATCTCTGTAATTGGACCAGTGCTTCCTTTTGGGTCCCAACTCCTGATAGACACATTTTTGTGTCTGAATTGTCCTCATTGTCTCTATTGTTGGTCTCGATTTTTGTACTAATATTGTGTTTTTATGTATTTTTAGGTATTTTTGGAAATAAATATTTTTTGGAAAAATCGGCTCGAAAAGTTGTGCGGAGCACCCCCGGAGGACACATGTTATTCGGACTCCAGCAACGGATAAGGGGCGACCAATGGATAAGGGGTGACTTTCTTCTCAAATTCAAATTTCAAAATTGGCGGGAAAATGATGTTTATCACTGTCAAAATTTCAATCAAGAATTCGGAGGTGTTATAGGGAGAATAAATGGCTGAAACTTTATGGGATTGTTCCTAGGACATATATAAAGCTATTACAAGTGTTTTGGTCGATCAAATTTGGCTGAAAAATCCGTGGGAAGAAAACATGGCAGTCCGTGCATGGGAGAATTATTTCATGGGATTTCAAGTGTTTTGGAAAGAGTTGTTGTGTCTGAAGCGTGTTGGATCACTCCTACAACGTGTAATATCATTCTTGGAATGTTTATGCATCATTTCAGCGCGTGGAGAATTAAATCAGGGAAGAAAATATTCCGGAGAATATTTTTCTTCAATGCCGATTAATGAAGAAATATATGGAGTTATGGAGGAGATATCTCGTGCATGAGAGGCTATAAAAGGTGCTGGGAGTTCATTGAATGGGGATGGAGAGTTTGGGAGAGTTTAGAGCATTACAGAGCAAAGAATCGAGAGTTTAAAAAATCTGTTGCTGCTGCCATTAAGGAAGAACACGAAGAACATAAGACCCACAGTCAACAGTCGTTCCTGTGGGTCGTAGAACGAAGACAGTCTTAACTCAACAGTATCAACGACAATTTTTTGTGGGTCGTAGTTAGGAGGCAGTCTTAAAGCAACAGTTTTGTAACAGTGTTTGCAACAATTATAAACGTTGCAAACACCCGATTTTCATCATTTTCTCCATTTCATCATTTGTAAGCACCTTTGAGCAATAAAATCATATTTTGAGCGTGTTTCCAACATGATGAGCTAGACTCCAACACTGGGACGACGGAGGAAGACGAATTTCATACATGGGTAAAATTATTTAATTCTTTTTAAGACTTTTGCATTAATTTTAATTGAAATATGATTTGAATTAATTGGTTGTCATTTAATTTGATGAGGTATGCTTAGCTTAAATGTTTTGATACATCATGCTTAGGATTTACAACCAATCTTTTAAGAATCTACATTGGCAAAATCAGAGTCCGTGTTAATTTTATTTATTGAGCTTTAATTGTTGAGAATAAATAAATTGAACCCTATGTTATGAATTCGACGAAATCCTAGTCCCAGTAACACTCTTCATCCTGTGACAATTTTTGTATATATTTTTCTTTTATTTTCTTTTCTTTTATTAATTCTTAAAATCAATCTCGTCAAGTCCGAGTGAACGACAACCTTACTACCACTTTCTACAACATCATTGAAAATAAAAATCAATTTTTGGTGCCGCCGACGCGGACTTGTGTATAGATTTGTTTTTAGGTTTTATTTTTATTTTTATTATTTTTGTTCTTTTTTACGTCTTTTGGTATTTCTTTTTTGTTTTCAGATTTGGAACTGAGCTAAAGAAACAAAAGGAGAAAGCGCTGAAAACAAAAGCGAAGCCAAAGAAGGAAAGAAAAGAGGAATCCAAAAGGAGTGAAGAAGAAGATTTTGTATATTATTATTATTATCATTTTTTTAGAAACTGTAACTAGTTTGAAACCCGTGCTACGCACCGGGATTGCTGGAATATTTTACCCTTTTGGTCCATGTCCACTGAGGCGGGCCTTCGCCCCGCACCCGTCCCAATGAAAATCCTAATAAGCTATGATAGAATTACTATCCAACAGATTAACAACTAATAATTAAAACTATGTAATTACAAATTTCTAATTATCAAATACGTAATACTATTATTATCTAAAGATCTCACATGGTTTTGAAAACTAATTTCAAGCAAACTAATGAAACAATAATCAATTTTACAATTTTATAAATAAACTAAAATAAATAGGTAAAATAACCTCAAAAGTAAAATACTCCAGTTTAAATTATAAATACAAAAGTGTAATAAGATTTTTTTTAAGTTTAACCTGTGCTACATATCGGGTACCATGGGAATTGATCCTCATTTGGTGAGACGGGCTCGTCCCAGAAGGGTCCCAATTAACAATTGCAGTGTATAATGAGAACACCAATTATTATATAGTAGATCAACTTATGAAACCAGATTCACCTATTACACATTGTATAAAGTGTTGGAGATTAAGAAGTCGTCTTTAAGAAATTACATTTGAAATACCAACCTTTGAAATCAGTAAGTAGTTCATGTATATAAAATAAAAGAAATCGGTAGTTATATGATGAAAAATCACACTCGCTTTATAGTTGTGTCGATATATGAAATTAGAAACACTAAAAGAAACACCATATTAATATAAAATACATTGCCAACTCTAAATGGTGCAAAACATATGAAAATGCTTCCTGTCAAAGAAGATGTAATTTAGGAAATGCACTGATATATCTTTCTTTAGAAATTATTTATTTGTAATAAGAATCAAGCGACTAACTTAACTGATCTTCCAGAATCCAACTTCTTGCAGTTAAATGAAAAATCACATTTACTATATAGGTATCGATATATGATATTATAGACACTAAAAAAAATCACGATATTAATCTAAAATAGTCGTCAATTCTAAATAGTGCAGATCATATGAAGTGCTTCCCGTCAAAGAAGATGTTATCAAGGAAATACACGAATATATCTTTCTTCAGAAACCATATACTTGCATTAAAAATCAAGCGGGCAACTCAACCGCTCTTCCAGACTCCATTTTCTTGTAGATTAATGAAAAATTGCAAACACTATATAGTTGTATTGATATATGACATTAGAGACCCAAAAAAAGAAGAAAAAAAAACCGATATGAATATAAAATAGAGTGCCAATTGTAAATAGTGCAAAACATTTGAATTTCTTCCCGTCGAAGAACATGTGATTAGTGAGATGCGCTGACATATCTTTCTTCAGAAATTATATACTTGTCTTAAAAATTAAGTGGCCAAAATAATTGCGCTTTCAGGCTCCAACAACCTGTATTTAAATGAAAAATCACACTCATTATATAGTTGTATCAATATCTGATATTAGAGACACTAAAAACACAAACGATATATATATAAAAAATAGATTGCCAACTCCAAATAATGTGAAGCATATTAAGTGCTTCCCGTCAAAGAAGATGTAATCAATGAGATGCACTTATAAATATCTTTAAAGATTATATACTTGGGTTAAAAATCAAGCGGCCAACTCAACTGCTCTTCTAGACTCCAACAACCTGTATTTAAATGAAAAATCACGCTTACTATATAGTTGTATGGATATCTAATATTAGAGACACTAAAAAAACACACGATATATAAAATAGATTGCCAACTCTAAATAGTGCGAAGCATATGAAGTGCTTCCTGTCAAAGAAGATGTAATCAATGAGATGCACCAATATATATATTTATATACTTGCGTTAAAAATCAAGCGGCCAACTCATATGCTCTCCCAGTCTACAACATCTTGTATTTAAATGAAAAATCACACTCACTATATAGTTATACCAATATTTGATATTAGAGACACGAAAAAAACATACGATATAAATATAAAATAGATTGCCATCTCTAAATAATGCTAGCGTATGAAGTGTTTCCCGTCAAAGAAGATGTGATCAATGAGATGCACCGATATATCTTTCTTCAGAAATTATATACTTGTGTTAAAATCAAATGGCCAACTCAACTGCTCATCTAGGTTCCAATAACCTGTATTTAAATGAAAAATCACACTCACTATATAGTTGTATCAATATATGATATTAGAGACACAAAAAAAAATACACGATACAAATATAAAATAGGTTTCCAAGCTCTAAATAGTGTTAAGCATATGAAGTGCTTCCCGTCAAATAAATGCATTAATTCTTCAGAAACCGAGCATATTAACTGCTAGTTTGAGGCCTTTATTGAGTTCCTCACTGCAAGGGACAACCTACACTAATGCGAGTAATGTAGTGAAATAGACAAAAAGCAAAAAAATAAATGCAAAAGCCGATCAAAATTAATAGAAGAAGAAGTCATACCCTAATTCCCATCGGGATAGAATTGACAACCGTCGAACCGACTAACTCATAATGTGATGAGAACTCAAACCCCCAATCTCTGTTTAGTCTAAATTGAGAAATCACTATCCACAAAATCAAAATAAAAAATAAAAAAAAGGAAATCAGTAAAAACTGAGGAACTTTTTGATTTCTAGCTTACTCTTTCTTCTTTTGCTTGATTGTGTGGGTAAAAAGCTCCAAAATAGAGCCTAAATGAGTGAATGCTCTAAGTAGACAATAAACTTAAAAGACATTTCACTGAAAGTATAATTAATTTTCAATGGAGCAGTGGAAAAACAGCCAACAATGTCTCCGAGACCATATGCACTGCCCAAGTTTGTGTAAGATAGAAATTATTGATTGTGAAAATAAAGTGATAATATTGTTTGTGGTTGAAATAAAAGGAATAACCATTTTGATTTAACGAAAATTACCAATTGGAAACTAACGAAAATTATCAATTGGAAACATAAGGAATGATTAATTATAATCTTCGGGTGTTACAAAAGAACGTAAATGTCAGTAACTACAATGGTCAAATGAAACTATGCAATTTAGAGGAATTCATCGATAACAACAAAAGAAAATGTATATTTATAGATGATGGTAAAAAGGAAAAAGGAGATGGGGTACCGACTGGTATCTCTAAGGAGAGCTTCCCTTTTTACAACTGCTGGACTCCAATATACTAAGTCATATTTATCGATATCAATTCTTTTAATTGTCTATATTCCAACCATATCAAGTTTCCATCCGCATGTTTTACCTCCTGCAAACACTTATGCTAATCATATCAACCATATCGAAAGAGTACTGCTAATGCAAAAGAAATAACAAAGTTTTCCAAAGATAAAAAGTTTTTTTTTTCAATTTCTTTCGGAGCCTTATGTACGGGAGATTTGGACATGTAAATGAGTTCGATCTTGAACTCATAACTTGATCGGAAAACCAAATATGGTTGTTTTATAATTTCTTTCATAACATTATACAAGAAAAATTAAGACATGTAAATGAGCTCAACTTTGAGCTGACATCTTGATTTATGGAATCCTGGGATTATAAAGTTAGGTACTGGGGGAACCTGGTATAATTACACATCAGGGACCTCTTATAAAGTTAAATAGCAGGAAACTGGTTAATTTTATTATTTTACTATTTGAATTTTATGATATGATAATTGGAGTGATTAGGATCAACAATAAGAGCCATAAAATCTCCAAAAGGACACTCACTTGAATATAGAAATTGAAAGAAAAACAACGATTGAGAGTTTAATATTCTTGATGTCTTTGTTCTAAAATTCATAGACTGTAAATTTGGTTTCTTGGTAGGTACATTTCTACCGGTGGTGTGTTGCATTACTTATGTAGGGAAATTCTGTAACTTACCAAATGCCAAAAAACATCTAGCCATTTTTATTTTTATTTTGTACAGTTCGATCTCGATCTCGAATCTGCTAAAACTTATAGTTTGCAAGAGTGCTTTGTTTATTATGGTGACGACAACTGCCGGTAACACCACTTCTGGAGCATTTTTATTTATTATGGGGACGACAACTGCCACTACCACCACTTTTGGAACATTGTTGCATTTGTGAACTACAAAGTTACGTATGTTCAAAAAAAAAAGTAGTAAGCTACATCTTACATGACTATTAACAGTAAAAACTAACAAAAAGGACATGCAATTTCATTTTTCTTATTTGATCCATAACAAATTAACGGGCTTACTATCAGCATAAACAAAATTTTACAATCCTCATCTACTCATTTAGACAAAGCAAACACTTATGCTAATCCGTGTTGTATGTTCCACATCCATATATCTTCTGCATATAAGAAATGGAAAAGTTAGGAAAAAGTACACGAAATACCTTTATTAGCATATTTTCAGAAGAATATCGTAAATGTTAATCATTTTTGCGGTGAAAAAAATAACAAAACTACGGCTATTGATGTTAAACAAATTTAATATCAACTAAATTATATTTTAATTCCACATTTGGAACATGATAAGCATAGTTTAAATATAAACCTTGTCCAGCAGATTTGGCTTGGCCAAGAAAGCTGATTGCTATTTCAATAATGCATGAGTATGAAAACATGAGTAATACTTGCATGATCACGTTATTACGGAGGCCGTACCAAAAATTATTAATCCAGAAAAGGATGGAATAACACCATTCACAAAACAAACTTGATGGAACAACCAATAATGCTGATGTTTTATTAAAAAAAAAAAAAAAGACAATAGGTTTTTCTAAAATTAGGCTCTCACATATAAGCATTTGATCAAGAAAATGGAGTTACTATTAAGCTTGGCACCTCATATGTTTCTCCTCGTATGTAGTCTAGACGGAAAATATAAACACCAATTAAACATCAAAAAAAAATAAAAAAGTCGTTGTAGTATAGTGGTAAGTATTCAAAAAAAAAACATCAACAAAAAATTCAAACGAAATCCGAAAAAAAAATCCTAAAACCAATAGAAGACGTATTAAATCAATTTATTCACCATTAATATGTATTCATGAGCGCTCCCTTTGCCGCAACTTCTCAATTAGCCAGGGTCATGTCTAGTCCAAAATACGAATCTAACGAATTATTTCTGTTAGATCGAACAATGTCACCATGTTTTCTTTTGGATTGTCTTCCTTCAATTCAACCTTACCGACCTCCATAGGATCTAAAGTAAGCCTGAAAAAGGGATGATATGCGTATAAGATTCACATAAAATTTACTGGATTAAATGTGACGTTACATGTATTAATTTTTCCAACGGCGTTTGTCTTACTTTGTCTTGAAATCACGCACTTGCTGAACATTAAGATACACGAATACTCTGGATGCAGGAGTAGTACAGAGTCTAATAGCACCTGTAATGTTATGTAATGTTACAATACATCAATATGAACAATCGCATCATCGCATGGAAGCAACTTCCATAAATAAATTAAAAGTATTAGTCTACAAATGGTTTCTTCAAAATTTCTTACCCAAATGATCCTTCACATATGTACCAGTGAAAATCATCACCACATGTACATTTGGACGACCATCCAACATCCCATCCTTGATAGCATGAACCAAATCACCCCATAAGGTTACTTTCATTGTAGTTCCCCTAAAGACGAACAAAAATCCATTAGGCTAATCCACTCAACAAAAATTATTGAATCAAAAACCCATAAGATACCGTGTAGTTTACCTCTCATTCTCAATCATAATATCCCTCATAAGCAAATCACTTACTTTCTCAAATTCTTCAACTGATTTTGTCACAACGTTCGACACAGAATTTAGCCTTCCAATCACAGTTGCAGGAATTATATAAGAAGAGGTTAATATTTGTCGTTTTTTCCAAACAAAAAAAATAGTTTTTTTCTTATTTCCGATCGCTCACCCGTATAATACGTAGTATCATTTTTCTCGGTCCCAATATTCTTGAGAGCAAGGAAACTAAATATCTCTTGGGGAAAGTCGAGAGGTCAACTTTCAGATGTTCCACCTTGCTAAACCTGTTCAGCCACATTACATTTTCAAAGGACACGATTCTATAACCGACTGATGGCTTGGCAATGCTAAACCTCTGAATGGAATACACATTTCCCTCCTCGAATTTCTCTTCAAACAACTGTATATAATCTTTGCCTACCCTAGCATGCATTTGAGTACCCTGCATTATATCCAATCAACAATTAATTTCTAATTGGCTAAAGAAAAACAATTAATTTTACCGATAATATGCAAATGAGGTCGACTAACTTACCTCTTGGTCAATGAGATGTAGGTCCATACTCCATAATTGACATGTTTTTCTGTTTTCAAACCTCCATTTTTTCGAACCAAAGCCCGCATGACTTTCTCGTTGTGTATGATTCCTAACCAAAGCGCTTGAAGGGGTATAAACTGTTCCCGAAGGTTTCTTACCTACATATAAACATCATATATTTAAAAATAGATAAGAGGAAGAAAAAAACATCAACCTATTAATATAAAGAAAAAATTGATAAGAGAAAAAAAAATAGCAGCCTAGGAATCCAAATTGTGACACTTGAATAAGTTTACATACCACCGGAATCAACTACCATTGCTTCCCCTTTGTTGTGATTTTCTTCAAAAGTCATAGTTGATATCATCTGTTCGCTACCTCCTTTTTCACAGAAAGTAGGTGGTTTATGTAGGAATAAAGAGTGATTTGCATTCTTTATATAGATGTTGGAAACTTGGTTCCAAATAAAATCTTTAAAACTGTTATGGAATTAAATCCAGTTATATGGCTTGTTATAAAGAAAATAGGGATGAAGAATGATTTTCATCCCTTATTAACCATTGGCTTTGTTTTTATTATTAAATTAACCGTATTAATGGTACTTTTTAGATTGTGTTTAGGTAAATGATCAGATTTTTTTATATATTAATCGATATTGTTAACAAATATAAATAGTAATTTAAATATCAATTAATGTAGTATTTTTTATATATTGTTAGTTTTTCCTTTGTTAGATATTTATCATCAATACTAAAAATTAATATAGTTATTTCTATTTTTTTTTTCCTTTTAAAAGATTCAAAAAATATAAATCTTTTTTTATTCCTTAAATACGTTGATTTTTTTTTATTTTAATCAATTTTTTTTTGGTAACAATATTTTAATCATAAATGTCCAAAATTATAATGTAATATATTTTTAATTCTCTGGATCTTTTACAATAATTATATGAAATTATAAATGTAATTATTTTATTTCATAAATATGTTAAATTGATTTTTTTTTATTTTAATCATAAATGTCGAAAATTAATATAGTAATTTTTTTATTTTTTGGATTTTCATAAAATTATAAAATATTATTTTATTCCATAAATATGTTGAATTGATTTTTTTTTAATTTTAATCATAAATGTCCAAAATTAATATAGTAGTTTTTTTTATTTTCTGGATTTTCAAAATAAATACACGAAATTAATATAGCAATTTTTCTAAATAATGGGGGTCGTCCGTCGCGTGTGTCCCACTAATCCATCCAATCTACACCGCACATTGTCAGATCAACGCACCATATCTAACTAAATTTCATCCGATTTAATACGAATGGTTTCTCAATTAGCCAATGAGAGCGAGGTTACGATAACCAACCAATAAGAGGGAGAGTAAGCAGCACCAGTGCTACTTTTATTCTGGAGTGAGGGATGGTATTGAGTTTTTAGGTTGTTGATTAGGTAATTAATTTTGTAATTTTAATTTTTGGACTTTTTAATTTTTGGACTTTATTTTTGGACTATTGGACATTATTAATTTTAAACCCTAAGGAAGGGTTAATTAAATATAAACTGCACAGGGAAGGACGACGATTACGATATCGTCTCGGCCCCTCGGGTTCGTACACGACATAGGAGTCGTGGCCCGAGTCGACTTCAACGGTTCATCCCCCATCTGGAACGGGAGGTAAGAATTCTAAACACCCGCGAATCTCCTGCCAAATGGGTTTAATGGATGATTTCGTGAATATATGTCGAGGAACCGAATCGGTCGCTTTAAATTCCTAGTAAAGGGCAAGGACTGACCATACAAGATAAGGGTTCGGATTTCATCACCGTTCTCTTCTTGCCCGCCTTAGGAAAACGAAACCAAACACGAACCTAAGCCTAAAATTTTGAATAGAACGAGACCGATAGGGTAACGAGCTTAATAGGAAAGTCGTTCGAAAAATATTGGTTACTCTTTTAAGCATACTTCGAAGTTCATGATGTTTTCTGTAAAGTTGAATGCGTGACTGCGCCGCCTTGTAATAACGGTGAGGCCTTGGGTATCAAAGCTCCACGGAGCTTCGCTCGCCTTGATTCAACTTACTTTGACTCGGATTGATCCAGAGGGGGTTGCTCAGATTGTAACGAATCCCCTTTCGAAGGATTAGAAGCTAGTCTAGAAACAATCTAAGTGGAGCCATCATGCTTTTTGTTTGCTAGAAATCAGTAGGTTTGTTGTGGTTGAGTCAGCCTTGTTTGTGTTTGTGTAGAATTCCCTTGCAGTTAGGATGTCAAACTGGTATTATAACAGCCAATACAATGATTATCCGACTGAGTTTCAAAATGGACGTTACTACTTTGACCATAGTGTGAATAGTGGTTGGGAACATCAGCCTTTTCAAGGTTATGGCTCATACCATGATGTGCCCAATTACTATCCACACACGCACGGGCATGCGAGCAAAATTTTATGTTTCTCCTTTAGAAGAGTCTCTCAGAAATTAGAGGAGACGACACGTAAGTTATCTAAGATGAATAACTTAGTTTATGACGAAAGCAAACTTTATTTGGAAGAGACTCTTGAGAGGATAGCTGAGTCGACACGTAGACTTGAGTTAGAGACGAACGAAAGTATTGCTCAAAATAACTGGAATTGCCAATATAGTGTATCCAATAATACCCTTGAGAATGAAGACAGTTATTCGCATAATCAAGATGACGAGGTTATAATTGGTAACATTACTTGTTTAGATGAGGTTCGATCATTTTCATGTTATTATAATGATGATCATGATGTGGGAAGTGTTGATGAAGAATCAAGTTTTTGGCATAGTGATCGTGGAATTTGTTTCTCCAATTGAGCTTTATAATGATAGTAATATTTCTGGTTTAAATCCAAATAATTTTAATAATTATTCACCTATTCAAAAGGATGAGGATTTGACTAGAAGTATCTCCGTTTTAGACGATGTAGATTTTCCTAGTTGCAAAGCCGATAATGGTTTAGAGGAACGGGTTTATCCTGAGAATACTGTTTTAGAGTCCAAGGATTTAGAAACAATAGTCTTAGACGAAGAAGATGAACTCGTAGAGCTTTTAAATATGAGTGAGGATGCATCACCTGAGTATAACATAGAAGAAGAAATTTACCATTTTCAGGATTCCGATGATCTAGAAATTAGGGAAATTGTAGCTAGTCTATCTAGAGACACCCAAAAATCAAAGTTTGGGGGTGATTATCATTCTCCTTGTGCCTTACCTTTAGCTCTTACAGAGATCCCTCACTTGGGACTTGACATATGTGCCTCAAACATTTTACAAGATTATCTTCATACACTTTTCCCTGAACCTAGTTGTGTCCATAAAGAAGTTCAGTTGTTAGAAACCCATCCTCTGGTTGATGTGGTTAACCCAGGCTATGATACCACAATTGACTTTGTTTTCCCACCAAGAACCTTCCTTCCAATTGTGGGAACGTATAAGTTTCAGATGTGTCAATTATTAAGTTTTGAGACTAAACCTAATTACTTTAGGATATTAGGGTCGACACATTTGCTTAAGGAAGACCACCAATCTTATTGTGGTCACTGTAAGTCAAACCGATTGACTTAGAGGATCCTCAATTATTCAGTTATTATTATGCGCTTATAAGTTTTTATTTGAGTTTTTCCAGACTCTAGAACCTGAACATTCAGATCTAACTCATGAGGAAACGCAACCCATGAAAATTTGTTATCGAGACCCTTTCATAAAGCCTGAACCCGAACCACAACTAGATGTAGTTGTCTTAAAAAATAGATAAGGGTGTGTTCAATATCTTCCTGGTCTGTTGCAGTCTCCTCTTCTTGTGGTTAGCACTTTTCGATCCAGATGACCCACAGTTATTCCGACTGTTGTTATATGATTCTTCGAGGTGACTAATCCTTTCCATTGTCTGGCTGAAGACTTTAAACTTAGCACTTCTTGGGAGGTAACCCAATATTCATGTGACACTCTGGTAATATCTTTCCTTAACTCTTTTCTTCAAATGGTAAATAGCTCCTTGTTCATGTTTTTAATTTCATCTTTAGAACATTGAGGACAATGTTAGATTTAAGTTTGGGGGTATGGGAGAAACTTTTTAGTTGCACTTTTGAAACTTCTAGCGTCACATGGTATCCGGTTAGCTAAGTGTACATACTGTTTCTCACCGAAAAGATAGAAATTGGAATGCTAGGGATAACAACCTACTGAGACATTAGAGAAAAAGACATTGAGATCCTTGAAATTCAGGAGAGAACTTGTTCCTTTTAGAGGGTAACCATGATGGACCTAACCATCCATGATGGAAAGGCAAGTAGGTCAGAAAATGCCAGAAAGACAAAGCAACCTCATAATGTGTAGTCTTAGTTACTGGATTACGACTCTCTCTCAGTAGAAACTTATCATCATCAACAAGTGGAGCGACATTAAAATCTATGAAGAACGTTGAAGACGTTTAAGGTTTAGAAGCAACAATAGAAAAGAATAATTCAAAAATCGAAGTTGAAGACTTAAGTCCTTCTCTCATGGCCATGTAAATTTGTTTCTTGTAATTTTTGTACTCAAAAAAAAAAATAAAAAAAATCATCATTACGTTCTTTTTGTTCTATAATTAGTTTTTGTTCAATAAGGCCATAGGGAAGTAGAAATTTTTATGTCAAGCAAGAAATCAAAGAGAAAAGTTAATTGTCAAGGTTCTATGAGGTTCGATAGTTTATCATCAATAAATAAGACCGAAGAAGACGTTGTTTCTACTCGAGCACTATGAGAGAGTCGAAGAAAGATACATTTGGTTGCTTTGTTAGTCCGCTTTCAACTGCACAAGATCTTTCTAGCAATGGTTTAACTCATCACACATAATTAGTCCAAATTGCAGTAGCGGATGTCCCTCTCATCTTTTTCTCTCTCTAATCTTATCCAAATTGAAATCAGCGGACGCATCTTACAATGTTTATCTAGTTGTGTAGTGGATATCTCTTTATCTAGCAAAGGTTGCGATGTGTCTCCCTTTTCTTCTTCAAATCACTTTAGAGCTGACACCATTAATTTCTCCATCACGCATTCTAGTCACTTGGAGATAGGTTGAGAATATGTATGTCCTCATAGCTCTTTGGATACCGGGTGACCAATTAGAAGTAAAGGTTTTGTGGGTACACCTGTAAACCCTCCGAGACAACACTCCGCCACTAGGGCCACCTAGGGGTTCAAATGATTTTTATTTTTTAGAATAAATTTGCTCGAGGACTAGCAAATAATAAGTTTGGGGGTATTTGATAGACACATTTTTGTGTCTGAATTGTCCTCATTGTCTCTATTGTTGGTCTCGATTTTTGTACTAATATTGTGTTTTTATGTATTTTTAGGTATTTTAGGAAATAAATATTTTTGGAAAAATCAGCTCGAAAAGTTAAAGGA
Organism: Papaver armeniacum; assembly: GCA_023531295.1. Taxonomy (NCBI): domain Eukaryota; kingdom Viridiplantae; phylum Streptophyta; class Magnoliopsida; order Ranunculales; family Papaveraceae; genus Papaver; species Papaver armeniacum. The sequence goes on along the minus strand of JAJJWW010016832.1, from coordinate 1,298,457 downwards.
GCACTCCGGAGGACACATGTTATTCGGACTCAAAGAACGGATAAGGGGCGACCAATGGATAAGGGTGACTTTCTTCTCAAATTCAAATATCAAAATTGGCGGTAAAATGATGTTTATCACTGTCAAAATTTCAACCAAGAATTCTGAGGTGTTATAGGGAGACTAAATGGTCAAACTTTATGGGATTGTTCCTAGACATATATAAAGCTATTACAAGTGTTTTGGTCGATCAAATTTGGCTAAAATCATGGGAAGAAAACATGGCAGTCCGTGCATGGGAGAATTATTTCATGGGATTTCAAGTGTTTTGGAAAGAGTTGTTGTGTCCAAGCGTGTTGGATCACTCCTACAACGTGTAATATCATGCTTGGAATGTTTATGCATCATTTCAAATACAAGGAGAATTAAATCAGGGAAGAAAATATTCCCGAGAATATTTTTCTTCAATGCCGATTAATGAAGAAATATATGGAGTTATGGAGGAGATTTCTCGTGCATGAGAGGCTATAAAAGGTGCTGGGAGGTCATAGAAGGGAGGTGGAGAGTTTGGGAGAGTTTAGAGCATTACAGAGCAAAGAATCGAGAGTTTAAAAAATCTGTTGCTGCTGCCATTAAGGAAGAACACGAAGAACATAAGACCCACAACAACATGTTCCTCTGGTCGTAGAACGAGACAAATTTTAACTCAACAAAGGTCAACGACAGTTTCTTGTGGGTGTAGTTAGGAGGCAGTCTTAAAGCAACAGTTTTGTAACAGTGTTTGCAACAATTATAAACGTTGCAAACACCCGATTTTCATCATTTTCTCCATTTCATCATTTGTAAGCACCTTTGAGCAATAAAATCATATTTTGAGCATGTTTCCAACATGATGAGCTAGACTCCAACACTGGGACGATGGTGGAAGACGAATTTCATACATGGGTAAAATTATTTAATTATTTTTAAGATTTTTGCATTAATTTTAATTGAAATATGATTTGAATTAATTGGTTGTCATTTAATTTGATGAGGTATGCTTAGCTTAAATGTTTTGATACATCATGCTTAGGATTTACAACCAATCTTTTAAGAATCTACATTGGCAAAATCGTAGTCCTGTTAATTTTATTTATTGAGCTTTAATTGTTGAGAATAAATAAATTGAACCATATGTTATGAATTCGACGAAATCCTAGTCCCAGGAACACTCTTCATCCTGTGACAATTTTTGTATATATTTTTCTTTTATTTTTTTTTATTAATTCTTAAAATCAATCTCGTCAAGTCCGAGTGAACGACAACCTTACTACCACTTTCTACAACATCATTGAAAATAAACATCAACTCCCTAAGTTGGGTGGCGGCTTTGATAATAATAATTTCCATGTGATTCCCATTTAGATATTTAGAGATCCTAACCGATTTCGACGGTATCTACAGTGGCGACTCTGCTGGGGATTTGAGAATCTAACTCGAAAAATAACCTGGCTTGATTGGGGTATACTCAAACTAATTGGGGTATACCCAATTTTAAAGGGACTCTTTTTTAAGAGCAAACGGGGAGGTCAATGGGTAAAGTTACAAAATTACCCTTTCTCATTATAACTTTAATTACTACCAAAATCATTTTTCTTTCTTCATCTTCTTCTCTTCTTCTTCTCCTCCACAACCTTACCGGCTCCATCACCCCACCACCACCAAAACTCGTCGATCAATTCGTTAAAATCGTCGATTCGAAAACTCCGATTAGTCTTCATCAATGGATCCACCACTAAGAAGGCAACTCGTATGAAACAAACTAATCGAAAACCCAATGAATATAACCACCGAATTGCAAATTTGGTTGCTAAGAAAGTGAAGAGAAAAACTATTGAAGAAGAAGGAATTGAACCCACTAAACACGTGAAATGGTGCGCTTAAGAAAGTAAGGGCACACTTAAACTCACTCTAGTACTTCAATTTCATGTTTACATGTCAAATTAGGTCGAGAAAATCGAATTTGTGAATTGGTAGTTACAGTACTGCAAGGTTTTTTGTTATCGACCTTTCCGGGATTTCATAGTTAGGGTTTGGCCGGGAGGGTATAAGGTTGAAGAACTTGCCGGCTGTATAGTTTCTGTAATTGCTACTAGCAGGGCCGGCAGGTTATTCAACTGTATACCTTGCCGGCGTCTTTTATCTTTTAATGAAGCCGGCAAGTTTTTGTTTTTTACCCTTCCTGCTACTTCTTTTGAATGTTTCCCGATGCCTAGAATTTTTAAACCCGGAAGGGTAGTTATATAAAACCATGCCGGCGGTTTGTCAGCCGGCTATGTATGTGTAATGGACCTTGCCGACCTGTATAGTGAAAAAAATTTGTTTTTTTTATGCGCCGGAAGGCTATTTTGATGATACAATGCCGGCGTTTTTTAGCCGACACTCATCTTTTTGGTCGACCTTACCGCCATTGTTCCCTGATATGTTGTATATATCTAACCCGCCGCCCTGTAATGTTTTTTTCCGAATTGTTCTTGTTCGGGGATTGCGAATGACAAAGATGAAAGCAGCTCTGAAAGCAGCTCTTAGTCCTCCTTCAAACCCTCCTCGTGTTGGTGATAAACTCTGTCTTCAAAACATCGAGGGTTGTATGTTGTGCCCTAACGACAAAGGTCTTAGAACCACTATCCGAACCCAATGATTCAGACGAGACTCTTATGAAGACCAATCAATTCCATCTGGTAGAAGAGGTGATGATGATGATGTTGATGAAACCAATCCGGCTGCTGGAGGAGGTAACAACGATGATAATGATGATGGTGATCAAGACATGCTTGAGGCTGGAGGAGGTAATGATGATGGTGATGATGATGATGGTAATGGAGATAAAGGTAAGAATATCATCGAAGATGAAATTGTTGAAGAGGAAGAGGAACAAGAAGAAGAAGAAGGAGATGGAGATGGAGATGGAGATGGAGAAGGAGAACAAACTCTAGCTATTGTTCAAGCCACCGAAGCTTCTGCCCAACTTCAACCGAACGAAGAAGAGGGTGATCACTAAACCTACTGATTCTCACATGCCTTCCAAACACTTGATGGTTGCACTGAAAGAAGGTGAGCCTCCAAAAGGGACCCCAGCAGATGGTGGAGATGTTCTTTTTGGATACAAACACTCATGGGCATGTACGGTCCATAATACTATCGTAAGTAATCTTAATCCGTCTTTGTTATTTATTCAAGTGTGTAACTATCTTAATTAAATTTGCATCAAGTGTTTGTATTAATCTTGACTTTTTTTTTGGTATTTAGGATCACAAGCATGACATCCATCTCATGAGGCGCCAAGCTTCGTGTTCAGTGACGCATACTTGGAATCTTGGCTTGGAATGTGAGGAGGTGAAAGTGATTGTGAGGAACTCCGGGTTGTTGCCTGCGGTGGATAGTTCGAATATTAATCATGATAAAGTTACCATCTCTGCATTCTGTGAGAGGTTCTACGGAGAGACTGATACTATGTTATTCCCATTCGGTGAGATGGCGATAACTCCCGATGATGCTCAACAAATTCTAGGCCTCGAGGTTGATGGAAAAGCAGTCACTGAGGGATTCGATAATGCTATTTCTTTCGGGAAGATTTACGAATTGAGCAAGAAATTGTTTGGTTGGAGTCAGGTTCATACGGATGATGTTCTTGACAAGAAGGATGGTCGACTAATTAAGAAGTTTAATGTGAAGAAGTTGAGGGACAAACTATGGAAGACTCAGGAAATCCTTGATAGGGAAGGAATGGTGCACCCGGTGTGAATCAATGCTACCGCGGCCGCTTATTTGCTATACACCCTGGGCAGATGTATCTTCCCCGACGCTTTGAAACCAAGTCGAGGCCACATTTTGCAACTATTGGATCCCTTACATGAGATGCGTGGGTATTCTTGGGGTATTGCGGTGGTTGCCTTCTTGAACAATGAGTTGACAAAATCTTCTAGGGCACTCACTAAGCAAGTTAACGGAAACACATGTCTCTTCCAGGTAATTTTATTGTCTAAAACATTTATATTTGCAAATCTCGTAAGATAAGGGTTCTTACTAAACTTTTTTTTCTTTTTTGCATAGGTTTGGATATATGAACGCTTTCCTTCTTTGTTCAAAGACAACTCTTACGTCAAAGTGGATAACAAAGTGTTCCTGGTTCATTTGCCAAGAGCTCAAAGGTACGCTTTTAAGGGTACTTAGGATAAGGAAATGCCATGAAAATCTTATGAAACTCCGAGTCGCCATCGAAAATTTGACTCATGGAAGAGGTGATATTTGATCCGACGGGAGGATAGAAATCAAGGTTTAATCCCAAGGAGAAATGAAGTTGTTGCATTATACTATGGACCCTTGATGACTGTGTTTGAAGGATTTTAAATGTACGATCCACATCGGGTAATGCGCCAATTGGGTTACGTCCAAGAAGAACCTCATTTCGATGAAGAACCATTCTTTACCGTGAACCGGGATGAATGCACCACCTCCCAAAAAACTATTAACGTCTCTTACGATCCAGCGCCAACTCAAGAACATTGGGACAATAGACGGGGCCGTAACATCGATGTGAGTCTTTTGGACGAGGTGACCACCGGTCATGAAGCTACCGAGAAATACATGGCGTGGTACTTGGGTTGGGCTCGCCCCACCGTGATTAGGCCAATGACTATCAAGAACTCGGCTCGTAAGAAGAAGATGGAATCGAAAGACCCAAAGAACATTGCTTAAGATATTTGTAAGTATTTTAGCGTTGCTCTTACTATTTTAAGATTGATTGCATACCGAATCATTCTATTAATTGTTTATTGTTTAATTGAATATAAAAGGATCAGTTGAAGACCTTTGTGAGGGTGTTATGTTGCGCGAAAGATAGAGGAGAACTGCAAAGCAAGCACATTGACTATGCTTGCAATGTTGACAATGAGGATGCCCATCTATTGTTCAAGCAACTTCAGTCAAGTAAAGGCGGAAGAAAAAGCTATTAAGGATGCACAAGCCAAGATAAAGGCTGATAAAAAGAGGACTCGTAGTGCTCCCGGTGGTGAAGGTAGCAAAGAGGTGGTCGTGGTGGTGAAGGTAGTGTTCCAAAACGGGGCCGTGGTCGTCGTGGTCGTGGTCGTGGCCAATGTGCTTTCCTAGTTCATTTCTTTATGTTGTGGTGGAAAAATGTTTAAGTTAATGGTGTGGACAAATGTTTTTTTACGGTTTTATGGGACATGTTTCGTATTTTGGACAAAAAATGTTGGATTTCTAGTTGTTGAATGAATGGTTTGTTTAGCTATATAAAGTGTCGTATTACCTTGCCGGATGCTTTTTTAAGATACCCCGTCAGCTGTCCCAGTACGGCAAGGTTGTGAATGCCGATCACCGCGCCCACAACAAAAATTGTGTAGTTACCAGGGCCTGCAAGGTTGTGAAATGTCGGATCTGCTGGCCCAACAAAAAACTCAGAAGTTACTGTGGCCGGCAAGGTAATATGATTCCTACCAAGCCGACGTTTGTGTAGCTTGGAAGGGTACTAAAATAGAGACCCCGCGCCATATCTTGAAAAAAAAAAACCATTCTTCGATGCCTAAAATCATGTAAGGTCGGAAGGGAAACAAAACAAGAAAATGCCGGCGGTATTTTGGCCGGCATGCTAATGAACCCATACATTGCCGGACGTTTTGCGACCCCGACATTGTAGCAAATTTACGACCCTGCCGGCGGGTTCAAAATTCAAATTTTTGCAAGTACAATTGCATTGATTCACTTGTACTTGGACAGTATAACGGCCAAATTTGGGCACCATCCTATAAATGCACTACTTATCTCCACAAAACAACACACAACTATTTGCATATACTCTCCAAAGCTCATATCATCACACACTCCATCTAACTCACCCAATAGCTCTCTACACACAAGAAATTGATTCATTTGATTCTAATGAAGATTTGGCAATCACCAAAGCTTGGTATGCGGAGACTAGAGTTCGAAGGCAGTCCTCCGAAAGGGTGGATTCCACAACCTTTTGGGCTAGGGTTCACAACACTTTTAGCCAAGAGTTTGGGAATCCTAATGGAAGAAGTGTTCAACAAGTGCACGATAGGCACATAGTCATTGAAAATGCGATACTTGCTTATTTAGCTATCCAAAACCAATTTTCAACGCTACCAACTTCAACTTGTCCATTGAACAATTTGTAAGTATTTTTGTGGTTTATTTTACGTGATCCATGTTGTTTGATCTTCCAACTTAAACCGCACTAACAAAGTAAGTTTGTGTTTTTTTTTGTAGCATGAAGTCGCCAAAGCGTGTTACTTGGAGGAAAAGTGGGAAGCATTCGCATTCGATGCAAGCTATCAATTCATGGAATCCAAAATCCCGGAGTATGCCCCGAGATGATGGAGGGTGTATCGTCTTCTGGAGGAGGAAGATTGATGGCTTTAGAAGTTTTAGTGTAGGTTTTGTGGGTAGACCTCTATGTAAACCCTCGCGAGACTATAACTCGTCCAATAGGGTCGCCTAGGGGTTCAAAGGCTTGATGCACATGCTAAGTGCATTCGTTTTTCCGTCGACAAGGATTAGGTTTTATGTTTCAATCAATGTAGTAACCAAAATTGAATGAATAAAGTGAATTACATCTTCCATATTATGTCAGCCGGCAAGGTTGCATTGTTTTTGCATGCCGAGATTAATATAGCCGGAAGGGTAGGAAATATTTACATGCCGACCGTAAGATTGCTGCCCGAGATAGTTGGCGTGTTCTTCATCCGAGGACCATTCCGGCGGATATCCGTCTGGGCACTTATTCAAAGTTGAACCTTTCGGCGGAAGAGCGGTCGGCAGCTTATTCAAAGTTGACTATTCCGACGGATGTTTGGTCGGAAGCTTATTCAAACCACGACCTTGCCGGCTTTATACATTTTCAAAACCAAAAGTTTTGGATCGAAATCGAACTCATAAGACGGATCAAAAAGTTAATCTACTGAATTCATAACTTCAAAATTTTAATCTAAACTCAATTAATTTACCTAATCAGAATTTTAGTGTTAATTAACCAAGGGCATATTAGCCATTTAGAAAAAACAAGGTTAAGGGGTAGCTTGACTTTACTTCAAAATGACCAGATTTTGTCTTATTGGGTATACCCCAATTAGTTTGAGTATACCCCAATCAAGCCAGGAAAAATAATTGGGATTTTAGGGTTTTGATTTACACTACTCGGTATTTGCACACACACACGCACGCACCCATTTGCACATTGCATTCCATTTCGCATCGTCAGACGTACGATTATTAGGAAAACAAGTGGCTAGTAAGCTGAACCCGTGCCTTGGGCCTTATGGGAGTTACCAGCTGAACCACCACAAGCCTTAGCCTAGTACCAAAGAAGACTAGTCTGACTACGTCTGAGGTATATTCTGCTAAGGTAGCCCAAGCCTACCCAAGAGTTAGTGAAACCTGCATGCACGTGCATTAATTGTAAATTGCATTCATTGTTGCACAAAATCCGATACATAAGCACCCTTGTGTTACCATATATTCTATAGTTTCCTTGAAAACAGGAACACTAGCATAGAATCTGAAATGAATATCGATACTGGGGCATTGTCTTGGTTGCGCGAACAATTCCAACAGATGTTGGATACCAAGTTCTCAGAATATGAAGACACGTCGAGATCAAGAAGTTGACTCTCGAGGCCATCACGAGTCCACAGAAAACATGTCAGGGATGATATGGGAAATGACAAAAATAATCATAATGAAGAGGTTAAAAAGAATGAGACCACAACAAGAGAAAGACAATTAGCCCAGAAGCTCAAAAATATCGAAAGGACCTTACAGAAAATGGGTGAGGATACAATAGATATACATGGGCTATATCCTTATCCCGATATTCGTTTACCTCATGGATTTAAATTTCCAGATATGGATAGATATGATGGAACTGGGTTCCCAAAAACCCATATTCTTATGTATGTTGGGTACTTGAAGCCACTGGGTATTAATGATGGGTTGTTAGTCCAATTGTTCCAAAGGAGTTTGACTGGAACGGCCTTGAAGTGGTTGAGAAAGACAGACCCAAGTCTAGTTTCGAATTGGCAGGATTTGGTCGATATGTTTGTGAGACGGTTTATGTTGGTCCCTAAAATTCAGTTTACTAGGAAACACTTAGAGGCGGTCAGACAAGAACCCAATGAGGCATTTACAAAATTCTTTCCACGTTGGAAGACTAAGTCGTTAGAGCTCGATGAGAAATTGTCCGAAGAAGAGATGGTAGATATTATAATGAATTGTTTGAACCATGAATATTGGAACCGGCTGATATCATTTTACCATCCAACATTACACTCTTTATGGAAGGCGGGCTCACAGATTGAAAATGCATTGGAACAGGCCGAATGACCAGGTTGACCGACCAGGAGGACTGTAATGGGAATAATTGCGGAAGGGCCACATTTACAGATTAAAATCAAGTGAATATTGTGTCTGCATATCAAGAATGCACCACCCACAGACCATACCAGGGCAAGAGCGTAACTTGAATCAGGGAAGATGTGGACATCCTCAGAGGAATTTTGCATAGGAAAAGCACCCATTACCCTATCATCAAAGGGAACCCAAGGTCAATTTTGTCTTGGTAGAAAACCATACAATTTTAGCCCACTCAATCAACAAGCAAAAATTTGTTGGCAATCGACCTGTTCACACTAGTGAGCTCTTCGCGGATCAGGTACAAACTGTGAATTCATTTTATTAAACTAATCGTCCTATTTTTCTGTCTGAGTTAATGGCAGATTATTATGGAGTTGAGCAACCGAGGAACGTGCCAAATTCCAACCGATTTCCAAAGCAGAGCTCGGCATATCTCTCGACCTTCTACCAAAACAGACCTCACCGCTAGTTCGTGCATATTTCGTAGATCTTTTTCTTATCTCGTTCAACCATCGCCGAGTCCAGCTTACCTCTCAGATATCTTGCCTGCTGATCCAGTACATGCAACAAAGCAATCTTCATCTACTAGGTGGAATCCGTTTAAGACTGAGGGTGGTGATGAGGTTCAAAATGTAGCAAGAAACATAACCATTTACACCTCATCTCAGGAATAAAAATGTAACCATGCCTCCCGCACAACCATCACCTGTGTTGAAGTCTACAAGACAACAGATGAACAAAAAGTGGTAAGAACAATAGAGGCTGAGTCAGGTAAGTCCCTAACTCATTTTGTTGAGTCAATTCGACCGGTTAAGGGTACATCACCTGAATTTGTAAATAAGTCGTCTTTTATTTCCAATTTTCAAAATATTTCAAAAAATCCAAAAAAAAATTAATAAACTAAAAACCAAAAGATTTTGTTTGCAAAGTTGGAAAACAACATTCTTGGTATAAATAAAGTGTTTGAGAACACCGACAAGACGTGGGACCGTGGAACCACCAAAAAGAAAACTCCGAACCGCTTAAAGAAATAAAATTTGTCAATCAAAACAAAGAAAATCAACCTTTAAGGGCACCTCGGAGATAGAACATGAATACAACCAAAATGTGGATACAAGTGCAAGAATGTGCCAATACAAGACAAGTAGTGAATTTAATTGAAGGGAAACCCATTGCAGCTTAAGACCACAATGGATGTTGAAGACCTATGATAAGAATAAGAAGGAAGAGAGATTCAAAACACATGAAGATGAGATTTTTCCACCAAATAAAAGTAAGACGAAGAATCATCCACCTGAGAAAAAGGTTTCTTATAAGGACGTGTTATTAAATTTGGAAAATGATGGAGCAACTAATCAGAAGGAGAAGAATGATTTTCCCAGCATAAAGTTCAAGAAAGCAATTAATCAGAAGGTAATTAGTAATTTTCCCAACAAGAAAGATATTAATCAGAAGGCAGTGAATGATTTTTCCAAGACAAGGTTCAAGAAAGATATTAATCAGAAGGCAATGAGTGATTTTCCCAGCATAATTTAGTAATACAACTAATCATAAGGAAGTGGATGATTTTCCTAGTATAATGTTCAAGAATGCAGTTAATCAGAAGGTAATGAATGATTTTTCAGACATAGGGATAAAGAAGATGAAACAAGCAGAATTTCGAGAAGATCCAAGAATCATGCAAAATAGAAGAATTGTTCAACCATTTGATCGGGGTAGCCAACATGATCCAGGCCCAGCAAGTGTTACTCAACCCAAGAAATACCATACCTAGGTAAGTGTTCAAATCTATCTAAGGGTGGCGAACGCTCATAAAACTTAAGGAGATTTTTTTTATAAGTCAAATATCTCTCTCTCTCTCTAAAGAAAATTAGGTAGGAAATAACTAGGGGCAGAGTCGTCATCATGTTTGGCCCCTTTAATCAGTCAAAAAATAAAATAAATAGGGGCAGAGTCATCACCATGTTTGGCCCCCTTCAGTCAGTCCATCAGTTAAAAAAAAAAAAAAAAAAAAAAAAAAAAAAACTAGGGGCACCGTCATCATCATACTGGGCCCATGTCGTTGGAACATTTCAGTCTTTTTTTATAGTGTTTAGTCTTTTCAAGTCAATAATTTGGAGAGAGATATGTTAATCCATTTGTATGTCATCATTAGTCCTGTAAGTCATCTCCTAAAGTTCTATGAGCAACGGACGTCCAAACGGATAGATCAAAAAAAAAAAAAATTGAAAAAAAAAAATGTAATGAAAAAAAAAATGGAAAGAAAAAATAATGAAAACAAAAAAATAAAAATAAATAATGGTTATTAAACATCCACTTAGGAAAATTGAGTAGCACTTAAAAGAGATAGAGGAAAAGAAGAGTCGTGTGGAGAAAGTTAAAGATTTAAAGTATCGAACGTCATCTCTGGAAAGCAGCAAGATCGTGAATCGTTTTTTACAGTTTGAAGCCTTAATTGGTGAAGTTAATTATAGCTGGGAGATAGCTGGGAGGATTGACAGATTTGAAAATTTGGATGGAAACGGTAATATTTTTGGTGGCATCTATCAGACACGTGGCAGGTCAAGATTCCTAAACCTTTGTATATATTGAGTATTTTGTTTTTCACCTTTTGTTTTTGAAAATTATTTTCTTGGATTTGTTTCACCTTTTGTTTTTAATAATTATTTTCTTGGATTTGTATTGGTTCCCAGCTTGTGGCTAGGCTACCAACTGCTCCTTTGTAATTCTTTTCCTCTTCTTTCATAATAATAATAATAATAATAATAATAATAATAATAATAAAAGAAAAAAAAAAAAGAAGAAAAAAAAGGAAATAAAAAAATAAAATAATAATAATTTAGTATTTATTAGGAACATGTGCTACTAATAGCTCTTTTGCAAGGTCATCAATTACAGAGTTTCTCCAGACTTTAGATGAAAAGCTCGAAGGAAAAGTGAGGCTTACTTTCTACATATGGATTGTGCCAACCAAGAATGCTCGGGGCAAATTATTTATCTAAAGCTCCATATGGATCGGAAAAAGGACAAGAGATGATGAAAATATTTGATTAAAGTCGTAAAGATTGAAGAGCCGCTACTAAGACGATGTGATGACGTAGCATGTGGTTAGAAGAATTATAATAAAGCACAACCTGTTTTTGCTGTAGTTGGTATGGCACAAGTACCGCTTCGTCGTGATCTCTGTCACGAGGATGTGTACTGATGCAAAATTAGAATACTTAGAAATAATCCGGTTGAACTTTCTAGTGTCATTCCGGGTAATTTATAAGTGAGGAATCCAACAAAATATTTGTAACCGTATTAAGGTGCAAAATAGGTGTGTATGTCTTTGGCATTCAATTGCACGCAAACCTCTGCCAAAGAGGGGCAACTGTAGACACCCCAATTTTGCACGGTCACAAATGTTGCCGTATTATCGTATCCGAAGTGGTCCTAAGCATTGTGTTGCGAACCCTAAATAATTACATTTGGTGAGCCGGAGTCCACTATCTAATCAGCCCGTCTATGCTAGCCTAATGACGCACTTAGGCATATGCAGTTTAGTTTCCATCCTTACTAAATGTGTCAACTTTGGCATAGGTGCCCACCGATCAAAAATAGCACTAGCTACACTTATGTGTCCACTAAGTCCACCGAAACAGTATACCCATTAGTGCCCAAAGTCCCGTTCGTTTCCTATACCAAAATTAGATTGTCCCCCGACTATAAAATGCAAGCTTGGTAAAGGGCGGCAAGAAATGGTGGATGGGCGGCAAGTGTGATAATAATGTCCCTCTTATTGGTTAGGGGGTATCCTATAGGGGTATAGATTGACTAGATTACCCTTTTCACCTTAAATTAACCAAAATCAAATCAATTTTTTTTTAACCTAATGAATCAAAAAAAATCAAATCAGTTTTTTTTTTTTTGATCTTCTTCTTCATCTTCTCTTCTCCTCCATCAACCGTAACCTCCATTAAAACCGAAAATTTCATCGTCTTCGATTAATCGGCGATTTGAAAAATGTTTGGAAAAAACCCAGTTAGGGTTTAGTTTATCGTGTTGTATGAAAATTTAAGTTAATTTTGTATCAAAAATTAGGGTTTTGTATGAAAATTGAAATTGAAATTTCTGGATTTATGTGAGTTACGGTTGGTAATAACTCAATTACAAACCGTAACTGAAGATTTTGAAGAACATACGGTTGATAATAGTTCAATTACCAACCGTATGTTCTTATATCTGAGAATTTTCTTTAGTTACGGTTGGTATCGAGCATTTAGTTACCAACCGTAACTGGTTTTACGATTGGATCTTCCCCAAATTTAACCAGTTACGGTTGATATTCGATAACTTGCGGACCGTAACTAAGAGGTAACAAGCAAAATTGCAACCGTAAGTTCTTCTGAAAATTCAAAAGTTTTGATTTTGTTATGTACTTTAGATAATTTTGAGCGAGAAAAAACTAATGAGAACTAATTTAGAAGTATACCGGGTCACTGGAATCACTCATTTTGGTTGAGTGAATCAAAATCTAGGGTTTCACAAATATCACATAAGTTTTCTTTTTCTTCTCCTCTAAATTTTTTTTTTATAACTCTAAAAATCTGATTTTAGAGTTATAATAAGTGAAAATTAATTATCAACACTAATCTTGATTATTAACAATAAGGGCTAATTAGTCATTTCCAGATTTTTCATTGATAAGGGGCACTTGAATTTACTTATAATGACCTTTTTTGTCTTATTAGGTTTCCGCCCCTCTACCTTGTCGCCCCTTTACCAAGCTTGATAAAATGAGTACAAAATGTCGACATCATTTCTAGCTTCGCTCCCAAGTCTTTCCTTTTAACTAAAATCCTAGGCTTAAATGAAATCTTTTTGAATTTTAGTAATAATATCGGATAATTTTAATAATATAAGAATAAATTTTTTTTATTAAAATGGTTAATAATATTTAGGTTTTTAATTTGAACCGTTTGATCTAAGGCATTTGATCCAAGGGTTAGAATAGAAGGGAAGAAGCTATAAATAGCTAGCTAATTCTTGAGAAAGGGGAGGAATTTTAGAGGAAAATTTGGGTAGAAATCTAGGAAAAAGGCTTTAGGAGTAAATCGGAGAGAAGAAAAATAGGTGGATATCCATTAGGATGCGATTATTGGATAGTTTGGAGTTGCGACATTCGGATACGATTATAGCGCAATAATATTGTTGGTCCTTCCTTAATAATCTAAGCGACATCGAAACACCGATCATAGACAAAACATTTTTCTCGCCTCCAGGGCGATTTTTCCTTTCATCTTTAGGATGATTTTTTTCTCGTCCAAGGACGATTCCAATATCAATCTTATCTCTTCCTAACCTCTCATCACCATTATTTATTTTTGTCTTTTGTCTTTTGGTTGTGTTTGTTTTGTTCTTTTGCAGGTTAATCTGGTCTTCGGTTTCCTCTTCTTCTTGACAACTTGGTGCGTCCCTAGAGGTTTTTATTTTGGGATTTGTTTGTTCTTCTTCTTCTTAACCATGGCTTCATCCTCAAACTCTCCTCCAAACCCGGAGTTTGAAGATCCGGCAAACAGATTGGTGCTCTCTCACAATGAAGAAGAAGTTTTTGAAATTCCGTAAGATCTCATTGAAACTCAAACCTCACACAAATACTCTCTTGTCATCACCACCATCACAAGAAGGGAGTATGGGATTAATATTCTCTACAACATGTTACGAGAGATCTTGGAGGCCTTCAGGGAACAATGGAGATCACAAATTTTGGGAAAGCAATATATCTCGATTCATTTTGAATTAGGGTGCGACTACAACGCAGTTTTAACAAGATCCTGGGCACCGAATGAAGACCTTCTACTTATAGAGATTTGTGATCCTGAGAAACTACCCGAAGAATACGAGTTCAAATTTGCAGACTTCATAGTCCAAATCCATGGTCTCCCAATGAGTGTGCTAACAATCAAAATGGTGGAATTTTTGGCAAGCAAAATAGGGTCTCCTTACCCCTATAAGTGAATCAACGTGCAAAATGGGGAGTTATGCTAAAGTCGAGTTAAGATGAATATCACAGAGGCCATTAAACAAGAACTGAACTTCACACTCCCATCCAAGAAGAAGTGCAAAGCTATGCTTTGAGGTATGAAAGATTGCCGAAAGTGTGTTTCTACCGTGGGCATTTTGGTCACATAATGAAGCAATGCCCAACTATCCAAAGAATGCGAAAAGATGGGGTTCTTCTCACCGAGACATTCATGGAGAAAATGCAAGATGTGAAAGTGGCTAAACTCACGAAAGAGATTAACGCAAATTTCAAGCCGAGACTTAACCGAATAGTCCTTTCTCAAACAGAGACACCAAGAAACCCTAAACCCCATTAATGGAGATGAAGAAACAATGCGGGTAAACCCTAAACCAAAACTACTCAACAACCTACCATCTTTTCCTCCTCCATTCACTCCTCGAAAGAGCCATGCAACCACAAAATCTTCTTGTTACCATATTAGAACAGAATCCCCATGCAAATCTAGAGAAAGTTGAAAATTCTCTTGACCCTATTCATAAGGAGAATATTTCACCAAATACTCCGGCAGTTAATGGAAAGATCCATCCAGCTCACAAAGAAATCCCCTCGAACATCTCAACCCATCTACCCACCCCGAAACCCATTTCCAACCCACCAAGAGGTCCTACTGCCCACCCACCAAACAAGAAAAAACCAGTTAGCCCGAAAGAAAAAATTCCTACCAAACTCAGTAAAACCATACCTTCAAAATCAAACCACCCTTCCACCACCCAACAATCACCTTCCATTACAACACCCCCAGAAAAACCCACCAACATAAGTATATCAAATGCAGAGGACAATTCTTTCGAACTAAACAATCAGAAAAACATGAGGCATTGGAAGAGAGTTGCCAGGTATAGTCGTAATATTGATTCCCAAGCCAGCACCATGCACATTGGCAGTAAAAGACTATCTGAACCAATGGAATGTGACACCCCACTGAAGATACACCGTGGTCTACCTGAAGAGGCTGTGGCGACTTGCCCCAAAAAGTCGCAAGATCAATGTTAATACAATCTTGGAACTGTCGTGGTCTAGGGAACGAGACGACAGTTCTAACCTTAAACTCGTTCCTACGTAGTTGTAAACCAACTATACTGTTTTTATCCGAAACTCGTTTAAATGAAGCAAACAGCATAAGGATCTGCAACTCTTTAAACTTTAGGCATTTCGACTACATACCAGCAATTGGTAGGAGTGGAGGGTTGGCCTTGCTCTGGCAAGATACATTTGATCTCACAGTATTATCCAAATCCCAAAACAACTTTCATTGTACTATAGGGGCGCATCTTTCAGTGCCACAATGGGATCTTTTCTGCATTTACGGTCCACCAGCTCACAACCGTAGAGATGCCTTTTGGAGACAAATGAATAGTGCTCTAGAAGATGTGGAAGGTGCTTGGTGTATGATTGGAGACCTAAATATTTTGATGCATCAATATGAAAAGCAAGGAGGCTCCTCCAATACTGATATAAGCTGCAGAGAATTCAGAACTTTACTAAGGGAAAGAGACGTTATCGATCTAGGCTATGCTGGACCTGCGTTTACTTGGTCTAATAATGCAACTCAGAATATCCCAATTTTTGAAAGGTTAGACGGGGCGCTTTGTAACACAAATTGGAGGGTACAATTTTCAGAGGCAGCCGTTCTCCATTTACCGAGAATTGAGAGTGATCATTCTCCCATCATTCTTAATACTTGGAGAAAACCACCGAAGAGAAAACCAAATTATAAATTTGAATTCTACTGGACCGACCATCCACAATTCAAAGAGGTGCTACAAGCTAACTGGGAGAATGCTACTGGAAACACTCTGTCAAAGCTTATAGGTCTAGGGGAAGGCCTGTGGAAATGGAGCAAAAAAACATTTGGGGACACAAAAAGGGAGATTGAAGAAGAGAAACAGAAGCTGGTTGATTTGCAAGCTTCAGCACACCTGATGGACATTAGGCAGGAAGAGATAGCAATCTGCAACAACATCATCACACTGGAGAGGAGAGACCGCATGTTTTGGCAACAAAGGAACAAATCAAAATGGATTCCTTCCATTGACAAAAACACCCAGGTATTCCATGTTTCTACTATCCATAGAAGGAACAAAAACAAAATCTTTGCCTTGAAAGATTCTAACAATGAATGGACCTCTGACCCGGTTCAGATAAGAGATACTCTCATCTCCCACTTTGAAGATATGTTCACAAAGGATGCCAATGTTGACTCTAGTACTATGAGTCTGGAAAATGCTAATAAATTAAATCTAGATGATTGCAGGTATCTAAGCTCAATTCCTAGTGCAGATGAAATCTTCAGTGTTGTTAAGAAGATGGGCTCTTTGAAATCTCCAGGCCCGGACGGCTACCCGGCTTTGTTCTACAAGAAGTGCTGGGAAGTGGTAGGTCAAGAAGTAACACACCTAATACAGGACTGTTTTAGATACTCAGCCATTCCTGTAGGACTGAATCATACGTATTTGGCGCTTATCCCAAAAAAGAAGAATGCCGAAGCTGCTGTTGATTACAGACCGATAGCACTTTGCAACGTGCTTTACAAGGTTGTTACAAAGATCATCACCAACAGACTGAGTCCTTTCCTTGACAACCTCATCGAAAAGAACCAGTCCGCTTTTGTCCCAGGAAGACAAATTTTGGATAACATCATTGTCGCAAAAGAACTATTCCACTCCATGCATCACTCCAAATCCTCTCAAGGGTCCTTTGCCCTTAAACTGGACATGAGCAAAGCATACGACAGGGTGGACTGGAACTTCCTGAGTCAAGCTTTGATAAATATTGGAATTACGGATAGAGCTCACTCCCTCATTATGAGTTGCGTGAAGACTGTTTCCTTTTCGATTCTCCTTAATGGACAACCAGAAGGATTCTTTAGAGGAGAAAGAGGTATAAGACAAGGCTGTCCATTATCTCCGTATTTATTTATAATCTGTGCACACTCTTTCTCAACCTTAATCAACAGAATGGAAAATGAAGGCAAATACAGCGGCTACCGAATCAACAGATGGGCTCCTAGTATCTCTCATATCATGTTTGCGGATGACATTATGTTGTTTGGCAACACGGACACCAGCACCATCAACTCCATAACTACTGTGCTTCAACAATACTACAACCTTTCGGGGCAGCTAGTCAACTATTCAAAGTCCTCTATTCACTTCAGCGAAAGCGTTCCGGACAGCTATGCTGATGAGATTATCCAAGAATTGGGAGTTAAAAGGATGCAGAAGGATGAGAAATATCTGGGAGTGAATATTCGTCAACAAGGTAACAGGGTATCAAACTATAATTTTATCATAGAAAAATTTGATTCACCTTGGCGAAGAAGACTCCACAACTGCCTCACGCAGGAGAACAGTTCTCATTCAATCAAATCCTAGCTCTTATACCAATTTTTTACATGTCCACCACTTTGCTCCCAAAAACAGTTCTCAACAAGCTAACTCAGATAATTCGAAACTTTTGGTGGGGTCATTCTAGAGATAAGAGGAAGATGCACTTTTTGAAGTGGGAGTGGTTTAATCTTTCAAAGGAACAAGGAGGCCTGGGACTGAGGAATTTACAGGAGCTAAACTTAGCACTACTGGCCAAGTTATCATGGAGATTCCTGCATGAAGATGGTTCTTTATGGGTTCAAATCATGAAGGCTAAGTACATGAGGGAGTGCTCCTTCTGGGAAGCCAAGAAAATAACAACTTGTTCTACAACGTGGGCAGCGATGCTGGATAGCAGAAAAGAATTGAAAAAAGGTTGTCTTTGGCTGGTTGGAAATGGAAAGTCAATCAATATTTTCACGGACCCTTGGATACCCACTGTACCAGGTAATATCCCAGTTCTTTCAAGAGAAGGAAGCTCGTCATATAAGACAGTTGAAGAAATGATCGACCCCATCACTGGTCACTGGAACATAATGGCTCTTCAACAGCTGGAAGACTCATACATTAGTGATCACATCAAGAGAATCGCTCCCAATACTGCTGTCGAGGATAATCTCATATGGAAATTTACCACTGATGGCAGCTTTACACCACAATCATTCCAGAAGATGTTACAGGAACAACAAGGTGAGACTTCAACTGCAAGAGATGATAGTTTCCCCTGGAAAAAGTTTTGGTCCATAAAAAAGGTTGCCCCAAAAATAAAAACTTTCATCTGGAGAGCATTACATAACGGGCTTGCTATATCTCATAGAGTTGGCAGATTTATTGATGGAGTCTCCACAAACTGCAGTATTTGTGACAAGGAAGAAGAAACGGTTGACCATCTTTTAATTCATTGTGAGTTCGCTCGAGCTTTTTGGTTTGCGTCTCCCTTAGGGTTCAGGTTTCATGGCGACCAAAGATTGACTCTCCAAAATTTAATGAAGCTGCTCCTTAACAGAAATGATAAAGATTTTTCCATCGCACTAGGCATGTGCATTTGTTGGTCCATCTGGAAATCCCGTAATGCAAAGGTTTTTGAAAACAAGAATACTAATATCCAGGGAGCCTTAGCCATAGCACTTTACTGGTATAACCTCTACTTTAATCATGCGGAAGCTGAAGACAATCAAGCTGCAGAAGATGACCAGGTGAGCATGGAAGCGATTGCCAACAAAAATTGGAAGGCTCCTGATTCCCCTACAGTGAAAATAAATGTAGATGCAGCCTGGAAGGATGGTGAGTATGCAGTCGCAGCTGTGGCTAGAGATAGCTCTGGTTCCTGGTGTGGTGTAGGAACTAGAGTGGGTAGAACAGATACGGTGGTTTATGCTGAGGCTGATGGTTTCAAGTTAGCAACTGAACTAGCTGTTTGGTTAAATCTGACCAACATAATCATTGAAGGAGATAGTCAAATTGTGGTTAACAGTCTCAAAGGTGTGTCGAGGAAAATTCCGTGGAGAATCTGGAGACTAAAGGAGGATATCACTGCAAGAATGCTCTCTCTCAACTGCTCTGGAGCTTACAATTTTGTGCCAAAACCGGCAAACCAAGCTGCTCATTCCATTGCAGCTTATGCCTTTTCAAACAACGTCCAACAAATGTGGACCAGTTCTAATTTTCCACCTAGCATTGTTAGCCTCCGGGATGTAAACAATGGCTAGTTTTTCTTTCCCCTCTTTGGGTACCAAAAAAAAAAAAAAAAAATAGACAAAACAGGTTTGGCTAAACATCATTTATTTTAATTTTATTGATGTGATTTTATGCAGACAGATGTGTGCGAAGTATTGAGTGCTTGAACGAGTAATAAAAATTGATTACTTTTCTTGTCTTTACTGCAAGCTCTTTGTGTTGATCGTGTTCCTAAATTGGATTAATTTGGTCCATTCACATCATAATATACCTGCTACATGTTTGATGTCATGGCGTGATACTACTCATCTAATATCATATGGAGTTATAACTTGCTTAGTTTATAGTATTATTGCATGTTCGGCTATATATATATATATTTTGACGTGTTAGATTGCCATTCAAAGAGACAAAATCATCTGTGTATCTTGCTGATAGGATTCATAGTGCAAGCTAGGATTTTCCGTCGTAGCATCCAACATATTGATGCCTTGTCTGTGGTATGGTGAGATAGAGTAATAATAATAATTGATAATTTTGGAATAACAATAATAATTTTGATATTTGAATGTGTTTTCAATTCTTTTCCAATAATAATAATAATTGGTGATCATTTTTGCTATATTAATATTAATTGGTTTTGTTTTGAGAGCAGGTTTAGCTTCTGGATTTGGCGTGCATATTTAATATTTTTGGTATTATAATTTCATGAATTTAGTATTCCATATTTCATAAGGTCAAAACCCCTAATATCCCGATTATAAAGTAGAGGTCAATTTTTGGATTGGACGGGCTAGGTGCCTCACACCTTCCTAGCTCTTATCTTGATTTCCGGACTCATCTCTGTAATTGGACCAGTGCTTCTTTTTGGGTCTCAACTCCCTAAGTTGGGTGGCGGCTTCTTCATAATAATTATTTCCTTGTGTTTTCACATTTTAAATATTTTAGAGATCCTAACCGATTTCGACGGTATCTACACCAACTTGAGAATGTACTGGATCACATTACCTTTAACACCGGCCCCGCGAGCAATTGAAAGAGTATCTTCATGCTCATCGTACTCCTTATGCGCCTTATCTTGACGAATTAGCCTAAGCGTACACAGCAGACCCACCTGTTCCTTCAAAATCAATAAACAAGCCAACTCGTCCTCAAGTTAATGTTGAGGTACAAGTGTGGATGCGGTAGATAAATTCAGAATATGACCGAGAAGCGGTAATGCCCCCTGATAAGGGGCCCAAAGATGACAATCAGAGATGACACGATCCATAGTAGCCACCATCATCAAAGAGTCCGCGAATAACTGATTGGCTGCATTGCGAGCGGTGATAGCTTCGTCTAGCGCCTGTTGGACCTCCAATGATACCCGACCGGGGACTCGCCTTGAGCAGTTTGATACGCCTCGTCACGGCTCCCCGAAATTCGCGCGTTTAGCATCCCCGCTATCTTTCTGCGTGTCCGAAGTTCCTCAACCTCGGCCTTTACGAACGTAAGTCGTTTCAACTCGTCTTGTTTGAACGAAGTCGAGACTAACATGGAAATGGGTGCTAAGGACAGCACATACCCGTGAAGAGAGTTAGCCATAATGGCGATTTAACAGTAATAAGCGTGCGAGCTCGTCCCTGAGATAGGACGGGTTCACAAGCGCAGAAACAACAATCAAAGATAGAGTGTTCCCGAGAAGGCCTGAAGCAGCATGGCCAGAGATATATGAATGACAGTCAGTGATCGCATACTCAATGGTCGCCCTCATCGTCAAGGATTCGGTGACTAACGCGGCGGCGGCGTTGCGGGTCGTGACAAAGATCATCCGCAGAGCATGTTGAATTGCGGATGTTAATCGACCAAACCTCCTCGGCGACTCGACGCGCTTCAAAGCGCGCCGTGTAAATCGAGCACGCGCGAAATCCCTTTTAGCTAACCTATGCTAGTAAAGCACCTCAACCTCGGCCTCCACCAGCAGCAGGCGCGTCAGTTCCAATTTCTGGAACACCGAGACTAACGCGGGGACTGGTGTCAGAGTTAACGCGTACCCATGAAGGGAGTGAGCCATCTACGTAAAGCGCTTGACCAGAAAACAAAAATGAAGATAAGGACTAAAATTGACCAGGCTGGAAGATTGGTGCTGCTATATAAAGGATAAAACGCCATAAATGCTCCGACAATTGTCCTGCTCTGAATGACACGCGGTACATAGGAGTACGAAAGGATTTGGTGATGCGTGTCGTAGGTGAAATCAAATTAATATCTTATTTCCACTCAATTAAAAATAATATAATGGAAGTCAAGTTTGTTCCCACGAAGAGCAGGGAGATTTAGTTGTCAAAAAGTGTCACAATGGGGGTTTGTTTTTGATTTAAAGTGAATAACAAAGCAATTGAAAATAATTAAGTTGCAAGCAATGGAGAGAAATATGATCAGGGAATCCTTCTTCGTTACTAAACCGTCATCAAGTTATTATATTCATCCATTAATACAATTAATCACAAATTATTACCAACCGTGGAATAACACTTAGCTCGGTGCTATCCCTTAAATTCCTTAAATCACAGATGCTAAGCTCTCCAATACCATATTCTATTCTTCAAAACCACCTGGTAGTAGCTCACTCAAGGTGTAATTTGTCCGAATGCTTTATCTTTTTGTGAATTATAGATTGATCCAAGTAGTTAGACTCTTAGCTCAAGGTCCACTTTCTAGTGCTATTTATACGCACAATCGCTATCTGAGAATCCTCTGCAAGGTCTTGTGTTCTCTACTTTTGTATGAATTATTCGACTATTACTTATCTCCTACCTCAATACTAGCATTTGATTAAATCAAAAAATTAATTCAGTTGGCCACCTAAACAATCTATCAATTAATCATAAATAATCTAATTAGTATAAACAATCAATAATCATGTGAAGAACTTCAAAATAGATTTATATAATAACTCAAATCATGTCTAGAACTTAGAATTCATCCCCAATCACTAAGAAGTTTAGCTACTCATAGACTAACAAAACCCATGAGTTTCATATGATAAAATGGAAAAGAAATAGTTACGGTACTGAAGAACGCTCCAAAACCCTAGCTTTTCTTCTCTTGAGTTCTCCTCTCCAAAACTTGATAAAAAATTATAAGATTTTTTTTTTGAAGTTGTAGAAACATCTCTTTTATATGTTCGCAATTATGGCTATACCCGTGCGCCAAATCCCAGGCGAAAGGTTGCCAAAACTTGCCAAAAATGCACCAAACAACTCACTCCCAAAGTATGGTCGTGAAAAGAAGTAACCACAACTAATGGGTAGCTGCACAAGCCTGGTGAAGTCCAGTTCAAGACATCTTCGTTGGCTTGTCAGTTTCACGGAACTGACAGCCTACTCTTCTTCCTATCATGGAATCACGGACACACATCACCCCGTGACAAATAATTTCTCCTGACTTTTTATTTGTCTCCCGGAAGATTCACGGACATACTCACCTCCGTGAGAATTCTTTTTACCTGGATTTTGGTTTTCACGACGATCAAACCTCGGATACTCATGCCTCCGTGATTTTTCCAACTCCCTGAATTTTCCTTTCTCGACCCAGCCATCCACGGATAGGGCTGCACATGGGCCGGTACGGTACGAGTTTTCTATGAACCCGGTACCTGAACCTGCTAGTGACCGGTTCTCATGTCTGACTACTTGTACCTGTACCTATTCCCGAACAGTACCTGCCACGGTGGTACCGGTCCGGTT
This sequence comes from Papaver armeniacum, assembly GCA_023531295.1. Lineage (NCBI taxonomy): Eukaryota > Viridiplantae > Streptophyta > Magnoliopsida > Ranunculales > Papaveraceae > Papaver > Papaver armeniacum. The sequence goes on along the minus strand of JAJJWW010016832.1, from coordinate 1,275,208 downwards.
CTAGCCGGTACCGGGTTTTTACCAGTTATTTTGAACAATCGATTAACCTAACCTAATTGAATGAAATCATCATCATCAACAGAATTGGATAATCACAAATTCACAGGGTTAGATAATCACTCGTTGAAAATAGAGAAGAAAGTGAAAAGCATCATCGCTGCTTGTCTTCTTCGTCATCTTTCTAAACCCCTCTTCTGTATAGACTATCTTATTAAATTAAAACTGAAATTGCAAAACCCCAAATGAATTCCTCACTCGATGAAATCCATCTTCTTAGGATTCTACGAGAACAAACAACAATTGGTTCTCTTCATCACGCATGTACTATCTACCATGTTCTTCTTCCTGACTTCTTCAATTTCAAATTCGAACCTTAATAAGTTCATTCTTACGATGAAATCAACTAGAATAGTGAGAATGAAAGATTCATCTCCAATAATAAATGATTAGGTATTCGATTCTGCTCTTTACTAATAGTCAAATCCTTCAGGTGTTCGTTCTCTTTTAGACCCGATGTTCTTCATAGAAAGGGAAGAAGAAGAACGGTGAGTGATAATAATCGATAGATAGGTATCTAAACCTAGGATGGACGGTGATGGTTAGCATTTAATTAAAATATCAAGGGCCTAGAAGAATCGGGTTTCTGGGTACCGGTACTGACGGGAATAGGTTCAGAACCGTTCCTGTACTCACCCTATCCCGGTTCCAATTTCGATTCCCATTTCCGGTACACATACACCGGTTCCGGTGCGATACCGGTCCGTTTTTTCTGGTTCCAAGCCGGGTCACCGGTTCCGATCCGGGTCTTGTGCAGCCCTATCCACGGATACTCTGGTAACCGTGAGTTTCCAATTCTTCTGACTTTTCAATCCCAAGCCAATAAATCCACATATACCAGGCCCTCCGTGAAAACTAAAAGTTTCTGAGATTTTCTTCCTTCTATCACGTAACAACAACTTCATGTCTCTCTTCTCCATCATCGAAACCAAACACCATTAATACTTTGAGTGTCATCTCTGCTAGCTCCAGTGAGTCTGAACTGATTCCTTTGCTTGAGCTTTCATCAACCATCAACAAGACCACCGCCCTTCATATTCTCCGGCCAATCTTCTGCCGCCGACGTACCTTCCCCGAATCACTAAGATAATATCACATAACCTCTTCCTCTGTTCTCGACTATCATCACCAATTTCACCATATTTTGACAAAGAACTCCGTTGACTACCAAGAGATTTCATCACTCTCTAAACCTGGAACTCGAGCTCCAATGCTTCACGAACTCCATCTACAACCTCTCTCTTCTGAGTTTCTCCATCCTTAGCCACGAGTTCCTAATACCACCAATGAATAGAAACATCACCTACAGCGCCAAACTCGTCTCTGCCAGCATCTCCCTGATCTTGCTCGCTACTATTGATAGACGCATTTATGTGTCTATTTTGATCTAAATTGCATATATTGTTAGTGCTCGATTTTGTATTTATTATGGCTTTTTATGTCTTTGTAGTTGTTTTTGGAGAAATAAGCTTTTGCGGGAAAATTGGCCCGAAAAGTGGTATTTGCGCTCGTGGGAGAAAATTACTATTCGGACTCCTCATTTGGATAAGGGGCACCTCAATTACTAAGGGACACCCACTTGTTATTTGCACCCCAGGGTATCCCAAAGGCGTCTGCTAAAGGCACCCCTATTATGGTTAGGGGGACACCCTTCATCTTCACGGTTTGAAACTAAACTTGGCGGGAAAATAGGCGTGATTAGGGTTCGAGGTCTTGGTGGATTTGTGAAGTGATTGAATCAGCGGAATTTGTTGCAATCACCTGTTTGGACTTAACGAGTTGGTATATCTCTTTGATTCGATTGGATTGGGTTTGTATTATTGGTTTGGAGCAAAGCAGGGGATAGATATTCACGGGAATGTTGGATCGATTTTGAGAAGGTTCGGTAGGTTTTATATCGCGATGTGAATTGGTAAAGGCTGTTTCGGTAGAACGGGGCGGATAGGCGTCTCGAGTTCGTAAAAAAGGTTACCATGCATAACGAGACGTGAGAAAATAAAGGAAGTTTTCCACAAGCGAGGGGAAGCGAGAGATATTCGAATCTGTTGATGAGTATATTACGGTATGACTCATATTTATCAAGTTTGGACGAGTTTAGGAAAGTTAGAAGACGCGTAAAGAAGCTAGAAGAGAGTTAATCTCGTGACTTGGCCGTGAAGAAGAGAAAACAAATTTTGGAAGATTTTGGGAGATTAAATCGTACTGTGGTCTATATAAAGGGTGTACCAGAGTTGTATAAGGTCGGTCGAGACTTGGGGATAGTTTTTGGGGCCGAGCAGAGGGTTTGGAGGAGCTACAGAGATCAACAGAAGGAGTTTCAGAGAAAGTTCTCTCTTTCAGCAAAACTCAAGAACATCAAGAACATTGAACTAACGAAGCGGTCAGCACGGTCTCGAAACAACTACGAGAGACAAACAAGAGTATCGTTGTTCAACAGTCTTAGAAATGTACTATGTGACGTAATAACACCATTACAGAGATTTGTAACGCCGTAATGGTGTTCTGGCGAACTTCACCGGGCTGATTTCTAAGACTGTTGAACAACGATACTTGTTTGTCTCTCAGTTGTTTCGAACCGCTCGCGACCGCTTCGTTCAATGTTCTGATGTTCTTTGAGTTTTGCAGCAACAGAGAACTTTCTGCAAACTCCTTCGTTGACTCAGAAGCTCCTCCAAACCCTCTCGTCTACTCTATCCCCAAGTCTCGACCGACCTTATACAACTCGGGGTACACCCTTTATATGACCCGGATTTCGTTTAATCTCCCAAAATCTTCCAAAATTTGTTTTCTTTCTTCACGGCCAAGTCACGAGATTAACTCTCTAGCTTCTTTACGTGCGTTCTAACTTTCCTAAACTCATCAAACTTGATAAATATGAGTCATAACAGAATATACTCTCATCAACAAGATCTCGAATATCTCTCTCGGCTCCTCGTTTGTGGAAAACTTCCCCTTTATTTTCTCACGTCTCGTTATGCATGGTAACCTTTTTTACGAATCCGAGACGTCTATCCGCCTTTGTTCTACCGAAACAGCCTTTACCAATTCACATCGCGATATAAAACCACCAGAACTCTTCTCAAAATCGATCCAACATTCCCGTGAATATCTATCCCCTCGTTTTGCTCCAAACCAATAATACGGTGAATCCAATCGAATCAAAGAGATATACCAATCCTGTTAAGTCCAAAAGCAGGTGATTACAACAAATTCAAATGATTGAATCACTTCACAAATCCACCAAGACTCGAACCCTAATCTGTGCCTATTTTCCCGCCAAGTTTAGTTTCAAATCGTGAAGATGAAGGTGTCCCCCTAACCATAATAGGGGTGCCTTTAGCGCACGCCTTTGGGGATACCAGGGGTGCAAATAACAAGCGGTGTCCCTTAGTAATTCAAGGTGCCCCTTATCCAAATGAGGAGTCCGAATAGTAATTTTCTCCCACGAGCGCAAATACCACTTTTTCTAGCTAATTTTCCCGCAAAGCTTATTTCTCCAAAAACACCTACAAAGACATAAAAAGCCATAATGAATACAAAATCGAGCACTAACAATATATGCAATTTAGATCAAAAATGAACACATAAATGCGTCATCAAATACTAAACTTATTATTTGCTAGTCCTCGAGCAAAATAAAATAAAAACAAAATCCTAACTCACTTTGTTTGAGTATCGTCGATTGCATTTAGCGTATGCAATAAGCCTTTAAACCCCTAGGTGGCCCTAGTGGCGAGTTATAGTCTCGGGAGGGCTTACAAGAGATATACCCACAAAACCTTTATACTCTGACCCTAACTATCTACGAGAACCTTGGAAGGTACTAAAAAAATCTCCTTGGTTGGCATACTTATTGACTACGGGAGGAAGTACCACGATCATGCGAAATTCCAATTCTTTACACGAGTTTGCACTCTAGCATACTAAAATTCATATATAAGTCACGAGCTCTACTCAGATAGTCACACTATGGACATCAATACCCGGAGTCAAAACTAATCACATGGATAGATCAAGAAGACAGATATGAGAAAAACATAGATGGTTTTGATGTTTACTAAGTGAACGGTGTTTCCCATATCACGTCCAAGGCCTCCTTCAAAATGAAACTATCCTAATGGACCGAGATACTAGTCGACTAATATCAACACACGGCATATACAAGGGAACCAAATGGTCGATAATCCTAACTCTAGGTCAACACAACCGGCATATACAAGGGTTCCAAAGTCGACTTTATTGAATTTATTCCTAGGGTCTGATGGTCTGGTCTCACTTTCTTTTTCTTTCTTTTTTTTCACTTTTTTTTTTTTTTTTTAAATTTTTTTTTTAAATTTTTTTTTTTCACTTTTTTTCACTTTTTTTTTTTTTTTTTTTGTATCTCAATCACTCTAATTCACCCTAGCATGTATGAACAACTTGATTCAGGGCCCCACCTAATCACTTAGAGAAACATAGTTTAAAAACAAAATAAAATAAAACAGTGAAAAGGACTCAACGAGATTGGTGAAACTATCATGTTATTTCTAACACCTGAGCTCGTGCTTTTATGAATAGACTCTTTAGATGTTGCCATCTAATCGTTGGTTCCTCAACTCCTACAACCAAAATGCTTCCATCCACTTAGATTGGTTAGTGCCATCCTTAATAAGCATAAATTTCTAGGCTCTGGAGTTTAACAATGCAACTAAAACGTTTTTCCATACCCCCAAACTTAAATCTAACATTGTCCTCAATGTTCTAAAGATGAAATTAAAAGCATGAACAAGGAGAAACTGCTTTACCATTTGAAGCAAAAGAGTTAAGGAAAGATATTACCGTGTCGCATGAATATTGGGTTACCTCCCAAGAAGTGCTAAGTTTAAAGTCTTGACCCGGACTAAGAAAGGATTAGTCACCTCATAGAATCATAAAAGTAATAGCCGAATTTACGTGGGTCATCAAGACCAAATAGAGCTATCACAAGTAAAAGGAACCTCCAACCTGCCAAGAAAAGCACACCCTTGCCTAGTTTCCTGTTTAAGACAACTGCATCTAGTTGTGGTTCAGGTTCAGGTTCTATAATTGGGTCCAAATAAAATATTTTCATGGGCTGGAATTCCTCAAAGCTAAGATCCGGTTCAGGTATTAGAGTCTGGAAAAACTCAAATAAAAACTTAGAAGCACATAATAATAACCTGAATAATTGTGGATCCTTAAAGTCAATCAGTTTTGACTCACATAATTGACCACGATGAAACTGGCGGTCAATTTTAGCCAAATGTGTCGATTCTAATCTCCTAAAGTACTTAGGTTTAGTCTCAAAACTAAATAATTGACACATCTGAAACTTATACGTTTCCACAAATGGTTGAAAAATATTTGGTGGGAAAACAAAATCAATCTGGGTATCACAATGGGTAAACCACATCAACCAGAGGATGGGTTTCTAATAACTGAACTTCCTTATGGACATCACTAGATTCTGGAGAACTAGTATGAAGGCAATCTGACACAATGGTTGAGGCACATATATCAAGTCCCAAGTGAGGGATCTCTACAAGAGCTAAAGGTAAAGCACGGGGAGAACAATAATCACCCCCAAACTTAGAGTTTTGGGTGTCCCTAGATAGACTATCTACAATTTCCTAATTCCTAGATCATCTAATCCAAAAATGGTCAATTGCTTCTTCTAAGTTATAATCGGAAGGTGCATCCTCACTCATCATATTTGAAAGCTCTACGAGTTCATCTTCTTTGTCTAAGACTAATGTTTCTAAATCCTTAGACTCTAAAACAGTGTTCTCAGAATAAACTCGTTCCTCAATACTATCATCGGCTTCGTAATCAAAAGGAAATACTACATCGTCTAAAACGGGGGTATCTCTAGTCAAATCCTCGTCCTTTTGAATAGGTGAATAATTATTAAAATTATTTGGATTTGAACTAGAAATATTATCATTGTAAAGCTCAGTTGGAGTAACAAATTCCTGATAACTATGCCTATTTACTTCAAATTCTTCATCAGCACTATCCTCATCATAATCATCATTATAATAACATGAAAATGGTTGAACCTCATCTGAACAAATAGTGTTACCAATTTTATCCTCGTCATCTTGATTATGCAAATAACTATCCTCATTTTCAAGGGTATTTTTGGAAACACTATATTGGAAATCTAGATTTCGAGCAATTCTTTCGTTCGTCTCACCCATCGACAGGGATTCCTCTATAGAAAGTTCTCTTTAAGTCATAAACTAAGTTATTCATCTTAGCTAACCTACGTGTCGTCTCCTCTAATTTCTGAGAGACTCTTCTAAATGAGAAACATAAGAATTTTGCTCAGTATGACCGTGCGTGTGTGGATAGTAATTGGGCTCATCATGGTATGAGCCATAACTTTGAAAAGGCTGATGTTCCCAACCACTATTCACACTATGGTCAAAGTAGTAACGTCCATTTTGAAACTCGAATCGGATATCCGTTGTATTGGCTATTATTATATCAGTTCGACATTCTAAATGCGAGGGAATTCTACACAAACACAAACAAGGTTGACTCGACCACAACAAACCTACTGATTTCTAGCAAACAAAAAGCATGATGGCTCCACTTAGATTGTTTCTAGACCAGCTTCTAATCCTTCGAAAGGGAATTCGTTACAATTTAAGCAAACCCCTCTAGAATCAATCCGAGTCAAAGTAAGTTGAATAGAGGCGAGGAAGCTCGGTGGAGCTTTGATACCCAAGGCCTCACCGGAATTACAATGCGGCGCAGTCACGCATTCAACTCACGAAACCTTTATGAACTTGAAGTGTGCTTAAAAGAGTAACCAATATTTTTCAATGACTTTCCTAATAAGCTCGTTACCCTATCGGTCTCATTCTAGTCGGTATTTTAAGCTTAGGTTCGCGTTTGGTATCGTTTTTCTAAGGCGGGCAAGAAGAGAAACGGTGATGAAATCCGAACCCTTATCTTGTATGGCCAGGTCCTTGCCCTTTACTAGAAATTAAAACAACCGTATTCAATACCTCAACATATATGCATACAAAATCATCCAGTGAAACCCGCCGACGGAGATTCGCGGGTGTTTAGAATTCTTACCTCCCCAGTTCCGGACGGGAATGAACCGTTGAAGTCGGCTCAGACCAGCTCCTATGTCAATGTCACGAACCCGGGGCCGAGACAAGATCATGCTAGTCGTCCTTCCCCACGCAAGCAGTTTATATTTAATCTTAACCCTTCCTTAGGGTTTTAAAAATAATGTCCGGTCAAAGAAAATACAAATCGAAAAGTGTCAGGAAAAAAAAAAAAATTACAAAATACAACCCTATTTACAGTTTCTAAAAATAAAACAAAATAGCTATATACAAAATCTTCTTCTTCACTCCTTGGACTCCTCTTTTCTTTCCTTCTTTGGCGATGCTTTCCTTTTATAGCACTTTTTCTTTCCCTTTTATAGCACTTTTTCTTTCCTTGTAGCTTCGCTCCAAATCTGAAAAGAATCGAAAAATACCAAAGGCGTAAAAGAGAAAAAAAAATAATAAAACATAAAAATAAAAACCTAAAACAAATCTAAATACAAGTCCGCGTCGGCGGCGCCAAAAATTGATGTGTAGCTCCTCCAAACCCTCTGCTCGGCCACTTTACTACAACATTATTGAAACACATCAATTTTCTTTCCTTTTTTTTTTTTATTTTTCTCTTCTCTAACGCGTCCAGTTTGTTCAACTCTCCCTGTTTAACACAAGATCTTCTAAAGATAGTGACGAATCCACCAGAGAAGATATTCTCTCATACTTTTCCAAGAATAAACCGAGATATACCCTTTTCTTCCCTGTTTTAGATAATCACCGAATATAACATAATTTGTTCCTTTATTTTAGTTTGTCACGTCATCCTCTCTGTTTAATCGTAACAGGCTTATCTCAATCCAACCAAGCCAACAAATCCGAAGAAATCTCCCCTAATTCAGCTCAGAAATAGCCGAATCCATACCCGAGTATGCACTTCCCTGATAAATCGAGATTATGTAAACTCGTGTGTTTTTCTTCAACCAAACTCCTTAGCACCCTTGGTTCGTATCAAGGAGCCTAGAGCAATTGAAAATCGTGATTGAGTCTCGCCCAAACGTGTTCATAAATCAAATCCAAATCTGCCATTCCCGTAGAAAATTCCCCGCCAAAATCAAAGTTCAAATGAAGAGGATGGGTTGCCCTTAACCATTCCGGGGTGCAGTAACACTTGGGTGTCTTGAGGTGTAAATAGCGGTGGGTGCCCCTTAGTAAGTGAAGTGCCCCTTATCCAAACCGAGGGTCCGAATAGTAATTTTCTCCCACGAGCGCAAATACCACTTTTCGAGCCAATTTTCCCGCAAAAAGCTTATTTCTCCAAAAACACCTACAAAAACATAAAATACCAAAATAAGCGCAAAATCAACTAACATTACCTAAAATAGACACATAAATGCGTCCATCAAATACCCCAAACTTATTTTGCTAGTCCCGAGCAAATCAAATCCATAAAATAAAATCCTAACTCACCCTGTGAGCATCGTATTTAGCGTATAAACAAGCCTTTAAACCCTAGGTGGCCCTAGTGGCCGAGTTATAGTCTCTGGAGGTTTACAAGAGGTGTACCCACAAAACCTTTATACTCCAGGACCTTAACTATCTACGAGAACCTTGGAAGGCACTAAAAGTCTCCTTGGTTGGCATACTTATTGACTACGGGAGAAGTACCACGATGCGAAATTCCATTCTTTGCACACGAGTTTGCACTCAAGCATACTAAAATTCATATATAAGTCACGAGCTCTACTCGGATAGTCGCAAAACTCAAGAACATCAAGAGAAGTTCTCTGCTTTCTTTGCAAAACTCAAGAACATCAAGAACATTGAACTAACGAAGCGGTCGCGAAGCGAGTCTCGAAACAACTACGAGGAGACAAACAAGTATCGTTGTTCAACAGTCTTAGAAATGCATAAACGGTGACGTACTCGTAACACCATTACAAATTACAAATCTCTTTTATATAATTTCTTCAATAAAACACCTTTGTGAGCTATGGATTATTATTTTGTGCATGTTTTTGATATGAGAGCTAAACCCCAACAGCTGGGACAATGGAGAAGCCATTCTTTACGCATGTGGTAATTCTAATTAATTCTTTTATGACTTTTGCACTATTCTAAATTGATTTATGATTTTTCTTGATTATTTGTGATTTTGTCTGATGGTGTATGCTTAGTTTAAGAACTTTTGATGCATCATGCTTATGATTTACATCTAATACTTTATAAAATCTATTTTTGGCAAAGAAAGAGTCAATATCTTATAAGCTATAATTGTCTAGAATTAATAGTTCAGCCACATGAATATAAGAATTGGTGAAATCCTGAGTCTCAGTCTCTCGATATTTGTGACAACCTTGTGAATATATTTTCTTTGTTTTTAGAGTTTTCTGAAACTAAATCTTTACAAGTCTGAGAGGAACGACATCTATACTACCACTTTACTACAACATTATTGAAACACATCAACTACCGCGTCATCAATGGCAACATACCTTCAAGTTCCATCTCACCGGGAACCCATTGTTTACAGTGTTGTCTTAGCTCATTTCACAACTGAAGTTTAGTTACAACCAAACTCAGCTCCATCAACACAGCGGACTTGACTCTATTAATATTCAACACCGATGGCAGCAGCAACTCAGCTCCATCGATGGTCTTTATCGTCACTGGATAGTTATCACCAGCACGTTGATCATCAGCAACATCACCCACAGGCTCGACCTGCATTAGTTACCTCTATTTTCTCTTCACTTCATCGTTTCATGACCATTCTTGTTTGTCACCGTCGAGATCTGACTACATCGATCGTTCTCTCATTGCTGCCATTACTGGCAAGGCAAACTCCCATAGTTCTCATCCTTACATCCCTATCTTCCATCAACCCATATATGTTCTACAGATTTCATTAATCCATCGTCGTCCATGGAAGCAACCATTATTCCCTGAGCTGATCGGGAGGTGAAGAAGATGATGGGACAGCCCTTAGTAAAATAGTCGGGTGCCTTTAGTATAACATTCAATTGTCAGTCTTGCAAGACTGACAGAGCAATTTTATGCATCATCCTTGTTTCACGCATAACTTCTTTGTATGATATCAGATTGACCCCATTCTTCCGGCGTTGACTTCGTCTTTTCGTCCTCTTCAAGGTGATAGCAAGAACTCCTAGAGTTGAACGAGTTCTACTTGGTCTTTGACCCTTCTCCACTTGCGGCTAACTTCTTTTATTGCACAACTAAGTGCCAATTCGCTTCTTTCGGATGATTCACCTAATAAAACACAAATAGAGAAAAACAAACGTAATATACAATAATTCACAAGAAAATAAAGCAAATACTAGGATGGATTCGACACTAAATGTATGCAAAATATGCACTTAACAAATTCCCCCACACTTGGATTTTGCTAGTCCTCGAGAAAACTATCTAAATACAACAACTCCATGTCGTCGAGGATACGGTTACTCTTAGCATGAATAACAGGCCTTTAAACCCCTAGGTGTCCCTAGTGGACAAGTTATAGTCTCGTGAGGGCTTATACGAGGTATGCCCACAAAACCTACTCCAACTTCAAAGCGTTCCGACTTCCCAAGCATCCAAAGAGCTATGAGGACATAGAGTTTCTGCATGCTAGTAATAAGAAGTTAGAAATACCAAAGAACATATTCATTCTTAAATCTTGAGTGAGAAATAACCACACCCTAATGAGAGAATGCGTGTTTGAGAGCGATCAATAAGCATTTCGCCTCGACTTCTGCCTCACTTAAAAGGATTTTATGATAATTGCACTCAATAAGATGGCTTTTTTATGGGTCTCACATGTGTGCAGGTAGGAATGAAGAGAGAATCATACACACGTTGAATGGTGGGAAGGAAACCTTCGAAGTATTTCGGAGACTCCACAAAATCGTGGAAAATAAAGATATTTCTCGATGATCTCTACGAGAGGAAATCAACCACTATAGCAAGGATGAGAGTACTTACCACCTTCACATCGATTGCAATGATGAAAGCACCACTCTCAAAGATCAATAGAAACGTCTTCCTTCGGCTCGTCTTCTTCATCTTTTTGATCTTCGTCTTCGGTCTTCAACTGTTGATGATAAACTCTTGAACTTTTAGAACTTCGACAATTTGTACTCTTTTTCTCAATTTCCTTGTTGCTTGAAACTTCTTTATATTTTTCTTCCACACGGCCTTATTGAACAAATAACAACCTAAATGCAAATCTCTTTGTATATATATTTTTTCTTTTCTTTTTTTTTTTTTTTTTGAAGAGAGATTGCAACTAAAACAATAAATATGAAATAAAATTAACATGGCCATGAAAGAAGTACGTTACCACTTTGATCTTCACAACTTGTAATGCCTTCATATCATAAACTTCAATAACTCTCATCTTTTGATTTTCTTCGCTCTTGTAATAAGTCTTCATACTTAGATATAGAATTCCGCTCTTTATGTGTAAGTCTTCAACATGTATATAAAAATCTGCTCATGTATATGTTACTTTACCTGAATATGAAATTTCGCTCTTCTTTGTATTGTTGATTGTAAACCTCAAACGTCTTCAACTTTCCTTGTAAATTTTGATGTCGCTCCATTTGTTGATGATGATGGTGTTTTATGGATCATTGTTGTCGAGAGAGAGAATGGTGCTAACTTGCAAATCAAACTACAAGAAGGTGGTTTTCGTCTATAGACGTCACCCTTATGATTGACAAAATTAGCACTCAAGAGATAAAAAATAGTGCTTCTATTGGTGGGAGGTTGGGTAGCTCACCATTCTACCCGGAATCAACGTACGGTGACACACACTCAAAAGAAAGCTCTTTAGTCAGCTACAAAGAAAATTTGGTATGGTGCCTTGGTTGATATGAAAATGGGTAGTCTCCACTAATGATTGATCAGCAACTATAATAATGCATTTCTCTCTGCTCCTAATTTGCATCACCGACATGATTAAATTCATTATTTAACACTCCAATTCGTAAGAAATCCGAATGTAGTTCCCCAACACTTCCAAGTTCAGTTATGTCGGTCAGAATCTCTATGTAAACATACCTAGAAGTATGCTAGTGACTCTAAAATCTCTAAAAGTTGGAGGTTTTATTCAAATATATACAAAGAAATTGGAAAATCTATATGCAAAATACTCCCCCACACTTAAACTTCACATTGTCCTCAATGTGTAAAACCGAAAAGTTCTGAATTCTGACGTAACAGCAGATAAAACGCAAAAACTGTGCAAATTGGTAAGGAATTTGGAAAAACTACATTTCACAAAAGTTGTTCATCTACGTGTTTTCTATAAAGTGTCTAAATGGCACAGTGTTTCGATAAACGGTATGACAGTTATGGTCTCTGGAATGAACTACGTGCAGTCTGAATTTTTCTGACGAAAAGGTATTCGTCATAATTTTCTTCTAAAATGGATTTTGGACTCAATGAAATTAAACATGGGAATTAAAATATGATATGAAAACAATAAAAAACAAAAATAGAAGATTTTAAGATACAAAACCTATGAGTTGCCTCCCATTTAGCGCTTGGTTTAAAGTCGTCAGCCCGACTTGGCATTCTCCTTATGCTACTCCTCGAGGAGGGAGTAAATCTTTAAGCTCTATCTCATCCACATTTACATAAGCGATGTTTTCATAGTATGGCTTCAATCTATGGTCGTTGACCTTAGAAGTAGTCCCATCTCTAAGACTAGTGATATCAACTGCACCATGAGAATAAATATTAGTAACAACATATGGTCCAATCCATCTGGACCTTAGCTTACCAGAAAATAACTTAAGACGAGAATGAAATAAAAAAACTTTCTGTCCCACAACAAAAATTTTCCGACAAATCATCTTGTCATGGAAAAGCTTAGTCTTTTCCTTATATATACGAGAATTCTCGTAAGCATTATTACGTATCTCCTCTAACTCATTGATTTGTAGTTTCCTATGTTTCCCCGCTTTGTCATACTCCATGTTGCACATCTTTACCGCCCATAAAGCCTTATGCTCAAGTTCAACTGGGAGATGACAAGCTTTGCCATAAACCAACCGATATGAAGACATACCAATCGGTGTCTTATATGCTGTTCTATATGCCCAAAGTGCATCGTTGAGTCTATAACTCCAATCCTTCCGTGTAGCGTTAACGATTTTCTCCAGGATGGACTTAATCTCATGATTAGAAATTTCAGCTTGTTCACTAGTTTGTGGGTGATACGGCGTACCAATCTTGTGTGTAATGTTGTACTTCTTGAGGAGAGCATGGAAGGATTTCTTGAAGTGCGAGCCTCCATCACTGATAACCACTCTTGGTGTACCATGTCTAGAGAAAATATATTCCTTCACAAACTCACAAACAACTTGAGAATCATTAGTAGGGGTGGCTTTAGCTTCCACCCATTTAGAAACATAATCCACAGCAAGAAGTATATAAAATTTTCCATTCGAATTAACAAAAGGACCCATAAAATCAATGCCCCACACATCAAAAATCTCGACAGTGAGAATAGGATTGAGTGGCATTTGATTTCGAGCACCTAGATTGCCCGTTCGTTGACATATATCACAAGATTTGCAAAAAGCATATGCATCCTCAAATAGGGTAGGCCAATAAAAGCCACTCTCAAGGACTTTGAGAGCGGTACGTTTTGCACCAAAGTGACCACCACAAGCATAAGAATGACAAAAGGATAGAATTGACTGAAATTCAGAGTTTGGTATGCACCTGCGGATAATCTGATCAGCACCATATTTCCACAAGTAGGGCTCATCCCACACATACTGCTTGGATATTTTCTTAAGCTTTATCTTTTGAAAATTAGACATCGTACTAGGTACTTTCCTTGTAACCAAATAGTTCACGATATCAGCATACCAAGGTGTTGATTCTTCAATCGAGAAAAGTTGTTCGTCTGCAAAACGATCCTGTAAGGGGAGTTCTTCTTCGGAAACAACCAGTCTACTAAGATGATCGGCAATTGTATTCTCAACACCTTTCTTATCTCTGATTTCCATATTGAATTCTTGTAGCAAGAGAATCCAACGTATGATTCTTGGCTTAGCCTCCTTCTTTTTTAATAGGTACCGTAGTGTTGCATGATTAGAATATACAATCACATTGGTACCCACCAAATAAGCTCTAAATTTTTCTAATGCAAATACTATAGCCAACAACTCTTTCTCAGTAGTAGAATAGTTGATTTGAGCATCATTTAGGGTCCTTGATGCATAATAAATGACGTGTGACCTCTTGTCTACTTTTTGACCCAAAATGACTCCGATTGCATAATCACTTGCATCACACATTAACTCGAACGTCAAACTCCGGTCGGTGACTTAATAATTGGTGCGGTAGTCAACAATTCCTTTAATTTATTAAAGGTATCCTTGCACTCTGAGTCGAAGTTAAAGGCAACCTCCTTTTGCAACAATTTGCACATCGGCATTGAGATTTTGGAGAAATCTTTGATAAACCTCCTATAAAAACCTGCATGACCAAGAAACGAACGAATTTCCCTCACCGAAGTGGGGTATTGTAAGTTCCTAATCAAGTCTATCTTTGCCTTGTCTACCTCAAGACCTTGAGAGGACACGATGTGGCCAAGTACAATTCCATGGTCTACCATAAAGTGGCATTTCTCCCAGTTTAAAACAAGATTAGTGTCTATGCATCTTTTAAGCACAAGTTCAAGATTATTTAATCAAATATCAAATGAATCACCATAAAAACTGAAGTCGTCCATAAATACCTCAATGATGTTTTCCACGTAATCAGAAAATATACTAACCATAAATCTCTGAAAAGTGGCAGGCGCATTGCACAGACCAAATGGCATTCTTCTATACGCAAATGTACCGAAAGGACAAGTAAATGTAGTCTTCTCTTGATCCTCTGGTGCAATAACAATTTGATTGTAGCCCAAATAACCATCCAAAAAGCAATAATGAGAATGTCCCGCTAACCTCTCTAACATCTGATCAATGAAAGGCAAAGGAAAGTGATCCTTGCGGGTAGCCGAATTGAGCTTTCTATAGTTTATGCACACTCGCCATCCTGTTTGAACTCTTGTTGGAACGAGTTCATTATCTTGATTTCTAACAACAGTGACACCTGATTTCTTAGGCACCACTTGCACGGACTAATCCATTTGCCGTCGAAATTGGGTAAATCACCCCCACACTTAGTAATTTGAGGATCTCTTTATTCACGACCTCCATCATTGGGGGGTTTAGCCTCTGCTGAGCATCACGTACTGGCTTGATATCATCTTCCATAAGAATTCTATGCATGCACATAGCTGGACTAATGCCTTTTATGTCAGCAATTGTCCACTCAATAGCCGTTTTGTGCTCTTTCAGAACCCTAAGGAGGCGTTCTTCTGTATTATTGTGAGATTCTTTGCAATAATGACTGGAAGCTCTTCCCCATCACCCAAGTAAGCGTACTTTAAGTGATCGGGTAGAGGTTTCGACTCTAATTTAGGTGCACACTGTGAAGGTAAAGGAACTTCATCAGTTACAGGTAAAGAGATATATGAAATATTACCTCTTGTAACTTCTTGTGACGATGTTAAAGCACCACATGTCTCAAAAAAACTCCTTGGAAATATCAACGTCCCAGTTAGGCATGCCATGGACGTCTAAATCAATGCTATTTTGTAGCACAGATTCAAGTTCATCCTCGTTGATCAAATCAAACATCTGTTGTGCCAACGAACCAATAACATCAACAGAAAATGCGAAATGGATATCACTTGGATAACGCATGGCTTCAAAAATATTGAAGCGTATAACCTCTTTGTCAAACTCCATAGTGAGTGTCCCGATTATCACAATCAATCTTCGTCTTAGCGGGTCTTCATAAATGGTCTCCCAAGAAGTAGTGAAGTAGACGAACAATTGTCCCCATTCGCATATCCACAACAAAGAAATCAACCGGAAAGATTAGTTCATTCACTTGCACCAACACGTCTTCCACGAGTCCCTTAGGGTATATGTTAGACTTATTAGCTAATTGAATGATAATCCCCTGTCTCCTTTAAAGGTCCCGATTCAATGAATCGTAAACATCGGCTGACATCACGCTTATGGAAGCTCCCAAATCGAGCAAAGCACGCTCGAACCGTTTTTCACCAATAGTAACCGGCACTGTAAAACCACCAGGATCTTTACACTTTGCAGGCATCTTCTTTAGTAACATAGCTGAAGTACTTTCTCCCACCTGAGTGATCTCGTTAGCAATCAACATCTCCTTCCTTGTACACAAATCCTTCAGAACTTTAGCATATCTGGGTACCGTTCTGATGGCCTTAATAAATGGAATGTTGATATGCACCTTGCTGAAAATATCCATAATCTCCTTGTCTAGAGCTTGCTTCTTTGACTTGGCAAAACGACTAGGAAAAGGAGGTGGTGTGGTAAAAGTAGGAACTGTGTCCTTAGGTTGGCGCTTGAGGCTTTTCCTTTGGAACAGTTTTCACCCCTACTTCCTCTTCCAAGTCGTGACTAACCTTTTCTTGTTGTTTTGTCTCTTCAATTTGCTTCCCACTTCTTAGAGTTCTGACATTGACGTTCGCTCTTGGATTCACAAAAGGTTGTGATGGAAACTTTCTTTGGATTCTGTGATTTTATTTCATTCATGTACGTAGCCAATTGTCTCATTTGAAGTTGCAAGTCCTTTATAGCCATGTCTTGTTTTGCGGGATTGCATCTTGACGCCGAGCATTGGCATCTTGCTTTTGCATCATCATTTCATCATCTCCTCTAAACTAAAATTTTGAGTCCAGGTGTTGAGGCCGAGGTGGAGGTTGTGGTCGGAACCGTGGTTGTTGAAAACCACTCTGTCGCCCATAAGGATTAGAAGTCTGCGACTTGCGATTTGCATAATCGAAATTTGGGTGATCTTTACAACCTGGATTATAAGTATTAGAGTAGGGATCATACCTTGGCCTCTGATTAAGGAACACAACATTCACCTGTTCAGACTCTTCTTCATAAGAAGGAATAATCACTTCTTTACCATTCGTTGTACTACCTTTTCTATGTTGTTCATCTCGTTGCTCGATTTGTGCAAACTCTCCCATCTCGTTAACTCTTCGACATTAGAGTTGTTTACAGTGTAGAATTGTTGAGCATTGGAAGCCATATTCTCAATCAAACTGGTTGCTGCGAGATTGTCTTCTCGATAAGTGAACCACCGGTGACCGCATCAATCAAATTCCTCTATTCTGGAAGTAATCCTTCGTAGAAGTATTGAATGATAAGTATCGAGGATATATTATGGTGTGGGAAGCTTGCTAGCAACTTCTTATACCTCTCCCAATATTCATATAGAGACTCCCCGGACATCTTTAGAATGCCACTAATCTCCTTCCGAACGGATGCCGCTTTGGAAGCGGAAAATATTTCTCCGAGGAAATAGCTTTTTCATCCGAGTCCATGTTGTAACACTCCCACGGAGGAAGACAATACAACCATTCTTATGCTAAGTCTCTGTCAATGAGAATGGGAAGGCTTGTAGCATAGCCATATCTCTGTCTGCGCGTTGTATGCCTCGGACTTGTCATCGTGTTAAGAACTGTTGAAGGTGTCGATTTGGATTTTCACTGGATGTCCCTTGAACTTTGGTAGATGATGAAGTAGATTCGACTTCGGATCCAGGTTAGTGATTGAAAATGCACAAAGTGGTTGCGAATTAAGCATGGAGATGTTAACTCTCCTAACTTCCTCTCCGGAGGTGGAGGATCTATCTCGTCGTGCCCGTATTAACCATCTCTTACGTAAAAGTTACAGTTTGCAAATGTGGACGTGCTTGTAGTCTTGTTCCCTTGCGAGTTTGAATTCCGCACTCGGGTAATCCCAATCCTTTGATGCCGAGATTAAGTACACAAACAAAATTCTCAAAAAGCTAAATCAAAAACTAAAAATAAGACTAAAAACAAAAATAAATAACAACTAAAGCTACCGACTGCTCCCCGGCAGCGGAGCCAAAATTTGATGCGTGTCGTAGGTGCAATCAAATTAATATCTTATTTCCACTCAATTAAAAATAATATAATGGAAGTCAAGTTCGTTCCCACGAAGAGCGAGGGAGATTTAGTTGTCAAAAAGTGTCACAATGGGGTTTGTTTTTGATTTAAAGTGAATAACAAAGCAATTGAAAATAATTAAGTTGCAAGCAATGGAGAGAAATATGATCGGGGAATCCTTCTTCGTTTACTAAACCGTCATCAAGTTATTATATTCATCCGTTAATACAATTAATCACAAATTATTACCAAACGTGGAATAACACCTAGCTCAGTGTTATCCCTAAATTCCTTAAATCATCGGGTGCGGAAGCTCTCCAATACAGATTCTATTCTTCAAAACCACCTAGTAGTAGCTCACTCAAGGTGTAATTTTTCCGAATGCTTTATCTTTTGTGAATTATAGATTGATCCTAGTAGTTAGATTCTTAGCTCAAGGTCCACTTTTTAGTGCTATTTATACACACAATCGCTATACAGAATCCCTCTGCAAGGTCTTGTGTTCTCTACTTTTGTATGAATTATTCGACTATTACTTATCTCCTACCTCAATACTAGCATTTGATTAAATCAACAAATTAATAAAGTTGGCCACCTAAACAATCTATCAATTAATCATAAATAATCTAATTAGTATAAACAATCAATAATCATATGAAGAACTTCAAAATATATTTATATAATAACTCAAATCATGTCTAGAACTTAGAATTCATCCCCAGTCACTAAAAAGTTTAGCTACTCATGGTACTAACAAAACCCATGAGTTTCATATGATAAAATGGAAAAGAAATAGTTACGGTAATGAAGAACGCTCCAAAACCCTAGCTTTTCTTCTCTTGAGTTCTCCTCTCCAAAACTTGATAAAAGATTATAAGATTATTTTTTTTTGAAGCTGTAGAAACATCTCTTTTATATGTTCGCAATTGTGGCTATACCCGTGCGCCAAATCCCAGGCGAAAGGTTGCCAAAAACGCACCAAACAACTCACTCCCAAAGTCTGGTCGTGAAAGAAGTAACCACAACTAATGGGAAGCTGCACAAGTCTGGTGAAGTCCAATCCAAGACATCTTCGTTGGCTTGTCAGTTTCACGGAACTGACAGCCTACTCTTCTTCCTATCACGGAATCATGGACACACATCACCCCGTGACAAATAATTTCTCCTGACTTTTTATTTGTCTCCCGGAAGATTCACGGACATACTCACCTCCGTGAGAATTCTTTTTACCTGGATTTTGGTTTTCACGGCGATCAAACCTCGGACTCATGCCTCCGTGATTTTTTCAACTCCCTGAATTTTCCTTTCTCGACCCAGCCATCCACGGATACTCTGGTAACCGTGAGTTTCCAATTCTTCTGACTTTTCAATCCCAAGCCAATAAATCCACATATACCAGGCCCTCCGTGAAAACTAAAAGTTTCTGAGATTTTCTTCCTTCCATCACGTAACAACAACTTCATGTCTCTCTTCTCCATCATCGTTAACCATATCTAACACTCATTATCGCAGCCATCGAAACCAAATACCATTAATACTTTGAGCGTCATCTCTCGCTAGCTCCGGTGAGTCTGGGCCGATTCCTTTGCTCGAGCTTTCATCAACCATCAACGGCACCACCTTCATATTCTCGGCCAATCTTCTCCGCTCGACGTACCTTCCCTGAATCACTAAGATAATATCACATAACCTCTTCCTCTGTTCTCGACATTCATCACCAATTTCAGTCCATATTTTGACAACTCCATTGACTACCAGCAGATTTCATCACTCTCTAAACTGGAACTCTGAGCTCCAATGCTTCACGAACTCCATCTACAGCAACCTCTCCTTACAGAGTTTCTCCATCCTTAGCCACGAGTTCCTAATACCACCAATAAATAAAACATCACCTACAGGCGCCAAACTCGTCTCTGCAAAGATCTCCCGATCTTGCTCGCCACTACCGCGTCATCAATGGCAACATACCTTCAAGTTCCATCTCACCGGGAACCCATTGTTTACAGTGTTGTCTCAACTCATTTCACAACTGAAATTCAGTTACAACCAAACTCAGCTCCATTTCAGACGCAAGCAGCAACCTCAACCATCAATACAGCGGAATTGACTCCATTAATATTCAACACCGATGGCAGCAGCAACTCAGCTCCATCGATGGTCTTCATTGTCACTGGATAGTTATCACCAGCACGTTGATCATCAGCAGCATCACCCACGGGCTCAACCCGCATTAGTTACCTCTATTTTCTCTTCACTGTCGTTTCATGACCATTCTTGTTTGTCACCGTCGAGCTCTACAACTACATCGATAGTTCTCTCATTGCTGCCATTACTGGCAAGGCAAACTCCCATAGTTCTCATCCTTACGTCCCTATCTTCCATCAACCCATATATGTTCTACAGATTCCATTAATCCATCATCGTCCATGGCAGCAGCCATTATTCCCTGAGTTGATCGTGAGGTGAAGAAGATGATGGGACAGCCTTGAGTAAAATAGTCGGGTGCCTTTAGTATCACATTCAACTGTCAGTCTTGCAAGACTGACAGTGCAATTTTCTGCATCATCCTTGTTTCACGCATAACTTCTTTGTATGATATCAGATTGACCCCATTCTTCCGGCGTTGGCTTCGTCTTTTCGTCCTCTTCAAGGTGATATAGCAAGAACTCCTAGAGTTGAACGAGTTCCACTTGGTCTTGACCCTTCTCCGCTTGCGACTAACTTCTTTTATTGCACAACTAAGTGCCAATTCGCTTCTTTCGGATGATTCACCTAATAAAACACAAATAGAGAAAAAAAAAAAACGTAATATACAATAATTCACAAGAAAATAAAGCAAATACTAGCATGGATTCGACACTAAATGTATGCAAAATATGCACTTAACATATGGCTATTGGATCATCTGATAATCGACCCAATAGCCAGGGGACTAATGTTGATACATGAAAAATAATACCCCTTAACGAGTTGGAGATGCCCCTAAGAATAGAGGTGAACCTGGGCTAATATTTAGGACTTGGGGAATAAACCCAAGCCCAAATAGAAGATACCCATGAAAGATGGGAGGATAAAGGAGGAATTAATGAAGAATGAAGGGGTTATGTTAAAGGATGGCATTAATGGTAATTAAGAGGTATTAGGACATGTGTCATGAAGTAGTAAAAAAATGGGCTTTTAGGAAATCCTATAAAAGAAAGGACAAGGTACAATGAAAAGACAACTCTCTCTCTTACTATTATTGGCATTGTGAGGTCATGTGTAAGAGCTAGGACGGGTAGAACTTAAACTGAAATTCATCCCTCAATAATGACGAAGAAGAGTCTTCAAGGAGACGATAAGATGAAAGCAACAAGACACGCTGGATTGATAATTCCGAGGATACGCTCTTACAAAGTGTGACTGATTTCCAAGCCTGCAAGGCTTGACAAAACAGTCTGGGGGCTAATGTAAGCAAATGGATTTGTCCAGAGCCGAAGACATGAGAATAGGGGCTTCGGGTAATGACCAATCGAAGCCACCATTGACTATGACGTGGTCACAAAGGTGATGCGCCCTTAGTAAATGGTGGTTGTTGTATAGTAAAACTCATATTTTAAGGAGGTTGTACACTTGAGGTCCACATTAAGCCAACTTCTCCTATAAAAGGAGGTTGACCAAGATGAGAGAAGGTAGAGCTAATAGAATATCTTAAGAGAGAGAAATACCATTTCTAGAGAGAATTGTACTGTGTATTGGGATTAGTCTCCTTGTAACCCTTCACCAATTTTAGGGTGTTTACACCTGGCTATTTGCTTCTATAGATTGCCTTTCAAATGGTTCCAATTGAAAATTTATAAGAATAGGTTCTTATCCATCCTCATGTTTTTGCCCAATTTTCTCAAGCTCGTCTAAAAATTCATGCTTTGTCCATCTTTATTCCCTTTGCTAATGCCTTTGAAAATGCATTGTAGGTGATCAATGTTGTAAGGCTTGATGCAGTTGCAGTAAGTATCACTCCATATGATTTCTTGCATTCAATGTTCTTGTTATTGTGTTCCACCTCAAATACCATCAAATTCTTACAGAATTAGTTTAAAAACAGTTAATACTTGTTCTTTAGTTTGCATATGTCAATGCTTATATAGAGATGATTGAGGCGGCGATTTTGGTTAGCATGGTTGCATCCATATAAAACTATACCTTTATCGAGATCATTATAAGTTGATAGAAAAAACTTAATTACGGGACAATCCAATCTTATTAGCCATATGTTTGATTAATGTGATCCTTCCATTTTCCCTTTAGTTTCTGTATCAAATACTAAGAGTCCCAGTCAAGGTCTTCCGAGCTACTATTCAAAACATGTATGGTCTGGCTTCAAAGGTATCTTCATAATTTCAAGCAATTGTTTTGCTTATTAGTCATTGAGCTTGCTATAGCTTGAACATTATTGCTATTTGCTTTAGCTAGTGTGTTAGATGGCTGTTAAATTTTGATTACATGTTATAGAATTTGGAATTGTCTTGCTGCCAAGACATACATGATTGAGCTTACGTACTTAGTCTTCCCAATCGGAATTGATAGCAACTCCTATTCTTTTGAGTGCGGCAGGTTGTTGCAAACAACGTGCCTTGCTGCTTGGAATGTGGAGGAATCCACGAAAAAGAGGGCTCGGTTAGGATGTTTCTCAGGTGCATGAAGTCTCCAGAAGGTTTGAAAACAATGATTGATATATTTTTTAGTTTACGTCGACTGCAGGCATCTCTCATGCGGGTTTCGGTCTAGCACTTGCTCATTTGTTGGCTTAATTGTATGATTTTGCATAAATATATTTGCATGACTGCGCACTTGTTTGGTGCTTTGTATCCGTTGGCTTATGGATATGTCAAAAGTTACTGCAGGTTGCCATGGAAGAATCTCAAAAAGTGAAAGCAAAATTGGTTCTCATGGATCAAGATATCGATGTAATTACCGTTTTTTTTATATTTTTATGATGTCATTTTTTTTTTCATATAACAAGACATAAACTCTAGTCATTTATTCACTTTCAGGTTCTCATTAAAGAGTTTGGCTCAATATCTTTTAATCAAAATATCAATTATCGGAGGCTCAATGATATGAACCACATTGACACGTTAAAGAAATGGTTCATGCTACAATTTTCCCGAGATAGCGCCCCGATCAAATATGAAAGGCATACGGCGTTGGTTCTATCTAATTTTCCGAAAGCATGTAAGTGTCCCTGACATCTCGAGTCCACACTAATCTATGCTTATTCTTTTGGAAAATTGCCTTTGAAATTGAGTTGCCTATAAGCATCACTGACTGACTGGCAACTTTTTTGAATTCTGTCATGAGTAACTTTGTAAGAACTGTGAACTGATTATTCAATAATGTTGTTCAACAAGAGTACAGGACTGAGTCTTATATAGGCTCACGGACTCAACAGAGAAGAAATATTATAGGAGGTGACTCACACATTACGAGAGGTGGCCAGACAAACCTGTAATTAATACAGATTACAAATAAATGTTGTAATAACCCCAGATCTTGTGGCTATGATTAACAGTAAGAAAACAGTCCGTACAGCGTACGGATGCATGACTAAGTCTAACACCCCCCTCAAACAGATGCACGTATAGCAGGCATCAGTTTGTCCTTTAATAAGCTAAACTGTGATTTAGACAATCCTTTGGTAAACAAGTCGGAAATCTGACTTAGAGTATGAATATAAGAAACCTTCAGAAAGCCAGAACTAACCAAATCACGAATCATATGATAGTCTACTTCAATATGCTTTGTGCGGGCATGAAAAATTGGATTTTCAGTGAGACTGCCTGTACCAAGATTAACACAATATAAATGACAAGGGAGATATAGGTAGACAGATAGTTCTTCAAATAAGTAGGAAATCCACAAAATTTCAGCAGCTTCATTTGCTATACCTCTGTACTCATCTTCTGTGGAAGAATGAGAAATTGTGTGTTGTTTCTTTGAGGTTTCTTTGAGGACCAGGACACTAAGTTTCCACCCATAAACACACAATATCCTGATGTAGATTTGCATGTATTAGGACACCCAGCCCAGTCACTATCACAGTGGCAGTTAAGGTTGAACAATCACCATCTTGTAAAGTAATACCTTGACCCAAAGAACCCTTAATATATCTGAGAATTCTTTTGGCAAGATGCAGATGAATATCAGTAGGCTTGTGAATGAATTGGCTCACTATTTAACTGCAAAACTAATATCAGGCCTTGTGAGGGTTAAATACTAAATACCACCTACTTAGCTTATGTAAGAAGCATCATCTAACAGAAGAGTGCCATCATAAGCATAAATTCTTGGACCTGAGCCAACTGGAGTTCTACATGGTTTACACCCAAACATATCATACTCCCTAAGTAAATCCTTGGAATACTTATTTTGAGTGAGAAGCATTTTGTTAGCTGAAGAATCAAAAGTAGCTTCAATACCCAAAAAATATTGTAGAGAACCAAGATCATTCATTGCAAATTATGACTTTAAATATGTAATAAAAGAAGTAGAGAATCTGAAGTCCCAACAAGAATAATATCATCAACCACTACGCCAGAAATCACCTTTATTGACAGGCCAGGTCTGTCAATAATACAGGTTTTCGATAGCCCTCTCCCGTCAGATGGCCTGTCGTATTTTAAGGTGTCAAAAACCTTATTTGATAGTAACATGTTGTCAATAACAATTAATGATAAACTACAGGCTATGCTTGTCAATAATTTTTGACAAGCATTGCTCGTCAATCAATTCAAAATTGATTTATTAGCCTGCAAATTATTCCTGATAATTATATAAATAATTTTTTATCGCTTAATTAGTAATTAAAAGAAACATTAAGACATTCTTAACTTCAAAATAAATTTCCATAAATCATAAATGTTTAACCTCAAACGGATTCTTCGTCCAAACAACATCCAATAAGACGACATAAGAAGAGACCACAATAGACAAGAAGAGTAATCCATTCAAAACCACAAGTCTTAAAGTCTAAAACTACGGTGACATGGTTTATTACCGATAAGGTTTGAACACTTCCTTTCGGCCAATTGATCACCTGCCCAAGCATAATATCAAGAAGAGTTCCATCTTTATCATACAATTCGCATCTCTCACAAATATTTCTTCAACACATACGCTATATGCATGCTCCATTGGGGCAGCAACATTATTGTAAGTTCCCAAAGCAATGGTTCTCCCTCCGAAGTTTTTGATGAAGCAGCGATTCTTGTGCGAAGGCATGTTGGACTCAACGGCACCTAGATGCAGCAATACAAAACAAAACAAAGGTTCAAATACTAAATAAGGTGAATGCTAAGATGTATGATTCGAAAGTATTAACTAGTCGTCTCTATACCGTAGTTACTAGCAATAACTAATTCAAAGTGACTCGCACAAGGTGATTTCTCACATAAACAGGAAATTTCTATACGGATGAAGTATCGTCACGACAAACAAAATATTAATTTCCGGGTAAATAGCCTATCTCTCTATAGGATACCAACTTACCAATGTTTCTCAAAATTCCAATGTAATGTGAGTGAATGACAGTTAATGCTTCCAGTTTCTCCAAGAAACATTAGCCTTTGTCAATATGTTAGGCTTATAAATTTTAGCTACCTCATACTTAACCTGCAAATTAAAAATTATAATAGAGGCAAACTAAATTTCAAAACCTCATATTTCAGCAACCTCATACTTAACCTTCCATTTTATCATGTACTGATCATAAAAATTATAAAGGAAAATCAAATAATAACAATTCACTCACAAATGATGTTGTTCCATATATCGTCTTTGATGCTTTCTTGACAAACATATCTCATCAAAACACCAAACTGTAATCAAATGGTAAGGGTAGAAGTATCAGACTCCTAAACATAGAAAAACCACTTAAAGAAATGGAATTTAACCAAGAGATATCTTCGCCAGTTTTCAAACTCAACCTATCAAACCCCTAAATGTAATCTGAGTGACTTATGCATACATCAAACAATTTCATTTATCAAGATTTCAAGTAACATATATATATAGTTCTTAAAATAACTTATTTGTTTATGTGAAAGAAGTGTTGAACTTATAATTAAAGCTCATCGCATGGGGTCTTAAGTACGTGCGCGAGAGTGGTTAATATATAAAGCTCTACATATTACACACTCCATGGTTTTGAGTACTCATTCTAAAGTACTCTTAATATCATTTTGGATAAGACAAACACACATAATCTAAGTACTTATTAAACCTTCATTAACAAGCACTAACATGATTAATTAAGCAAGGTCTTCTGTCAGTTTTCAACATAAGTTTCAATGCATTCGGTTCCAGTTAACTTGTATAACATCTAGGTGTTAAGATATTCCTGGGATAACTTGTATAAAATCGCATAAGACCAGTTAGCTTGTATAACATCTTACTTGGGTTGATTCATTTTTCTGAAGTTTAAGAGATTCAGCGTCGAGACTTGAAACAACACAAAATGCACTTCTACCACCTCCCACAACAGCTTGCAACACCAGTGCTCACTTGATCTTCTTCTTGGGCCTCAACTGTAATGAAAAAGAAATAAACATATTCAATAAATAGTCCCATGTCCAGACTAAAACCAAATATGTAACCTTAACTTTCATCATAAATAAATTACATGGTTGTTGTGACCACACTTCTTCTTTATACAGTTCCCGGCTCTTGGATGAAGGCGAACATAGCATCTACAGGCAGTACAGTTAGGTCAGATAACCATCGGGAAGTACTCAAATTATAACATATATAAATCCATGACAATGTAACCAAATCAAAAATCAAGATGACCATATTTTCCAACACAGAACAAGATATCCAGGAATTTTCTTAAGCTACAAGATAAATGGTTCTAAAGCTACCACGTATGAGTGCAGATGTGGGAAAATTGTGAATCTTCATTATTATAGAGATAGATAGCGTTCAGAATGAGTAGGAGGTTATTTATCCATTCATATAATTTACATCGTTGATGAATTTTAAAATCAGATAAAAAATATGAGCACTGCTTTATAAAAATTAAGTAGACTAAAGAAAAAAAGTCATGTCACTGATTCCTCAAGAGATGATATAGTTTGGGCTACTATGTCCTATGGCTATGTTTGATTACTCATTCATTCCAATAAAGACATTTAATTAGTACAAGTGAATTAGAGGCAGGCCATGAGATTATAAGTTACTCAAAGAAAAAAGAATAGAAAATTGAAAACCCAATGCAATCTCCTTAATGGCTTCGTGGAATTACTGTACATAAACAGAAGTCTATAGTACTACTACAAAGGAAAGAATAGGTTCCTTAATTAACATTGAAATCTAAGGGAGCACACTTGGATTTGGTGTAAACTTCACATGATTACCCCAATAGGATCAAGCTAGCCTCAAAGGCCCAAATAACACAGAGACAAACTAAACCACCACTGACCAAGAAAGAGTAAAATATAGGTGATAAATAAAATATATAAAGCATGTAAACTAGTTTAAGTACTAATTTATACCCTAATAGAACAGAGTTATGAAGATAACATTAGATAAAGGTACCCATCCATTCATCTCGATTCATATGCAACAATAACGAAAGCTAGGAACCTTGAAAGTTAATTACCGGCCAATGAGGATGTCAAAAAAAAAATATTCAGTTTTCGACAGTTTTAATACATTCAGTTCCCAGTCGGAGGCAATGAATCACTGACGGCAGACAATGATTATAAAGGATATCTAGGTGTTAACTAAGAGATTCCTGGGACAACTTGTATAAAATATCATAAGACCAGTTAACTTGTATAACATCTTACCTGGGCTGATTTATGTTATCGCTTAAGAATGAAAACTAAAGCCATCTAAAGTTCGAAGTAATTATTTTTATGTGGCCACAAATGAAGTTTTATAATTGGAAACTATTCTACTACAATTATGGAATGATCCCTTTGAGTATTACTCAGAATCAAATCGAAGAGACTAATTAACTTATACCAATCGGTACTTAGTTTTCATTGGTGTTGTTCATTTGGCGAGTTTTTTATTTGATCAATGGTGTTTTTTTACCTTATTAAACCTTATATCCTAGTCATTTTGGATGAGACAAACATACAAAATCTAATTACTTATTAAACCTTTATTAACAAGAAAAATGGTAAATAGCTCATACCCTTCAAAACTCTTAAGCATAGCATTCCCTAAAGTCTAGTCCACCATTTAACACGAAGATAACATTATTCTAACTTGGTTTCTACTCAAAAGCAACAGACTCCAAATTAGTGATGAATACAATGGTCTAAGGTAAATAAAAGAAAAGATGCAGGACAAAAACTCAAGTTTCATTTCATTCAACTGAGTTAGTAAGCACTAATACATGTTCAACACTCATAAGCCAACAACAAAAACAACCATCCATATGTAATTAAGCAAGAGCATCTTTGTTCAAATCCATGTGTTTCAATTTTACTGAAAAATTAGTGCATCTGAATAATAAATTAGCAGAAATTATAACTTTAAATGTACTATTATTGTATCAAGATGATCATAAAAATTCCCATTGAACTACTACTATTTAGTTTGATATTTCTAAACCCATAAAACCCTAGATTTACTAGACCTTCTTTGAGTTTTAAAATTGAAATAAATATGGAATGACTAAGCACAAAGAAGACCTCAAATCTCCGATCCGCAGCTCCAACCACTGGTTTCACATGATTGAATAATCCGGAGGTAAAGCAGAAGAAGATTCAAATCGAGATGAAGACTGTACCAGATCTGACATGAGAATCGCCGAACGAAATCGAGATGAAGACTGTATCAGCTCGGAATTAACCCCCGAATGAATCAAATCCACACGGGAGAAGTGAAACCAAAATCTAGGTTTTCATTTTCTTCGTTTTTTCTAGAGGAAGTAGAGAGAGAGATAAATTGATATATGAAATCAAGGAGAAAACACTTAATCTGATAATTGAGTGCCCCATCAAAAATGAAGCATGGTAGGGCCTGACTAACTTATCCTATTTTGATAGACATGGCCCGTCAAAAATAAATTAACATGGCAGCCTTGTCAAATTCATCAAAGGTGCCCTGTCAAAAATACCATGTTTTGGCGTAGTGAACATAGACAAGAAGAATCATCCTTTCAGAATTCTTGTGATAAATGAACATGGAACTATCACAACTGGAATTTTCGAAGCCACTCTTAAGGAGATATCCAATAAATCTCTCATAACAGGCTCTAGGAGCCTGTTTGAGTCCATACAAGGATTTTTTAAGTTCACATACATGAATAGGATGATCTGGATCAACAAAACCAGATGGTTCCATAAAAACTTTTTCCTTCAAATTTCCATGCAAGAATGCATTACTCACATCTAATTGTATCATGCTCCATTTATTTGAGATAGCTAAACTTAATACACATCTAATTGTAGTAGCTTTAACAACATGACTAAAAGTTTCTTCAAAATGAATTTCATCCACTTGGTGATACCCCTTGGCAACCAATCTAGCTTTATGTCTATCTATGGTTTCATCAACATGTAACTTAGTAATATACACCCATTTACAACCAAGTACATTCATAGAGGGATGATATGGAACATGAATAAAAGTATCATTTTCATGAGCAAGATATTCATTCTCGCATAGCATTAACCCAAACTGGCAACTTACTAGCTTCCTTAAAGGTTTTGGGTTCAGTAGGTGGGTAGAGTAGAAAGAGCAACATGAATAGGATGTTTCAATGCACTATTGGCTACAAAATCTTTAGATAGAGTCTTAGGAACATGAATACCTGATTTTGACCTTGTATGAACACCAGAAGTAGATGGTACTGTAGAGATATATTATTATGTAGAAGAAGGAACCAATAATGGTGATCTAGAAACTTGATGAGGGATGCGAGAATCTTGAGATGGTTGCAGTGGAGAAGTAGAAGTTGATACCACTGATATAGGAGAAGTAGACACCTCAACAGAAGTAGCAAAAGGAAACTTAGTTTCATCAAAAACTACATGAGTAGTAACATATATTCTCTGAGTATGTAATTCCATATATCTATAACCTTTGTGATGAATAATATATCCCAAAAATACACAAGAGGTTGATTTTGGACTAAGCTTATCTTTCCTATAAGCTACTAGGTTTGGAAAGCATAAATATCCATATACTCTAAGAACTAAGTAATCTGGTGTGGATTTGTATAAAACTTCATAAGAGACTTGTAGGCAAGAAGCTTACTTGGAAGTCTATTTATAAGAAAGACAACTGCCAAGAAGGAATCAAACCAGAACTTCTTAGGAAGAGAAGCATGAAAACATAAAGTATTTCCAATTTCTGTGACATGCATGTGTTTTCTTTTTATTGAACCATTTTGTTGATGAAGATGAGGACATGAAATTCTCATAGCAATACCACTTGAATCAAACAATTCTCTAAAAGGACCTTTGATAAGTTCAAGAGCACCATCACACTGGAAATATTTAATCTTGACATCAAAAAGATTCTCAACAAGAGATTTGAACAGCTTGAAACAATGAACACTGTCTGATTTATGCTTCATTGGATAAATCCTGAAAATTTTGTACAATCATCAACAAACATATTATAATACTTGTATCCCAAATGAGATTGCATAGGGGCATGGCCCCAAATATCACAATGAACTAACATAAAAGGTAAACTAGAAATACTACCACTAGCATGAAAAGGTGGACATTTGTTTTAAGATAACTGATATGACTCACAGATAGAAGCAAAAGACATTTTGTTGATATTTTGATGGCAGTATTCATATCAAGTTTATGAAGAATCTTCGGTACAGGATGACCTAGCCTTGAATGCCATAAAGAAGAAGAAGCTACCAAAGTGTAGAATGCAGTACTATGTAGTGAAGCAGCAAATGATGGAGCAGCATTGTGTGAAGTTGAGTGACCAAACATTATTGGATAGAGTCCATCCTTCATCCTCCCTCTAGCAAGAATAAGATTGCTCTTCAATGTCTTTATTTCATACCCCCAAAAATAGAACAAAAACACACAATTATTTTCCTTAGTAAACTGAGCCACAAACATTAAATTGTGTTGCAAATGAGGAACATAAAGAACTTTGTGTAGATTAAAATGCTTGGATGAAGTAGATAGTGTAGAAGAACCTGTTAAGGAGATGGGAATTAACTTACCATCACCAAACATGACTTGTTCTTGTCCATAATGAGGAGTAGGATTCTGTAAAATTGATGCATCATTGGTCATATGACTAGATGCTCCTGAGTCGGGAATCCAAATTTGTCCTGAGTTACTATGACTCCAATGGCCTCCACATTCATAAGCAGTGTCAGAGGGAAACTGAACATTATAATCAAATTCTTGTGAATCCCAAGGTAAAGTATAACTACTTCCTGCATTAATATCCAGACCAAGAAAATCTCTTTGTGGTGGTGCAGCATTGTTTCTAGAAGCAGAATAGCGAAATCTACAACGATTTTCCTGATGACCATCCTTATGACATATCTGACAAGGTATTTCTCCATAATCAATAATTTGCTTATGTGCAAGATTAAATGCAGTTTTCTGAAATCCAGGTGAAGAATGATTAGTTGAAGCAGATGAAGGTGATGGTGCTGACTTAGGTGTATAGGAAGGCATAGGTTTTCGAAATGGTGAAGTATAATTTTGTGATGAAGATTTTCTTCTAACAAAGAATGCAGAATTTGTGGGATCTGTGATTAGAGAGGAGTATGAATTTGAATCTTGTTCCTTCAAAAGTTGTTCATGACTTAAAAGGCGAGATCGAAGCTCAGAGAAAGACAATGGAGGTTCCCTATTTTGAACACTAACCACAAAGTGAATAAAATCTTTACCATGACCATTAAGAGTGTATATTACCAGATCAGAATCTTGAACTGGTTCATCAATTTCTACAAGCGAGTCAGCAATGGTTTTAATTTGATGAAGGAATTCATAAATTGTTGAAGAGCCTTTCTTTATAGAATGAAGTTGAGATCGCAACATTGACTTCCTAGCAAGAAATTGATCACTAAACAACATAGCCAGATGCAACCACTTTTCCCTTGATGTTTGTTTACCAAGAAGCTCAGAAGAGAAAGATTTATCAACAGTTGCATTGATACAAGATCCAACAAATTTGTCGATATGCAACCATTCTAGATAATTTGGATTAAGTAAATGAATGTTGTTAATCACCACCGTAGGCATCTCAGGATGAACAGATCCATCAAAAAAACCATAAAGGTTTGTACAGATAAGAATGGAAGAGATCTGATCTTTCCAAACTAAGTAATTGGATCCATCTAACTTTCCAGACACAAAATTGGAGATATTTTGAAACGGAATTGTAAATCGACTATGAAAAACAAAAGGATTATCGAATTTTGATTGTTGTTGTGGTTGATGTTGAATGTGTTGTTATGGGAAGGTAAAATTTGTAGTTTGATGTGATTGTTGTGGTATGTAAGAGGAGAACTGAATAAGAGTATGTTGTAAAGGTGATTGTGTAGTAGCAGTGAACAGTGGTGATTGTATTGGCTGAGAAGGGAAAAACGGTGAAGGTCGGTGTGTAGAAGGCGGTGTTGGTGATTGTTGTGATGAAGAAGGTAAAGATTGATGTGTTGATGGTGGTGGTTGAGAAGAGTGAGACGGTGAAGGTCGATGTGTAGAAGGCGGTGTTGGTGGTTGTTGTGATGAAGAAGGTAGAATTGATGTTGTTGTAGGTGGTGAGAAGAGAATAATGGTGAAAACAAAGTTGTAGTAGACATATTTGTGTTGATGTTGTTGTTGTTAGTGACAACGGAAGAAGAAGCAAGTGTTGTTTGAGTAGTTCTCGCCATTTTTAGGTTTAAGTTGCAGGTTTAATGGTGAGAAGTTGAAGATTAGGTAAAGTTACAAGATCGGAAGGAAGTTGAAATTCCCTTTTGGTATCTGATCCCATGTAAGAACTGTGAACTGATGTATTCAATAATGTTGTTCAACAAGAGTACAGGACTGAGTCTTATATAGACTCACTGACTCAATAGAGAAGAAATATTACAGGAGGTGACTCACACATTACAGGAGGTGACCGACAAACTGTAATTAATACAGTTACAAATAACAGCTGTAATAACCTAGATCATGTGGCTATGATTAACAGTAAGAAAGTAGTCCGTACAGCGTATAGATACATGACTAAGTCTAACAAACTTTTAATGTACTTAGCTTCGTCGTTCCAGATACCGAAGTTTAATTTGACCCTTCGTGTATGTTGATCTCCTTTGTGGTTCACAACATATGGTGATATTTATTGAGAGAGACATATTTATGTTTATGAAGTTTAGAAGGCTGGAAGAAAAGGTTATTGTTGAAGTGGTTGGGCTCGGTCACATGGATGGAATTGAGCTATTGTGGAAATATGCAGAGGATGTCGGTGATGATTAGCTTCCTTCTGCGACATCCGAAAATGGAAGTCCGCAGGCACCTTAGCGGCACCAATTTGGGATTTGTTATTTATTGCATTAGATGCAAACCTTCTTTTCATGATGATTTTCTCTAGGAAATATCTTCAAACTTCGGTTTATGTTGGTGACTATAGATTTTAAACGATTCCGGACCTAATTGATTTGAGAATGAATTAATCAAAATTCCATTTGACATTTGGAATTCTCTTAATTTGTGAAATGAGTTTGTAGAGATCGTCATGCACATGCATTAATGTGGTATTAGTTTGGACTGTGCAAATTTCTGAGTTAAGTTGTTTTTTGTTTTTTTAAAGCATGATTCCTGAGTTAGGTGGGCCTAGCTACAATGAAGTGTTGTTGTTTAATTGGGTGAGGCCCATTACAAATTTAGGAGTGGTTGATCTCCTCTTCAACTTGTAAATTATCATCTCAAAACTTGCACCCCGATTTTGAGTAAACAAGGATTTGTATGGCTTGCCATCTACTTTTCGTAGACGACTGTTTGACTTTCACTAAATATAATCTTCCTTATGTGAATAATTTTCTTCAACTTTTGCAGGAGTTCAGCTCAGTCAGGATAAGTAATAAATTTGGATAAATTTTTAGTGTATTGCAGTAAATATACCTACCATGCATGAAGTGGCTAGTACTTTGGCATGGATTCTTGGTGTCAAAACTATGAGCTTAAAGGTTATGTATATTGTTATCCCATGATCCTTGGTCACTCCAAACAAGAATCTTTTAATGCAATTAAAGGTTATTTTGATAAAAAAAAATGGCTAGTTGGTCATCTGAAGCTCTAAATCAAGCTAGGAGAACAACTTCATGGTGAACATGTGCTTAACTCAGTTTTCTTTTATCAAATGAGAGCTTTCTAGATGTTTAGGAATCTCAAAAATCAATTAACATCCACTAGATGTGCCAATTTTCTTCATAACATAAGATATGTAAGTCCAAAGATATGGGAGGTCTGGCATTCAGGGATCTGTAGATTTATCTTTACTTAAATAGCTAACTTGAATAATATTGTGCACTAATTCCAACAAGCCATGGGTTCAAGTTCTCAAGTTAAGAGAGCAAGGAAAGAGGCCGCAACATCCCAAAAACTTACTAACTACTTGAACGAAAATACAAAATTATGGGCTTTTCAACATAAGTGACAAAATCAGGCATGCCTTCATAAGTAACTCGGTTTTCTACATTAAGATCACAACCCCTTTAGCCATTGCATCGGCTGTGAAATTAACCTCTCGAAAAACATGCTCATACCTGACAGAATCATATCTAGAGCAAAGTATCTTCTAACAAAAACTCATCTTGGGTATGGACAAGAATTGAGAAAATCCACGAAAATAGTGCAACAACCCTACTTCATGGAAGTTAAAATTTGGCAAAAGAATAAATTTGTCTTGACAGATGGGTTGTGGCGGGTTTACATAATGAACCATTTCCTACATGAGGTTCATCCAACGCTTTCGTATATATCTCTAAATTTCTCATCCATGGCTGCAAAAATTGGGATATATGACTTCTCATGCCAACTATTTGATAGTGTTGAAACAATTGTCTATTTCCACCTGCAAAACAAGGATTAAAACACAAAACAAGGTGACGACTGAGTCACGACCAGGTCGCTCTCTTTAAGACGTTTCATGGTTCTGCCTTGAGTTTTGTGCAAGCATCCCTTTCTTCGTCGGGGAAGAAAATAGCTGAGAAAAACACTCTTTCAATCTCTCACGACATGAGAAATCGGTCACTTTTACTCATCCTAATCTTGCTCGGAATTTTTGGTCTCTTGATTCTCGTAAAACAATGGTGTTAAAAACTTGTGTCTTTCTTTGTTCTCAAAAAACTGATTTTATAGCCATGTAATTAAATGTGAATTAATGAGAGAATATTTAGCTTTAAATTGTTGCCATAAAAAGTATTTTAACAGTCAGGAAACGTTCAAGGTCCAAAATGCTGAAACCTCCCTCAAGGTCTAAAATGCTTAACCATTGGGCCAAGCTCAAATTATTGATAAAAAATTTACAAACGAAATCTTTTAAAAACATATATCCCAACAGATAGTGATAGTTCCCGCAAGATACAAAACATGTTCATTGACAATACAAAAGGATATGTGATGATATGGATGGGAGATTTTCTTTACAAGGCACTAAGAACAAATTATATAACAATGATTATGGTGTTACTACCAATAGTTCGACATTCTTAATAAAGTTTGGAATTGCAAGTTCATGGAGTAAAGTTATTTATTTGGATATGCTTAAATGGCATTATCCCAACACCCAACTAGATGCAAACACTATTTTTGCAGCGGAGATATGGATATCAGTTTTGGTGTTTATGGTAGAACGGAAGAAACCCTTGGATTTATTCCTTTAGAATGTAGTCACTCAAGAGCAGTTTGGAGGAAGGGTAATATTAATATTGATGCAGTTAGAGTCACTTCACTTTTATTATTGAATGGATCACCTCCTGATTTAATAACTCCATTGCGGACGAAGATGATGAAAAATTCAATTGAAGATGATGAATCTTTCCGAAGAAGAGGGAGTACCAAGTAAACCATCAAATTTTAAGTAGAAACATGTAGGACGAACTTGTCACGATCTAGATAAACCAATACGTAAATATCACACGTTTGATAATCATTTATCGGATCTTAATAATCACGATCAAGATGATGATTTTTCCTAATCATCCAAATATTTTATCCTTATTTTCTATCCTAATTAATGGATAAATTTTTGTGTCTGATTAAATAGGATTTCAAAAATAGTCAGACATCTGCTTGGCTCTATTCCAGACTGTCCTAAGGGTTTGGACTTAATCTCTTGATTCGATTGGTTCGACTGGTAATTGTTTATAAAAAAAATATCTTAATGGTTTGTGTGATTTTTTGGTATGCAATTTGTCTATGTTGAACTTTTGTGGTACTTCTAGTATATATGATTTCGTAAAGTAACGAATATAATAAGAAAACAAGTTGTTTAGACGTAAAGATACAACTTGTACAGCCGAATGATTTAATGGGTTTTTCAATTTTCTTTTTTTTTGCATTCAAACCTTCCACGAAGAAAAGTGAGAGAGAATAACTAGTTATTTCGAGTAGAAACTTTGTATAACTGTTTTTGAACTGTTATTTTCCTGCTTAATACAAATACGATTTTGTTCGTCATTATTTGAATTATATATTTTCATTGTTTCATTTTTTTATTTTCTCTGAATACACTACTTATTTTTAAGTCTCATTAAATATTTGATGGGACCGCAATCGACCATCATTCTTAAAAGAATGTTAAAGTTGTTTATTTATGCATGTGTTTTTCTACGTATGAGATACCATTTTCAAAATTAAGTTACTATTATTGCCGAGGCAATACCTTAAGATCATATGTATACCTTATTGAGTATTTGATGTGGTTGTGATAGTGGTAAATAAAGTGATTCGATTCTCGAACTTGTGAAGGAGTTTTTTAGACTCAAATAAAACTAGAAAACTCACTAAAAATTATAACAAACTCAGACAAAGATGTTATCAATATTAAAAGACACTGAGGCTAAGACTTCACTATTTTCCAAGTTCAAAGTGATTTAATCTCATTATTTATATTCATGCAATTTTCTAATTCAATTTGATTCTTACTATTGCAACAAGTAGATTCTCAAAATAACAAGTGTAAATCCTAAGCATGGAACATCAAAAACCTAGGTCCAAGTATGTTATATCAAAAGATATAACAATTGCTTAACAAAAATCATTCAAACAATTTTCGATCAAGGAAAATAATCATATAATAATTGCAAATAAATAGATAAAATAGAATATACCACTTCTTGTTGGAAAAATAGCTTCCTCTACCGCCTCAGCAATGGGGTTTAGCTCCTCATATTAATCATGATCTCAAAATATGTGTTTATGGTTCGAAAGATGATTAAAAGGGAGAAAAGTAATAACACAGCCGATTTGCAACAGTGCAATTGCATTCTCTGAATCACAAGCTTTATTACAAAGGAGAAAAAGTAGCTTAAGACCTAGTGCAAACACAGTTGGTAAACGATACTTAGATTCTGTTGTTGAATAGCGATAGTTGTATGCGACGGTTCCTTGTGCGTCTTATGCTCTTCGTGTTCTAGGTATTGCAGCAATAGAAACAAAACTTCATCTCGTGATTTCAGCTTTCTGTTCTCTTCCAAACCTTCCCAAAAAAGTACGTAACCCTTCTATGACCTATCCCCACTCCTTTTATACCCAACAACAACCCCTAAGACTCGACTAAATCTCGTTTTTTCTTCTCTCCCACGTCTCAGGCTTTCCTTCCTTTTCTCCTTCCCTTTACGCGTCTCAGGGTTATTTAAAACTTCCCAAACTCTCTGAATCCTCCGTAAGTAACAGAATCATATATTCTCTATTCTATTTTTCCACGCAACTTCCAAATATAAATCTAACAATTCTCGGTAATATTCTCCTCCCCTGATTTACTGAGATTCCGAGTATACCTCCTTTGTTTTCAACTTTGCAGCACATACCAACCCTGTTCTAAAGTATCAAGCCCATAAAAATCTTAATCCGTGAAGAAATCCGCTAAAAACTCGCCCAAACCAAATCCAGGGAAGTTCGCAGACGAGCAACCATTTTTTCCCGCCAATTTTCCAATTTTGAAATGGTGAAGATAGAATGCCCCTTATCGTTTGATGGGGTGCGAATAGCAGCTAACTTGGGGGTGTCCTGGGGGTGCCCCTTATCCATAGTGAGAGTCCGAATAGCAGGTGTCCTCCGACCGATTTTACCAACTTTTCGAGCCGATTTTTCCAAAAATGTTTATCGGCCAAAAATACCTACGCATGCATAAAATACCATAATAAGTACAAACATGAGCACTATCAATATATAGAATCAAGACAAATTACACACAAAAATGTGTCCATCAAATACCGCCAAACTTATTATTTGCTAGTCCTCGAGCAAAAATAAAATAAAAATAAAATCCTAACTCACTGTCGCAGGCATCGTCGATTGCATTTAGCGTATGCAATAAGCCTTTAAACCCCTAGGTGGACCTAGTGGCCGAGTTATAGTCTCGGGAGGGTTTACAAGAGGTATACCCACAAAACCTTTACTCCAGGACCCTAACTATCTACGCGGAACCTTGGAAGGCACTAAAGAATCTCCTTGGTTGGCATACTTATTGACTACAGGAGGAAGTACCCTGATGCGAAATTCCAATTGATGT
Organism: Papaver armeniacum; assembly: GCA_023531295.1. Lineage (NCBI taxonomy): Eukaryota > Viridiplantae > Streptophyta > Magnoliopsida > Ranunculales > Papaveraceae > Papaver > Papaver armeniacum. Next base: position 1,236,352 of record JAJJWW010016832.1, on the reverse strand, counting down.
ACATGAGTTTGCACTCAAGCATACTAAAATTCATATATAAGTGACAGAGCTCTACTCAGATAATTTTTGGACATCATAACCGGAGTCAACCAATCACATGGATATATTAATAAGATGGATGTTGACTAAGGTGAACGGTGTTCCCCATATTTATCTGAAGGCCACTGCCAAAATAAACCTATCATAATGGACTGAGATACTGGTCTGGACTAATATCAACACACTGGCATATACAAGGGTACCAGTGGTCGATAATCCTAACTCTAGGTCAACACAACTGGCATATACAAGGTTTCCAGTGGTCGACTTAATTGAATTTATTCCGGTTGGTCTTATGGTCAGGTCTCAAATTTTTTTATTTTTTTTTAACTTTTTTTTAAAAACTTTTTTTTTGGTATCTCAATCACTCTATTTCACTCTAGCAGTGGTAACAACTTGAATTGTGAGCCCCACCTAATCACTTAGAGAAACATATTTTAAAGAAAACAAAATAAAAATAGAAGTGAAAAGGATTCAACGAGATATGGCGAAACTGCCTTGTTTTTTCTTTAATTCTAACACCCGAGCTCATGTGCTTTTATGAATAGACTCTTTAGATGTTTCCATCTAATCAGATTGGTTCCTTAACTCCTACAACCAAAATGCTTTCATCCACTTAGATTGGTTAGTGCCATCCTTAATAAGCATAAATTTCTAGGCTCCTGAGTTTAATAATGCAACTAAAAAGTTTCTCCCATACCCCCAAACTTAAATCTAACATTGTCCTCAATGTTTTAAAGATAAAATTAAAAGCATGAACAAGGAGAAACTGTTACCATTTGAAGTAAAAGAGTTAAGGAAATATATTACCGTGTCGCATGAATATTGGGTTACCTCCCAAGAAGTGCTAAGTTTAATGTCTTCAGCCGGACTGAGAAAGGATTAGTCACCTCATAAAATCATAAAGTAATAGCCGAAATATATGTGGGTCATCAAAACCAAATAAAGCTATCACAAGTAAAAGGAATCTGCAACCTGCCAAGAGAATAAACAAATAAAGCACACCCTTGTCTAGTTTCTTATTTAAGACAACTACATCTAGCCGTGGTTCAGGTTCAGGTTCTATAACAAGGTCCAAATAAAATATTTTCATGGGTTGCATTTCCTCGTAGCTAAGATCCGATTCAGGTATTAGAGTCTGGAAAAACTCAAGTAAAAACTTAGAAGCACATAATAATAACCTAAATAACTGCGGATCCTTAAAGTCAATTAGGTTTGACTCACACAATTGACCACGATGAAAGTGGTGGTCAATCTTAGGAAAATGTGTCGATTCTAACCTCCTAGCTAGAGTACTTAGGCTTAGTCTTAAAATTTAATAATTGACACATTTGAAACTCATACGTTCCCACAATTGGTTGAAAAATATTTGGTGGGAAAACAAAGTCAATCTGGGTATCATAGCCTGGATAAACCACATCAACCAGAGGATGGGTTTTTAACAACTGAACTGCTCTATGAAGATACTCTTGTGAAATGGTAGAGGCATATATTCCAAGTCCACCCCCAAACTTAGAATTTTGGGTGTCTCTAAATAGACTAGTCACAATATTCCTAATTTCTAGACCACCAGGTTCCTGAAAAAGGTCAATTGCTTTATCTAAGTTATAATCAGGTGGTTCATCCTCTAAATGCATCTGATGCATACACAAAGTAGGACTTATGTCCTTAATATCCTCTATGGTCCACCCTAAATCTTCCTTATTGTCTTGAAGCACGGTCACTGGCCTACTCTCCTGATCACTATCCAAATCGGAAGCTATAATAACAGGGAAAGTCTCAGATGGGCCTAAAAATGCATAGTTAGGGTCCAACTTAGGAGGCACTTCTAAACAAGGGATTAAGGTAGACTCGAAAGCTAATAATGGTTCAAACCTAGTTTTCCATGTATCGGTATCTGACATAGGATAGAATCCAACAAAGCATTTACTTGTTCAATGTTGCTATCATCGTCGAAATCCATGCTACAATGGGCTAGACAACTCTCTAATGGATCTTCCGATATGATGTTTGGTAATGACTCTTGAACTAAGGTTCCTATCATGTTCACCTCTTCAATGCACGTGTCATCTAGCTCAGAATGCAGCTTATTGACATTAAAAATATTCAACTCAATAGTCATATTACCAAAAGATAGATTCATAATACCATTTCTACAGTTTATGATCGCTTAGACGTAGCTAAAAATGGGCGACCTAAAATCACAGGTATCTGGTTCTCTGGGTCAGGGACAGGTTGGGTATCTAAGACCACGAAATCCACAGGATAAATAAACTTATGACTTCAATAAGAACATCTTCTATCACACCACGAGGAATTTTAACAAACCTATCACCTAACTGCAGTGTTATCTTGGTAGGTTTCAATTCACCAAGTCCTAGTTGTAAGTACACATGGTACGGCAGTAAGTTCACACTAGCTCCTAAGTCAAGTAAAGCTTTATCTACCTGATGTTTTCCTATCGTGAAAGCAATGGTGGGGGCACCTGGGTATTTATATTTAGTAGTTGTGTTGTTCTGAAAGATCGAACTTACATGACTAGCTAAAAAGGATTTTTTAGGGACACTAATATTGCACTTTCACGTACACATATCCTTAAGGAATTTGGCATAAGCCGGAAGTTGCTTAATTGCTTCTAGTAACAGAAGGTTTATGGTAACTTTCTTAAAAACCTCCATTATGTCATTAAAGTTGGATTCATTCTTTGTTGGTACTAATAGTTGTGGAAATGGGGATCTAGGCATAAAATAGGGCCTCTCAGGAACCGAATTGGCATCATAAGAGATTTTATCAGTCCCCTCAGCTATGGATGGTCCTGAGGGGTGAACTACAGTATGCTCACTATCGGGCATGGTTACCTGATTGTCTACTACTCTGCCACTCCTAAGGGTTCTAACCAATTCAACTGATGTGATGGTTTTGCGCCTACTTCATGAACTCCTCTAGGTTTGGTTGTGTTTGACTAGGAACCTACCTTTTTCTCTCAAGGACTCATTTATCGGACTAACTGCGTTTTTAACTCAAAGCAATAGCTTGACTATTTTCTTGCCCTATCATGTACTAGCTTTTACGCTTTGTGAAAGTGATTGGTGCATCTTTTGATGTTTCGAATAAATGAGGCAAGAGTTTCTTCTAGACTTAAAATTTTCTTATCGGACCGATTTTAAAAGCTAAAATTTCCCTGAAAAATTCATATTATAGCCAAAACACTGGGAGCATTCGAATTACTAACCGACCTTGATTACTCAGTCTTTGGACCATGAGAGGTTCGGATGGTTTCTCCAACTAGGATTATAGGTTTTACGAATATGGGTCAAACTTTTGACGGTTATCAAATCTAGTGTTATTATTATAAAGAGCATTGGCTTGCTCTTCAATAGTGTGGCCTTCCCAAAAAGGATCCACTCTACCGCTAGTGTGACCCAATTCTAAAGCTTCAACCTTTTAGCTATTCTTTGCAATTTTGGCATCGATTCAAAGCCTCCTTCTAGCCTATTAAAGTTTCCTCTTCCTAGAAGAATTGTTTTCTTGGGTTTCCTACTATTTTCCCATTCTTTGGGTCTTTTCGGCGATTTCATGCAAATATGTCATCGCCTCATCAATTGTTTGGTTTTCAAACACACCTGTACACATAGATACTATTGTGGTCGTAGTGGAATAATCTAAACCCTCATAAAGAATCTGAACTAACCTAACCTTTTCTAAACCATGATGAGGACATTGGGCTAATAAATCATTGAACCTTTCCAAATACCTATACAAAGATTCTCCCTCTTGTTGAGAAAACGTGCAAATTTACGTCCTAATAGACGATGTTTTGTGCCTAGGGAAAAACTTGTTCAAAAAGGCAGATGTAAGTTTTTCATATGTTTCAATTGAACCAGAAGCCAAACTATATAGCCATGATTTAGCTTTATCTTTCAAGGAACCAGGGAATAACCTAAGTTTCAAAGCATCATCATCAAGGTTTCTAATCTTTAGGGTACTACAAATTTCCTCAAAGTCCCTAACATGAAAATAGGGGTTTTCATTTTCTTTCCCTAAGAAGATTGGGAGTAGCTGTAAGGTCCCAGGTTTAAGTTCATAATTTGCTTCTATTTCAGCTAACCTAATACACGAGGGACGAGTAGTCCTAGTCGGGTTCAACAAAGCTTTCAAAGTTGCCATTTCTGGCACTATCGGAATATTAGGGATTGTCTCCTCAAACGGACGTTCAAAAACTGACTCTTCAAAAATCGGACGGGCGTCTCTTTTACGTTCAGGCATGCAAAAGAATAAGGAAGGGGATTCTATGCAATCACAAAACAAGGCTGACTTAACCAAATCAAACCTATTGATTTCTAGCAAACAAAAAGCATGATGGCTCCACTTAGATTGTTTTTAGACCAGCTTCTAATCTTCCTAAAGGCAACTAGGTACAATTTTAGCAAACCTCTAAAGAACGAGTTAAGCTAATAAGATACCCAATACAGTCCTTTTGAACGACTTTCATACAAGCTCATTACCTTATCGGTCTCGTTCTAGTCAAAATTTTAAGATTGGGTTCGCGTTTGGTATCGTTTTCCGAAGGCGGGCAAGAAGAGAACGGTGATGAAATCCGAACCCTTATCTTGTATGGTCAGGCCTTGCCCTTTATTAGGAAAAATTAAAGTCTGTATTCAGTCCTCAACATATATGCATACGAAGGAGTCCAGGAACTCGCTCGGCTGTGGATTCGCGAGTGTTTAGAATCTTACCTCCGTTCCGGACGGGGATGAATAGGTTGTAATCGACTCGGACCAACCGACTCCTATGTCATTGTACGAACCCAAGGTGCGAGATACAATATCGTAATTGTCCTCCTTCTGCAAACAATTTATATTTAAAAGTACCCTTCCGTAGGGTTTAAAAAGAATAATGTCCCAAAGTCCAAAAGTCCAAAGTGTCCAAAAAGAAAGGAAAATTTACAAAAATAATAAACCCTAATAAAAAAAAAATTCTAAAAAATAAACAAACCAAAAAAAAAAAAAAACTAAAATAAAATTTTCTTCTTTTCCGTTCTTTTCGCTTTAATCTTTAGCTCCAAGTCTTTATGAAATCACCAAACTCCTTGGCTCAATTTTCTTTATGGTCCAGAACCTATAGACAAAAGATAAATACCCAAAAACGTAAAATAGAACAAAAAAAAATTAAAAGAAATAAATCTAAAACCCTAAAAACAAGTCCGCGTCGGCGGCGCCAAAAATTGATGTGGTTGTGATAGTGGTAAATAAAGTGATTTGATTCTCGAACTTGTGACGGATTTTTTTAGACTCAAATAAAACTAGAAAACTTACTAAAAATTATAACAAACTCAGACAAAGATGTTATCAATATTAAAAGACACTGAGGCTAAGATTCCACTATTTTCCAAGTTCAAAGTGATTTAATCTCAATATTTATATTCATGCAATTTTCTCGTTCAATTTGATTCTAACTATTGCAACAAGTAGATTATCAAAATAACAAGTGTAAATCTGAAGCATAAAACATCAAAAACCTAGGTCCAAGTATGCTCTATCAAAAGAAACAACAATTGCTTAACAAAAATCATTCAAACAATTTTCGATCAAGGCAAATAATCATATAACAATTGCAAATAAATAAATAAAATAGAATATACCACTTCTTGTTGAAAAAATAGCTTCCTCTACCGCCTCAGCAATGGGGTTTAGCTCCTCATATTAATCATGATCTCAAAATATGTGTTTATGGTTCGAAAGATGATTAAAAGGGAGAAAAGTAATAACACGGTAGATTTGCAACAAGTGCAATTAGGTTACTGATCATTTATTACAAAGGAGAAACAAAGCTTAAGACCTAGTGCAATCGGGGTGGTAAACGATACTTAGATTCTAACGTTGAATAGCGATAGTTGTCTGCGACGGTTCCTTGTGCGTCTTATGTTCTTCGTGTTCTAGGTATTGCAGCAGCAGAAACAAAACTTCAACTCGTGATTTCAGCTTTCTATTCTCTTCCAAAACTTCCCCAAAAAGTACGTAACCCTTCTATGACCTATCCCCACTCCTTTTATACCAACAACAACCCATGAGACTCGACTAAATCTCGTTTTTTCTTCTCTCCCAAGTCTCGGGCTTTCCTTCCTTTTCTCCTTCCCTTTATGCGTCTCAGGGTTATTTAAAAAACTTCCCAAACTCTCTGAATCCTCCGTAAGTAATAGAATCATATATTCTCTATTTTATTTTTCCACGCAACTTCCAAATATAAATCTAACAATTCTCGGTAATATTCTCCTCCCCTGATTTGATTCCGAGTATACCTCCTTTGTTTTCAACTTTCAAAAGACATACCAACCCCTGTTTAAAGTATCAAGCCCATAACAATCTTAATCCGTGAAGAAATCCGCTAAAAACTCGCCCAAACCAAATCCAGGGAAGTTCGCAGACGAGCAACCATTTTTTCCCGCCAATTTTCTAATTTTGAAATGGTGATGATGGAATGCCCCTTATCGTCTGATGGGGTGCGAATAGCAGCTGCATTGGGGGGTGTCCTGGGGGTGCCCCTTATCCATAGTGAGAGTCCGAATAACAGGTGTCCTCCAAGCGATTTTACCAACTTTTTGAGCCGATTTTTCCATAAATGTTTATTGGCCAAAAATACCTACACACGCATAAAATACCATAATAAGTACAAACATGAGCACTATCAATATATAGAATCGAGACAAATTACACACAAAAATGTGTCCATCAGTATTCTCATAATTTTAGTTGGAAATATTTTTTGCAATATTCATATGATTACATATCTATAATATAAAGGAACGATTTGTTTGGTGTAACCAAATATTTTCGTTGGTACCTGAAAGGACGAAATTCGCCCTCCACGCTTAGATTTCTGGCTGAATTTTCCGTAAATGATTACAACTCAAAGGGAAAAACAGATTTATACACCAATCAAATTACGCGATTGTCCCTCCGTGTTTTCATTTTCCCTTTGATTTATGCTGTAAATTTCATAAAAGAAGGGGGCAAATCTATAATATAAAAGAAAACGATTTGTTTGGTGTAACCAAATATTTTCGTTGGTACCTGAAGTCCGAAATTCGCCCTCCACGCTTAGATTTGTCGCTGAATTTTCTGTAATGATTACAACTCAAAGGCCAAAACAGACTTATACACCAATCAAATTACGCGATTGCCCCTCAGTGTTTTCATTTTCCCTTTGATTTATGCTGTAAATTTCATAAAATAAGGGAGCAAATCCATAATACAAATCTTCTCCTCTCTTCTCCATTGTTTCCCTTCAGGAACAACAAGTTTCTCCTTCGATGTTTTCTTTCTCTTCGTTATAGCACCAGCACCACACCACCGCCATCACCACAATCAGCACCACGAACACAAACATAGCCATCCCTGCCAGCAGTAACACCACCATCATCACCACCGCAATCTCCATCAGCACCACCGCCTCCTCTTCTCCGTCGAAATCTCTTCTCATTAATTCCTTTCTTCTCCATCGAAATCACTTCTTTATCATATTCATCGATGTGGATAGATTTGGAACGTTTTGTACTCAATTTCGTATTTAGGGTATTTGATTTTGATTTGATTGAATATTCAATCATCATATATCCTGTAACCCTAAATTCGAAATTGGGTGAAATAATTGAATTACTTCTGCATCGATTCTTTACAAAGAAACATCAACCCCTCCCTTCATGTAATTGATTTTGACGGAATTAGGGTTTGTGGGGTTTTGATGAGATCCCAAATTATTTTTTTCTAACCCGACGAAGAACAATTTGTGGTAAGAATTAATGACGCATATGATAATTAGCTACCATTTTTGAGTTTTAAATTTTACTTCTGATCCTGTAATTTTGGTTTTGGTATGATTTGTACATTTTTGCATCAAGCCTGATTTGAATTAGAGCTTCAATTTATATGCAAAAGAGAATTCAGAGGCACAAAATATACTAAACATAAGTAGTGGATGAATTTTTTTTAATATTGGTAGAAGAAGAAATAGATGGAAAAATAATTTCACCTTCAGTATTTTAGTGTTATGTAGCTCACAGAGAATGGTTTCATAGGGGTCAGCTGGATGACAGAATAGGATAGATGTTTGTAAATTTACATTATCCCGCTGAGATCTTAACCAAACTCAATTTTATTTTCCCTATAATCAGTGTTTTAGTGCTATGTGATTTCACTTGAATTTTGATCCCCCAGTTTCTATTTTACCAGACATTAGTAGAAGATATTATATCTTTTTCATTTGCATATACAAGGTGGCTTTGGCTTTGTATGGTTGGAAAGGTTACAAAGTTCATTTGGGTTTATGACTTTTTTTCATGGTAAGTGGTACACATTCAAAGAGATGAGATTACAAAGGTCATGAATAAGGTTCGGGAAATCCACCAGCATTGTTTCAACTTACACTTCCCTTTGCTGTTCACTGAATTCCATAGAATATTTCTGGATAACTTTTTTGCTTTGGGTTGTTTTGTAGATGGAAGATTCATTGCAAGGTATGGTTTCCAGTTTCCATCCATGTCGAAGTCCAAGGTTTGTTGAAAGGGATGCTCACTTGCAGTTGCGTCGTGCTACATATGTAGTAAAACGAGATTCAATGACCGAAGAAGAAAAACAAGTGCTTCTCGAAAAACGTCGTAATGCCATTGGTAAAACAAAAATTGGATGCAACAACACCGCAGAAACAAGCGATCAAGGTAATGCTTTAGTTAGTGGTAGTACAATAGTTTTACAACTCTTAAGCTGTGGTGTGGTGTTCAATGCTCACCCCATAAGTAAGGATTTAAAAATATTAAGCTTATAATATAGAATTTTTACATGTGCAGCAACTGTACAAGTTTCTAAATCAGTTGGAGAGCATGAAGCAGAATCAAGTTTCACTCTTCGCCGAAGTCCCAGAGTTGAGCTGCAAAAACAGAGAGCACTTCAATTAGAGATGCACCGTAGTGCGATGAAAGAAAGACGGAGTTCAATGACAGAAATTGACAAACAGAGGATCCTTGAACAACGTCGCAGAGCTTATGAAATGATAAGATCAAGAGTACGTGATGTAACTAATATTGAGGACAGACCTGGACCAGGTAGTGTTAAGTCTTTTGATATCAAATTATAATTGCGACAACGGATTAGTTGAGACTTGAGACATTACTAAACTTGATTCTACTTTATGATAATGGATTAATATATCCCACAATTCTGCCTCAACCATGGATTCTGTTTTCATGTTTCTTTATAGATGTGTCAGACTTATCTCTTCCCCGCCGTAGCCCTAGGATCGTCGAGCAACTTCAGTGTCGAGAGGAGCACGCCGCGGAGGCATCCCGAAAAAGAAAAGGAAAATCAGTTGCACACGATAACCAGGTATGTATATTTTATTCGAATGGGGTACATTAAGTTATGCCATCTTGCTACTCGCTCTGAATTCAAAAATATGAATCGAATAACTATACCTATATAAGCATCAGTAGGCACAAAATGAAAAATGAAACTCATTTTTCTTATTGCCAAAAGAAAACGAAGCCGCACAAATAGTTACATTCCAGACAGAAACACTTTGGAAAGCATAGTTTCTAGGTGCAACGTTACTGAGCAAGTCATTACCCGCCAAAGCCCCATACTTCTCGAGCAAGTTATGCTCCAAGATGAGCTTACGGCAGAGGAATCCTGAAAGAGAAAGGGAAAAGCAGTTGCTCCATACCAGGTACTACTTTTACAAAGTTCTGATTTTTGAATCCAACACCCCTCATTTGAACAGGCAGAGAATGAAATGAAATCCATAACTCTCGCACGACCTTTGAGAAATTCGACAATCTCATTAGTCGATATAATTTTGTTTTGTCAAATACACTTGGAATTTTTATTAGCCATGATTTGATCCTAAATATTGCATTCTTATTATGCATTTGGTTTTGTTCTTCACGCTTGCCAAGATTCTGGACTATAAATCCCAGAACTCATTTTTTTTTTGGTAAACAGGAACGACACCGAGTAAAAAGCTACGTTCCTGGTAGAAACTCACCGAAAGGCATAGTTATTGGTTCAACAGATGGAGATAAAAACAACAATGATCCAATGGATTATGACACTGATGATGAAGGGGGACATTACGAGGAACATTACGAGATGTATGTATCCTATCTGTTTATAGAAATAAATTAATGTCAAATACACCTATTCATTCTTCTATTCATGCTTCTTTGTGCATTGCAGCGATACAACTGATGATGACGATGGGGCAGATGATGATAATCGAATCAGTGGGCCTGTCCGTTCACATGATCATGAAGCAGGAGCCAGTACAAGCCGCAGCGTTACTGAGCAAATCATTCTTCGCCGAAGGCCAAGACTTCTCCAGCAACCTCAACGACGAAGATATTCCAGAGTATCAAATAGGAAGAAGAAAGGTGTGTGGCATTTTCTTGGGAAGATGGACGTGGTATGTATACATTGTGGAGCAATGCATTTCATGGATGGAAAGCTCACCAAGTCGACACTAACGGAACCAACATTCGGTACATGTTGCCTGGAGGGAAGGATCGTACTACCGAACTTGAGAGTACCACCCGAAGAGTTTATAGAGTTACTCGAAGGAACTGATGAAGTCTCAAAGAGTTTCCAGGAAAATATTCGTAGGTAAGCGACATTCACACACTGCCATTCTTTCACGATAGCATCCTGTTAGAACCTGAACTAAATGTTAGGCCTTACAAAACAGACTCATCCACTAACTGAATAGTTTTTTGTAATGAAACCATCACAGGTACAACACGTCAAACGCATTCACGAGTCTGGGATGCACACTGAAACCACGAAAACTCAAGGGAACAGGTACTTTTGATTCACTACATGTATCAATAGATGATTTATCAATAGCTAAGCAAATGTAGGAAGTTTGAGTTTGGTATATATATGAATAGATGATTTATTTGTCTAGAAGAAGGAATTAGTATGTGAACTTAAAGTTAGAAATGCCATTGGTTGTTAGTTTCTGCGATAGGTGTTGTATTTGAGTCTGTCCCTTAACTTCCAAAGTTACTTGCAAAGTACACAGAATTGCAAAAGCTGTTGATTTGCTACACGTATTAATTTCAGATAACTAAGTTTAATCTTTACTTTAGGAAACATTATTTCGTAAGTCATTGTTTTGGATTCTAAAAACATGTTTTTGGAAATATTCATATTTTTTTGAACTATTTATGGTTTCTATCATTATGCGGCCTTAGATTATGCTGTGACTAAGATACACTACTATGTTGTTAAATGGTTTTTGATCGTTCTAATCCTGCAAAAGCCAGAAATCTGAGTAGGTCCCAGAAATCTAACAACCCATAATTGTATAGCTACTGCAATTGTTAAATGTATCGCTTTGGAGTTTGGACTCAACTCGATCTTCGATGTGTTGAAACAGGCCCACCGTTGTTTACTATTCATGGTCAGCTAACCTGAAAATCCGCAAAGCGGCACATACTCACAGCTGTACATTTACGATCCTTCAGCCGCAGTATCAAAACGCCTTGAGCTAAACCCAAGGTTAAACATTACGGTGCTTGAGATCATACAACAGGTTCTATATGCCAACAATGCCTTCGTGAAGAAATACAAGCAGGCTTTTGAATTATTAAAAAGCAATGAGTGGATGGGCCATGACGTCCATGTTTCTCTCCAATACGAAAAAGGGTCAGATCCGAGACGTTATAACCTACCCACAGCAGATGAGATAACTGTTATATTGCCTGAAGACGGACAAACCATCAATTCTGGAGCGCGTGACATAATACTTCATCTGAAAGGAAGTCGTGCTTTGCAGAGAATTAATGAATGTCATCCAGCGTATTTGCCTCTGCATTATGTTCTTTTGTTCCCATATGGTGAATTGGGATGGGAACCTGGGATGGTGCAATGGGATGTCGATCTAGATAAGGCTACAGATACACGGCTCACACAAATGGAATATTACAGCTATAGGTTGTTTCAGAGGCGAGGTGAGTACTCGACGATATTAAGAGCGGGTATGCTCTTTCAGGAATTCATAGTCGATGCTTGGGCAGCAACTGAACAGAATCGCCTTCGGTGGATCAGGAAAAATCAACCCAAGTTAAGAGTTCAGAACTATAAAGGCAACAAAGCGGCGGAACGTGGTCAACCTGTCATACTACCATCCACATTTATAGGCGGTCCTAGGCACATGTACGAGATATATCAAGACTCAATGGCCATCAACAGGTAGAATCCCTTTTGTTGTTTGTTAATTCTCTGAATTTGATGTCTTTAAATTTAGTTGTTTTTATATGGCGATCTTCAATATTGTCTGAACAGTGAGAACCAAGTAAAATGTCATGATAGACTGACAGAGATCACTGTTAGATGAACTTCAGTGAGTGATGAACTCCAGGCATATAAATGCACGACAAACCTCACATATTATAAGTTGATTGCGTTCTAATCAAGTAATCAGTTAGTCATGGCAGAAAGTAGTTTCATTTCATAACTTGGTTCGTTTTTGTGTTTGCATTCTGAGCCAGTTGTTAATTAATTGTTAACTTGGTCGAGAAAATGGCTTCAAATTCTTATCATGTCGATAACAAGTAGTTGGTATGGGAATATGGTTGTAGAATTTTCTTGCGCAGTATTTGTCTGATGTTCTAGCCTTAGTATTGCTTGAGTGAGACCATATTGAGTTAGTTTTTAATGTATCTGAATTATTGTTATGTGCTTGATATGTTCTTGAGGCTTATGGATCATTGCTGCTATTTCTTCAAAATCTGAATGAGAAATTGGATGATAAAAACTGCTAATAAAACTTCTGTTTCTTGCTAAGGTATAACCATCATCCGGATATCTTCCTCACCATGACGGCAAATCCACGATGGGAAGAAATTACAAGTGCTCTGTTTGAGAACCAACAACCGCACGATAGGCCTGATTTGGTGGCAAGAGTGTTTGAGCTCAAACGTAAGGCGCTAATTAAAGAAATAGAAGATAACAAAGTGTTTGGCAGGGTGGTTGGATATGTTTACACCATAGAGTTTCAGAAGAGGGGTTTGCCGCATATGCACATGTTGATTTTTTTTGGAAAAGACAGACAAAATACACACTCCGGAGCAAGTGGATAACATGGTATGTGCCGAGTTCCCAGATGAAAAAAATGATCCAGAACTTTTTCAGACAATACAAAGATGCATGGTGCATGGACCATTTGCTGCTAGGAAACCAAATGCAAGTTGCATGGATGGTGGCAGGTGCACCAAAGACTATCCAAAACAGTATGCAGAGTCAACTTCAATACATGAGGACGGGTATCCAGTCTACCGCCGACGCAATGATGGCCGGGTTTTCCAGTATCGCAACCAGTCATACACTAATATGGATGTGGTCCCTTACAATCCACATCTTACCAGGATGTTTGACTGCCATATCAATGTCGAGGTCTGCTCCAGCGTCCGAGCCGTGAAGTATATACACAAGTATATCTACAAGGGATATGACTTGACGATTATGGTTGCTGGTGGTGGCCCCAACGAGATTCTTCAATATCTGAATGCAAGGTATATCGGAGCACCTGAGGCAGCTTGGAGATTACTTGGAAACCGTCTACACAAAGAGAAGCCCAAAGTACAACGGCTAGCGGTACATCTTCCGGGCAAGCAGCGAGTTATTTATGATACAGATGATCCCGTCGAAGTAATTCAGGACAAGGCAGAAAATGTAGTAACCACTTTGATGGGGTATTTTGACTACAACAGGTTAGTGCTTATTTCGACTTTGTCCTGCAACTACAATCTCTGCCTGATTTTTGCATTTTGTTCTCTGTTGTCTCTACATCTTGCATAATATTATCTCCGTTGTGTTTCAGTTCTTGCACGGAGTGCTCATTGTAGTTAAGTTGCATATAGGAAACACGTTTAGTTGCTAAAGTAGAATTCATTCTCAGAAGTATATTTTGTTATCTATCTTTAGTAGTCATTCTGAAATTTAGGTCCCTAAATACAGGACACTGTGTAGGTGGTTTTAGAGCTTAAATCTTCTACATTATGTTAACCAAGGTCGCATCTTTCAAATCACCACTGAATCCAACAACATAATTTTTGTGCATTTGTTGTTGCATTGGTGGCACTGTGACAGTAACAGTAAGGTAAATCGAGAAGAAAATTACAATTTAGTCTATTGAATGTTTCACTGTTATTATTATAGAAAAGGGATATACTAAAGTTTCTGCTACAGGTTAAATCCAGAAGATGATGCATATACCTACCATGACTTCCCACAAAAGTTTGTATGGTCAGGTGAGATACGGTCCTCGGTGTGTCAATTTCCTTCTTCAGTTTACATAGCTATTAGTTACATAAACACATTAGTTACTGAGACGATTGTGGTAATAGTCTGATTCCGGTAGTAGTTACTGAAATGGTCGTCGTTACGTGTGCTTATTTACATGTTCTGAATATGTAATTGAATTAAGTTACTGAAATTAAACATCTGAATTATGTTCATGTCATTTTGTTAGATAAGCAGTGGTCTCCTCGAAAGAAAGGTTTCGCTATTGGGAGAATGTATTTCGTCGCTCCAAACAGTGAACTGTATTATCTGAGGTTGTTGCTTACAGTAGTAGCGGGGGCAAGATCTTTCAAGCACCTGAGAACTACGATGAAAAGTGGTGTTCAAGAGGTCCACCGGACTTTCAAGTCTGCCTGTATTGCACTAAATCTGTTGGAAGATGATGGAGAATGTGATAAATGCTTGAAAGAATCCGTCGTGATCAAAACTGGACATCAGCTACGACAACTGTTTGGTATAATATTAACCAAGTGCAGTCCTATATGGCCAGAAGTTCTATGGGAGAGGTATGGAAAGGATATATGTGATGATTTGCCATTTAGGATCAAAAGTCAATACGGAATTCAAAATCCAACGGAAGAGCAGGTTCTTGATTACGGTCTTTACCTCATGGAGAAAATAGTTCAGGAGGAAGGGAAGGAAATGAAGGATCTTGGAATGCCTCAACATACCGGTGATTGGAGTCGAATTGTTGGCAATCGATTACTGTGGAGCAAAGAGAACTGCAGTTTGAGATTCAAGAATCAGTGGTGGATTCGAATGTGGATAAATTCAATACAGAACAAAGAAATGCGTTTGAGACAATTACAGATTCTGTAGTGAATAATCTTGGTAGAACGTTCTTCTTAAATGGTAGTGCTGGGACGGGGAAGACTTTTGTGTACAACACATTGGCAGCAAAACATAGAAGCAAAGGTGACGTTGTTTTAACAGTCTCTTCTTGCGGCGTCTCTGCATTGCTTCTAACCGGTGGAAGGACAGCACATTCTACCTTTAAGATACCTTTCGAGCCACAATTTGATTCCAAGTGTAATGTCGATTTTGATTTGATTGAGGCGGAATTATTTCGAGCTACCAAATTGATCATATGGGATGAGGTGGCAATGCAACACAGATTTTGTATTGAAGCGGTAGATCGTACTCTAAGAGATGTGAAATCAAGTGACGAACCATTCGGAAGGATCACCGTCGTGCTTGGAGGAGACTTTAAGCAAACTTTGCCAGTGGTACAAAAGGGACGTAGAGAACAAATCATAGACGCCTCGATTAGAAGCTCTGTTTTATGGAGAGACGTGAATGTACTTAAGCTAACTCAAAACATGAGGCTTGAGAGTCAAGATCCTGACAGCATTGCATTCGCTGAGTATTTACTTTAAGTACGTTTTCTATACATGAAATTCTTCTCTTACCATTATCCATTGTTATTCTGAATTTTATGCTTATGAAACGCAGTGCAATGTTTCTGTGTTTGTGGAGTCCTTTTGTGTATAGGTATGTTTATCAAGAAGTTCAATATTGTTGTCAATTGTACTTTTCTGTAGATTGCTTCTTCCTCCTAGAATTAATAGAGGAGGCTTTAGATACAACGTATAGTTTCCTCTTTAGGCAGTAACTTCCTCTTTACTGTGTACAATTTCGTTGTTCAAATAGAATGGAATTGATATCATATAGGAAATGCAAGTCACTAGCTTATCCCCTGAAACAAAGAGCTGCCAAACTACACACCTTAAGGAAGTGAAAACTACAGAATTTCGTATAATTGTGTGTCATCTATAAGGCAGCTTGTAGGATGTGGAAACTGTGTTAACTACAAGTCGGCCCATTATTCCACTTACAATCAAATTGGGTAACATTTATGCAATGTATCTTGCATTTGAACTACAATTTTTTTTAACTGTAATGTTCGTTGTTTTGAACATTAAGTCCAGTGGTACATACTTTCTTAGGTGATTGCTAGATTGATAACTTCATAGAACTGCATAATTACATTACATAATGGAAAGCTAAAACTCACGGCTCATTAAGCGTTTTAGGGAGTCCGTTTACAGGCATTTAGTTAAATTGTTTCTCCTTGCATACTTAGCCACCGCATCTGCCACAGTAGATATTAATTCCTTCGATATACTGATGCCATTTTGCAGGTGGGGGAAAATCCAGAGCCTAAAGTTAACTAGCCATCTGCTATTTCAAAATCTTCCAATCTACATGAGTTGATTTCAAAGATATATCCGGGAATTGAAGAAATGAGCATGCCCACTGAAGAATATATGACCGAGAGAACTAGGAACGACGAGGTTTCAGAAATAAATAAAATCGTGTTGGAGATGTACAATGGTGAAGCTCACACATTTCTCGCAGCAGATAAACAAGAGCAGGTTAACGGTGAATCATCAACAGGTACAACCTATACGAGTGAAACATTAAACCAACAAAATCCACCAGGATTGCCGCCATTCAAATTAGATCTTAAAGTCGGTTGTCCAATTATGTTGTTGCGTAATCTAGCTCCTAGAAGTGGACTATGCAATGGTACTAGGTATGTGCTTTATCCAGATTATCACGTCATATGATTCACCTCATTTATTCTCATTGTGTTGCTTATATTTAGAACCATAGACTTGCTTCGATGATTGTTTAATTGTGCCATGATTTGTTGTGTTATCAGGTTGAGGGTAGAGATTTGCGAACAACATGTTATTGTGGCTACAATTTTAACAGGAGATAAGGCTGAGGAAGTGGTTTTTATTCCACGCATATCACTAACAACATCTTCATCGCACGTCCTCATTCGAATGACTAGGATACAGTTCCCAATCAGGTTGGCTTACGCGATGAACATAAACAAATCTCAAGGTCAATCGCTGAAATATGTGGGGTAGATTTGAGGAGCCCCGTATTTAGACATGGGCAGCTCTATGTTGCACTGTCCAGATGCACAAGCGCCGGGAGGATCCTTGTGTTACTCCCAAAGAACAGTACTAGACACGAAACAACGAATGTTGTGTATCCAGAAGTCCTGTCATAAATTTGTTTATAAAATTTGATTCTACTGCTCTTATTAGTTGTGTCTATTCTTGGCTAATTTGATGTTTAATTGTAACCGACAAGATTGTTATTCTTTGCCAATAATCATAGACCATGGAAGGAGTGGGAAGAAAATTTACAATTCAACATGTATCTTATTTTTAATCATAGGCAGCCCCCTTCCGCCCCGTGCCATAATGGCACGGGAAATCCACTAGTTGTACATAATTTAAAAGAAGTTGTTGATTGATTATCTTGACTGTTACAGTATTTTATTGCGTATGACACACAACTACACACAAACAAGGGGTCATGAAAAGATTTTGCTTCGAGTGACGATCGATTTGAATAACGGTTTCTTTGTTAGAATGTTGTTACTTTATTATTTCTAGTGATATCCTCCTTGAGTACGTGATAATACAACTGCCTGGAATTTCAAAATAGTATCCTCTCTCCTAAAAACACTCTGCAAATATATTTTCTCACTGGGTAGTTATCTTCATCCAAAAGTCAGTTATCTTCATCTTCTAAATTCATTTTTTCCTAGATTTACTTTCTCAATTCTACCCCGGATCTTGATTTTGTTAAGATTCGGGTAGATTAGTTTAGTTTTCTTTTATGTTTTGAATAAATAAGATTGCATTATAGCAATGATCAATATATTTATATTATATCTTTTAATTCTCATCGATATGGCAAGTGTATGCCATTACGATTTCTCATACCTCCGGAGGGCCTTCGATTTGGTTTAATCTTTCATCCAACCAAGATTCATACCGTGATGATCGTAGAGATTACTGAATTGATGTGGAATTTGGGCATATTACTTCTTTTATGGAAACATCATATCTTTCCAGAGAGTATCCAACAAAATGGTGATTTCAATTACACTATCGTTTTACATATATTTGGTGCAGAATTTTCTTTTCGATTTTTTTCGGGTCAAGATTATTGTACTAATCATGTAATTCGATTTATGGATGTGATTGAATATTATGTAATTATATCTAATTATCAATAAAACTTGGGGCTTTCATGCTCCTTATTCATTCAAAAAAAAAAGATAATACAACTGCCCAAGTTTGCGAATTTTTGAAATTTTCCAGTATAGTAATGTTAATTGATCGAGAATTATTGTTTACGTTTCATATATAAGTTGACTGGTTTCTGTGCAAAATAATTGTTTTTTGTTAAGAAAACAATTATTTTGCATCTTGACTTGTTTCGAGTTTTAATAACTTTTCTTCCGTCTTACTTAAATTAATATACGATGTTATATGATAAGCAGTGTACCAATCGAAATAGTAATGATCAACACGATCAACAACCATCAATACTCTAAATTTTTCTTTAATGTTTTGCAAGTCGATGTAACCTCCGAGGAGCATAGTGAACACCGACGTCTTCGATGAAATATTTTACTTTTGAACCTTCAATTATTTTTAATAGTTTCATCCCCCGATCTTTACCTAGTCATAAAAACCCAAGGTGACCAAACTTGTGGTACAAAAACCCCACTCAAATGTTGGGATCCATTAAAATTCCATCTTAAACAAACTTGATATAAAAACTCCAAATTTTTAAAAATTGATACAAAAACCCCAAATTTGAAAATTGGTTTCATCAAATTTTATGATGAAACCAAATTTTGGTTTCATCAACCGCGAGTTACTTTTTTTTTTTTTGGGGTTTTTGTGTTACTTTTATTTTGATGGGTTTTTTGTGGATGGATAGTGATACCTTTGGGGTTATAACTCGCGGACCGTTATTATGTTGTTATCGTAAGTGATGCTATTTCTGAGAACATGTTTCTTGTTGTGCTTAAAAAATCAGGGCCGTATTGCAGATTTTGAGAACAAGAAGGAAGATGGGTGCACGATGCATGAGATGCTTACGTTGAATCGTTTAGCTTGAGAACTTGTTCTTGAGTCATATGTTTGGCGTCTGCGCATCCAGTTTCTTCAGCCCGCAGATCACAGAGATGTTGAATCGGTAATAACGATCATTAATAGTGACATAAATCAAGGGTCTTCCATGTTTAACATAGGTGAGAAATCAAAGTTTGGTGACTTCAAGGAATGGGTTTGGAATACATTTCCAAGAATATGCGAGGCACATATTGAAGAACTCAAGAAAAGTTACCCATAACGTATGCTTAAGCGTATCAATATGTGTGCTCCTAAAATCCTAGAGGAAATTACTGCATAGTTCTCCGGAGAAAAATCATTTTCAGTTCCCCGTGGAGATAAATAGGTATTGGTCTATGATTCTGAACCTTATATGCTCTAAAAAGAAAATTAAAATCAAAACTTATCTTATCTTCTTTTATATTTGGAAGGTTCAGATTTTATAATTTCCATTTTTCTGTTCTCTATTTGTTGTATTTTTTTTCTTTATGTGTTATACTTATATTTACAGTTTACAATGTAACTCGAGCATAAACATTTATTTAAAATAACGCACAAAATCATATTTATAATGATGATAATGGAAGAAAATCTCTCTTTTTTTATCTTCTTCGAATATTGACGAAATCCAATTTTTTTTTTTTTTTTCACGTTCTTAAATCTCTCTAAATAATATATTTCATATTTGTTTCTAATAGCTCAAACTTTGGCTTCAAACCACTTTAAATGACTTGAAGTTTAATTGTAAATCTACAAGACATTGTGGAGATTGCCCTTACTTCCCAGAAATCGTCACTTTCTTTGGAAAGCAGTTTCTACTCTTCTTTCTACAAGGGATGTTCTTAGTAGGAAAATTCCTGTCACAACAAATGTCTGCCCATTCTGCGAACAACATCTGGAGACCCCTGCACATGTACTTAGAGATTGCAATCTCCCAAGAACAGTTTGGTTCTCTATTGCGGGTTTATCTTCACCTCAGTCTACCTCCTTCCCTGATTGGATATCAAGTTGGTTTGATGATTTTCATGCAAAAAAAGATTTCATCAAATGAAATCTGTAAAAGGTCCATTACTGCTTGGTGTTTATGGAAGGACAAATGCGATAAGGTCTTTCAGAATATTATTCCCAGCCCCGAAAGAACTATCCTGAAATGTCACAGTTTCATAAATGATCACTCAACTCAATTCAGCATAACTCACAGTACTTCCACTAGAATATGTCGTAGAAATGTGCATTGGTCTCCTCCCCCATGAACGCTGTCTGTATTAATGTAGATGGGTTTTTTTTAAACAGTTCGGGAGGAATTGGACTAATAATTCGCAATTCTGCAGGTGAGCAGCAAGCCGCTAGATGCATCCACCTGACAAATATCCAGAGCGTTGAGCAAGCATAGTGTATGGGTTTGAGGGAAGCTGTCATTTGGGTGAAAAGCTTAAAGCCAGAAAGAGTTCACTTTGATCTTGATGCAAAGAGAGTGGTGGAAGCAGTCAACAATAATGCCTCTATTGATTGGCAACTTTTCAACATGATAAAATATATTCAAGTCTTATTTAGTAGTTTTACCTCTTGGAAATGTTCTTACATACCCAAAGAGGGTAATAAAGTTGCTGACATTCTCTCCAAACTAGCTAGAGAGAATGCTTTAACTAACACTTGGTCTAACTCCTCTCCTGTCGAGATTAGAGCATAATTATGTGAAGACCAAACTTATGTACCAATTTAATTTTTCAATACAATCCTTCTTTTCGCTTCAAAAAAAAAATCTAAAAAGAGATTAAAATCAGAAAAGTAAATCTAGATACAAAATACCGGACTCCTCTCCAAATGAAATACACCTAATTAAATGCCAAAAATCGATTAACTTTTAATTTTCTTTCAAATGATATAATTCATATCCTACAAATATTTTTAATTAGGGTTTTAATGTTTTTTTTTCCTTTTACTTTAGACTAGTGTGTAACCCGTGCTACGCACCGGGTACGATATGAATTGACTCCCTATGGTGAGGCAGGGCTTCGCCTCGCACCCGTCCTAAATATGGTCCCAACAATAGCTGTAGTATATAATGAAAACACAATTATCATTATAGTTGAAACCAAACTCACCAATTACATATTGTTAAAGTGTTGGAGATTATGATATTCTCAAAAAGAAATACTTTTGAAAAGTTATACCAAATCTTGGAAATCAGTAAGTAGTTCATGACATTGCCAGCATAAGTATTACGGTTGTTAAATTAAAAATCACACTTTATATATAGTTGCATTTATATTTGATATTAGAGAAATCAAGAAAAAATGATATGAAATAGATTGCCAACTCTAAATAGTGCAAAGCATTTGAAGTGCTTCCCGTCAAACAAGATGTAAAAGAAAATGCACTAATATATCTGTCTTCAGAAATCATATATTTGCATTAAGAATCAAGCGGCCAATTCAACTACTCTTTTAGGCTCCATCTTCTTGTAGTTAAATAAAACAATCATACTCACTATATTGGTATTGATATCTGATATTAGAGGCACTAAAAAAATTACGATATTAATATAAAATGGGGAACTTTTTTTGTAGCCCAATTCTACTTTATTTTATATATGAAACCCATCATTGAAATTTCATATACGATGAACCCATATATATTTATAAGTAGAAATTGATTACATAAATACCCTTTGATAAAGAAATTAATTTGTTACTTTTTTTTTTGGATAAATTTTTTTTGGATAAATTTTTTTATTTAAGTTTGGGACAATAGCGCTTCTCACAAATCGTGTATTTTGCTTGAGTCGATTCATTCCGTGCGGTATATTTGTATTCGCCTCGGTCGATCTATACCGATGTATTCATCATATTGAAGCTTGGATGCGGCTTTTCCGGGTACTTTCAAAAGTTACTCTCTTTCCTCGAACTTTCCGAAAAGTTACGCTATTTCGAACTTTCGAAAGTTACGATCTTTCGAACTTTCCAAACGTTACGCTATTTCTTCAACTTTCTTAAAACTTGTGCTATTTCGCCACTTTCGTAAAACTTGTCTTTCCGTCCGCTACTTTCAAAACTCGTGCTATTTCTGTGGCTTTCAAAAACTCGTGCTATTTCAGAGGCTTTCAGGAAAGTTGTGTTCTTTCTTCAACTTTTATGTTTCAATGATTTTGAAACCCTAGCTTCGAAAATCACTTGGGAAAAACTTCAAATACTCGGAAACACGATCTTTTCTCGTTTTCCCCTTAGTCGGCGCCAAAATTTGGCCGGTTGTCAGCCGACACAAATATAAATTACACTTTCTTACTACTCAAAATATATAATGAAGCAAGGGCAAGAAAGGATCGTTCCCACAGAGAGGTCTTGGTTGTCAATATGTTTCGGTTCCTATATAAAACAATGGGGGGATTTTCTGATTTTTATAAACGAAAATAAAATAAAAGCAAAACAATAAAAGTAAACACGCAAATCAAGGATGTGAAATATTGGGTAAAGGTTTCATCTTCAATTGTAAACAAGTTGTTGAATATATGAATAGAATTCGTATTTAATCTCGTTATCATCAAAAGCCCTAGAATACCTTATTGCAAGAATACTCCGTAAATTTCCTAAATCATCAACATACACATTAGAGATGCGTATGTGAATTCTACCTAAAGAATAACCTAACGCCTTGCGCTAATCAAGTTCAATTCCCAGGAGCATTAAGTTTCAGAAATAGGCTAATCAATGCAATTATCATACATTGCGCATGACAATTCGGACAATGGTCAATTTCTACATATGACTACAAAGATGTATCACTACAAACCATAATCATATCATGCTACTCGTATTCAAGGTTATCGCCGATGATGAACCCTAAAATAGCTATAGATATGGATGTATGTTCAATCAATTCTAGACTTAACTAAACAAATATTCAATCATATTGCAATACATCAATCATGCAATTATTATAACCCGTAGAAATCAAACAATGATTTTGAGAGAAAACTAGTTCATAAAAATCATAATTTTTTTTCAAAATCCAATTACATCTTTAACCAATAACAATAAATCAACTACTTGGGTTTTTGGAAATCATCACAAAGAGTTTAGAAGAATCTATCATGTGAAACCCTAGAAAACAAGTAGAAGCCTCCTTAATGGAGATATATCTAGGTTTAGAGAAAGACTTTTCTATTTATATGTTTCTCCCATTCTCCAAAAGGATACTCTTTCCAATATTAGGTCAAGTCTTCTCAAAACCCATCTCCAATTAGTCCGCCAAGCCCATGTGTGGATAATACCCGTGTGAAAATCTCTGTCCAAAAGTGTTCGCCGGAATTGCTGACGTCATTGACGGAATCCGGTCACAATCGCCGGAATCTGGTCACCGGGAAAGTATCTCCGACCACCTGAGCCTGTATCCGACTATCGTGACTCCCAGCAACTCACTATCATTCTCTGCAGTTCATACACTCACAATTCAGAGCCATATGTCACAAATGCACCATCTAAACTAACTCTTGAATTCTTGCGAAAACGCGCCCAAAAGCGTAACTCCAAACTCATATATGCCGCGGCCGAATCATGCATCCAACACATGCCCCCTTCGCGATTCACTGAAATATTACAATCCCCACTTTCGGTTCCAAAATGCGGCAACAAAAACTAGTATCACCGGCTCGCCACTTTCGCTCACTTTTTGCATTGTTTCTGCAGAAACTCGAAACTGCTCAGGCCTTTACTGGCACTTTCTTTCACTCCCTGCATCAGTACCAGCTCACAGAAGAAAACACACTGCTACAGCAATGCAAACTGCAGCTTCTCAAACCTCAATGACACTGGTTCTGTCTTCTCTTGCTTATCTCGCAGCTGCAAAATCATCCAGCTCTAGCCTTCTCAGCATCACTACATCCTTGGATTTGTTCTCAACTGCACTATTTACTCCATTTATTCACTGCAGCTCAGTGCCATAGCATCACAGCCTTCTGTAGCTTCTTTCCAACAGCTGCAACTAACATTTCAGCTCCATACTGCAATAACGGCACTTCCAAAACCATTGCACATAATATCAGTTCTTACAACTCAAACACAACCCATTTGCTCAGCTCGAAACTGCACATCCATTGCACTTGCACATAAACAACAATCCCAGTCACCAATCTACATCCTCAACTCCAGCCATCGAATCCATTCTATCCATCACCAAATCGACTGCAACAGTTTTGAATCCTGGTGTGCTCCGCTTCTTCAAAGACCACAATCCCCGCAAATCAGTTGGCAAACAGAGTTCTGACTACCAATGCGCCTACAAACATCAGATTGTACAATTTGCCAAATTATGTCCAAAGTTCCAAACTAAGTTTCATTAAAATCAACCCCCAGGCTTCATTACCAGATTCCTTCTTCATGTACTCCTGCAATCCTAGACATTCATCTTTTTTTTTTTTACTTCAAATCATTCTTTGTTCAAAACATTACCACTCGGCAGAGCCAACCTCCACCTGCAACAGCATCATTCCCTTCTTACTTGCGACAACGCCATATCCTTTGGCTCCACACCTGCATTCCATTTCCCTGCAACTCCATTCCCAACTCCAAATGCTCATATCTGTTGTAGCTTCATTACTGCAACAACTTCTCAATATTCGATTCTCTAACTGCACTCCTCAATCCAGTACCACTAATGTACCACCCTCGCCGCTTCATTTCTGCAGCCAAAGGATCGCCAATCTCTATCCCCCATTAGACCCTTGAGAACTACCACTGATATGAGCTTCACCAGCATCATCTTAAGCCATCTCCCTGCAATTAATATAACACCAACAAACCATCTGACACTGCAGCCGCAACTCTACCCGAACCAGCACTTGCATCAAAATCATTACATCCCATGGCAGCATCCTGCTTTAACTTCATTCTGCAACTTCAACTGCAATACTAATTCATCCAGTATCACCACAAACTACCACTCAGACTTGTAACTCATCTTCCTTAGCTCAGCAGTTTCATCGATTGCCACAAACCCATCCAAACCTTGAGCTCAAATCTGAACCCTAACCTGCAACCAATGGCACATCTCTTTGCCTCAAGTCATTCCATAACAGCAACAACCATGGAAACTTCATCTCAGATACCACAAACTAACCGGTAGTCTCAATTAATCCACCACCAGATCGATCTCCCTTTCATAGACTTTCAATTCCTCAGCTCAGCTCCAGTTCTTCCCTGTCCTTTTTTCATGCACGAGAGCCTTATACCCTGAGCAATCGGAGCATTGGCATGACATTAAAGTCAATGTTGATGCAACTTTCTGCAAGTTTAATAGACTCACACGGATAGGTCTAATTAGACGTGATTTTTCAAGTACAAGCTATGGAGCTAGGGGATATTGCACGAATACCTTAAACCCTGAGCAAGCGGAAGCATTGGTGGCATTTAAAGCAATTTCGACGAATAGTAAATGTAATCAATGGGATCAAGGGAATAGTCACTAAGGAAATAATGTCATCTTGGTTAAAAAGCTTTCTTTTACACTATTTGCCATCTTCGTTAAAAACAAAGGGAAAAATAAAAATAATATAAAATCATCATCTTTCCTCAGCGATGATACATTCGCAGTAAATCAGCTGGTTTTCTCTTCATAAGCTCCTAAAAAACGAAATTCCGAAAACAAAATCATCACCACAAATTTCAAAACCCCTTTTCAATAAAATCTCTATACCCAAATCCTCCAGTCTTATACCATTCATTTCGGAGTTGGAGTTGACGGACCCGCAAGATGTTGTATCTCGGTGGTTTTCTCTTGCCGCTTGGTGGAACTCTTACAGAAGTAGAAGGTTGTATCGCCTGTTGGTGGGTATATGCCCCTACAAACATTACGAGGCTCTTTTCATTCGGCAGGCCCTGGTTCTTTCTATCGAGGCATATGTTATTGTAGATGAGCGTTCCATGACTCGGAGAGGATGACCAAAAGCGGATTCTCAACATAGCATGATAGACATGTACCATTGTTCTGATAAAGTGACTACTTGGGATCTTGTTCGGCACTTTGATAAGTGACTTCTCCGGATCTTGCTCGATATGGCCAGCGTGGACATCGTTATCTTCTTGAGGCTGCTCCCTTGAGGTATCGGCTCCAAAGTGGAAGATTGCCTTCAGAGAGCGTTGATACACCGCCTGGCATTCTTTAAACCAAATGGCCTGGTATGGTATAATAAAAATTTCCGAGAGGAGTTCTAAAAGCTATCTTACTTGCACCATGCTCGTACATCCTTATCTGGTTGTAGCCGCTACATCCATCCATGGAGGAGAACATGCCGTGTCCGCTGGTTGCATCTACTAACATGACGATTTTAGGTAGAAGAGGATCGTTTTTGGAGCAACACTGCTTCAAGTCTCCAAGTCTATGCAAGACTTGATTTATCCATTTTCCTCGTGTCGAACTACAATGTAACCGACTTGGATCCATGTATGACATGTAGATGATGGGTGACCAATTTTCATCTAAATCCGGTATTTCTTCATATCTCCAAGCGAATATGTCCACGTACTCTTTGAGAAGTTCCACGAGCTTCGTGCGTTTATCCGTACACGAGATAGGCCTAGGAGATTCCTCAATGATTTCAATCTCATCAGCTGTGGAGTTGGTGCCATCTTGTAGCTGTTGTGGAGCATCTAGCACTTGTTCTTGTGGTTCGTTGCTGTTGTAGCATTCCATTGGGTGGAGAGACTGGGTAACAGTCTCCCCTGCTAATTGATAACAGCAGTGTCGGTATCACAGTTTCCCTTTCTGGTCACGACTCACCACAAAAGTTCGTTCCCTCTTCGTGTGAAAGTGGTCGTGGCTTCTACAGGATGGAGAAGAATGCTTGCCATCAAGAAAGATGCATCGTGGGTTTTAGCCCTCAATGATGCAAGCCGGTCTTCTTTCTGAATTGACGCCCACGTGGGGAGTGGGATGCAACGAACTTGTCTTATTCTTTCCGTGGAGCTTCTCCCGTATGTGCTGGTTTGGTTTCCCTCGAAGTCCGTCATTGTGGTAGGCTTCCGTACGACCTTTCCTGGGAGAACCTTGGATGTCCTGAGAGTCTTGAGAGTAATCACATTTGAAGACGCTACTGTGTATAAGGGACGTCTTGAACTCTGAATCCTTGATGCGTGCGGTGACATGTAGGGCACGGTCGTGACCTTCCTCCGGTTGATTAACGCAAAACGTCTCCATGTTGATTCTTCGAGAAGTGTGAAAGTTCGCATAAACTTTCCACTAGAGAAACCGCTTCCCGATCCACCTCTGGTTCCATAGTGAAAACTGTTGACTTGAGGAGGATCGTTGTGAGGATCGATCCTCGGTGTAGGAGTCTCCATGACAGACCGCTCATATCTCGATGTCGATTCTTTGACCAGTCCATGGAGGTCCGCTCCGTTGGGCACCTTCTCCCAGGTCGTTGAATGCGTTCTTTTTTCTCCGGGGCTGTCGCGGCTCTTTTGGCAATCGATCGCTTAATGTCTTGAGAAAAGTGAGTACCTCTTTCGAGTTGCGGCCATATCCGCTTGAGTCTTAGCAAGAACTTCCCGCTTCCATCAAGTCTCGCAATGGTAATGGGGATAGTCCTCCTCTCGTCCCTCTCCGCTCCTCGTCTGATGAAGGAGTGGAAGTTGTTTCTCCGGTGACTGACTAGGTGTTACACTTGATGAGATGTCGGGATTTGCGGGTGCAACTGGCTCAGTGATGGGAGGTGTTACACTTACTGGAACATCTCCTGCTACGCCGGCACTGGTGGTAGAAGTGACATCTCCATAAGATGTATTCACCACGTGTAGCTCCACCGATACGCTACATCGATACCGGAGTGTTATCCACACTAGCTCCATCAAAATTGATTGTTGATCTAGACCCGAGTTCTACCATCTTGAATTGTATTGATGATTGAATTGGTCCTAAGATCTACCTTTTTTGAAATTGATAAAATTGAATCGGATTTTGAAGAAATTGACTTTACAACCGAGAGATTAACCTCCCGCTGTGGTCGCCAATTGTTTATGGGTGAAAACTATTTCTGCTGGTTTTGGTAATTTGGGGTGTGTGGATGAGAAATGAATCTAAACCCTAAACAAATGCACTACACGGGAGTGCTTGTAGATTCGAGAAATCAATTTGTGCAAGTCCGTCCTAAACCAAGAAATGGTCGTTCCAGACTTGTTTCGGTCACAAAGTGCAGGAGATTGGGTTGATCTTAGGGAGGGAAGCGAAGAAGGTGTTGAGATTGTGAAGGTGTTGGCTATGTATGACTTGTATCGAGAGTGGACCGCTTGCAGGATGTAAGATATCGCCCTGTTTGAATACGATTGTATCAACACTTGCCTCTCGTTGTCGGACTTGTTCTTGTCTCTTGTTTGGAAATAGGGAGGAGAACCTATTTATACAAGTCATTTGAGCCTTATTCACGTCTCTCGTGGGAAGTGGAGGAAGTGGAGTGATGGAGTAGTGGAGTTGTGTGTTAGTGTTACACGACCAGTCCTTGCCCACTTCTCCCGTCGCCTCTAACTGTCCATGACTTCCTCGACACGTTCTTGTGATGGCACGCTTACGTTGTAAACCGCTTGACCAATACCCCCAGTATGTACCACCCAGTTTGTGACATGATTGATGTCTTGAGTGTGTGGATCGTGGGACCCACAGAAAATAGCATGTAATGCTAGATTAAATAACTAAGTTATTTAGGAAGTCGATACTTGTGAAGTATCGTGTATATTTTATGCAGGTACTGTATCATGGTGTGGTAGAGTGACGGGTGGTGATCACCAATACGCCTCACTGACCAATTAACTCTTGACCAGGGTTGTATAACCAAGCCGGTGAAGTTGGACGGACGAGATGATCTTTGAGACACTCATTTGCGACCGTTGATGGAATTAGGGTTTTTGAAGAGGTGCGCAAGCGTCACTCTTCAGCTTGGCCGAATCCAAGCTTGGGATACAATTATGGCAGGGCCGATCGTGCATGTGTGTAGATGACATGACGGTGTAGGCGCCCATACCTCATTGTCTCGTGAAAGTGTGATCTGGGCCACTCAATTTGTCCGGCAAAGTTGAGTGGTCGAGATCAATTTGCAACAGAAATTTGGTGCCGCAAAAGCCGCGCATCGTGCCAACTTCGGGCGCGCGTTTCAAGACGACCAAGCTTGGTTGGTCTCGGCCGACTGGTTCGGCGTGTGGGTGGTAGGCTGGTGTTCACGCCTGTACTTCATTGCCTCATAGAAACGTGATCTAAGCCACTCAATTTGTCCGGAGAAGTTGAGTGGTCGAGATCGGCCACAATTGAGAGGTGCGACCACGCCTGTGTAGTTCTGAAATCCCACACTACACCCCTCATAAGAATCCATACAATCAAACCATTTTAAGATGAATTGTTATCACTTTATTAATTAATTTCTCAAGTGTTTACAAGGGAATAAGCTAAGAATTACAATTATTCTCACTCTCTCTCTCTCTTAATTACTTGCTCTCACTTGGCAAAAGATCTCCCCTCTATTAGGCCTGTTCGGCTCTTTATATAGGATATTACATAGTGGAGGACAGCTAAGCTGTCCTTTATTTTCGGATATGACTTGCGAAGTTTCGCAGGTGTACAAATGTTAATTCTCGCGGCGCTCTTAAATCTTGCCAAGTCTTCACATCTTACTCGTGTTCAAGCAGTCGTCATCCATTGCGTCATTTATATTTCTAGTCTGCGACACCTTCGCAAAGTGTCGTTTATTGATTTCGCAAGAGTGTTGGTGTCGCGATATTCTGATCCTACATCTTGCCTCTTCTCATGTATTCTCTGCAAAGGAGAGAATGTCATGAGAATTAGTCTACTCAAAATGCCGCAACTGTTTATCCCTATCTGTTTTGATATAGCTCTGTACTTTTACACGTATTCCTTCTTCCATTCATTTTTTGACACGTCTTTGTAACCGTCCTTTCTCAACCTTTCACGTCTACTCTTCGCATTAAATGTGTTTTCCTTTTCGAGAACCTCTCTCTATATATATTTTTCTTACTCCTCTCTTCTTCCTTTTTTACTTTCTTTCTGATTTTTCTCTGCAATTTTTTCTTCCTCGTCTCTCCGTAATTTCCTCTCCTGCTACTGTAAATCTTCTTCTTTTTTTATCTTCTCTTCATTCCCATACTTCAAAAGATGCCTCAAGTTGGTCGTAGATATGAAGTTCTTTTGGGAGAAGCTCAAAAGAATTTGCAAGAGAGGGGTTTCACATTATCCACTATTCCCAATCAGGAATCTTCATCTATCCTTTCCGCCAAATTATTTACTGATCATCATTGTGATGATCAAAAAATCATAATCTCGCTGGGTCGATTCTCGCAGGTCTCCCTATTCCTCTCTACAACCCTGAACTTCCCTTGTTTTATGAAGTTATTTCTCATGAGAAATTCTCGCGAGCTGTCTATCAACTAAGCGGAGATTGCATTCGCTTAATACTTGAGTTCGCCCATCGTGGTGCCGGTAAGGGATCTCTTTATCCCAGTGAATTCAGAGATCCTAAGTTCGCAGACTTAGAGATATTCGCTGAAAAGTATTCAGTAGAGAGTTTATTTGAAAATTATGAAGTAATAAACATGAAAAACAATAGAACTCGCTGGGGCGCACGTTTGAAAAGAAAAGAAAACATTCCCAGGGACAAGATACTTATGCAAGATATCGATTTGCACTCTGGCAAGAATAATGTTCCTCGCCATTCCAAAGACGACAAGTGGTGCGTCTTTCCGCTATTCTTGAATGAACCTTATATTTCAGGTCCAAATGTACTCCCGGCTAACCTCGCCAACTACCAACCTTGGGTATTTAATTAGCCCGAGAAGGCAAAAGAGGTATGTTTCCTAAATTTCATTTAGTTTGCGATCTTCATTTCCTTTTATATCTACTAATCTTGTGAAATTTTCAGATCATCAAGTTGAGAAGAAGTTACGAAAGGAATCCTAAGACAAGTACTCTGGCGATACTCCATTCAATCACGGATGAAGTAAGAAATACTTTCTTTTACTATTTTTTAACAATATTGTTGCCTCTGTTTCTTATCTTCATTCGTGTATGAAGGTTGGTGTTGAAGTTGTCGGAGAAGAAGAAACTTCTGAAGCTGCGAAGGCCAAAAGAAAGGGCAAAGATCCTCTTCGCAAGGGGAAGTCCACTGCTCCACCTTCTAAAAAACGGAAGATCCCTTCTTCTTCTCGCTCAAGTCATCAATCTAGCGAGAGTTCTGATGAAGATAATGACGATATTGACATCTCTCTCGCGAAAGAGAATCCAACTGAATCTCCTATGGCGTAACTGTCTAGTATCTTTTCAGACTCCATGCAGGGGCTTGGAGATGATCGTCTCTCTAGTACATGCGAAGCTCTCGCAAGTTTCTGTGATGCTTCCTTACTAGAGGGTAATGATTCTCTTCAGGGGGTTTCCAGATCAGTGACTCCAAGCTTCTTAAATGCACTTGGCGCCTTGGTACGTATGTATTTCTTTATTTCTTCTTAATCTCGACTCCAAATCATATCTTGATAATTTCTTTATTTTCCCTTATAGTCTGGAAGAGCTTCTTTTGTTGTTGCCTCAGATCTTGAGAAAAGGCGCAATATTCTTGAAAAGAAGAATCTTCAACTTCGCAAGAAAAATGAAGAATTGGAAACTGAAAGTACAACTCTTCGCAAAAAAACCAAACAACTGGAAGTTGAATCCTCCTCTCAGAAGGATAAGATATCTAGTCTTCAAAGCGCCAATCAACAACTTTATGGTATGAGATTCCTTCCGTTTATGGGTGAAAACTACCCCTGCCGGATTTGGTAATTTGGGTGTGTGGATGAGGAATGAATCTAAACCCTAAGCAAATGTATTGCGCGGTGAGTGCTTGTAGATTCGAGAGATCAATCTGTGCAAGTCCGGCCTAAACCAAGAAATGGTCGTTTCCAGACTTGTTTCGGTCACAAAGTGAAGGAGATGGGGTTGATCTTAGGGAGGGAAGCGAAGAAGGTGTTGATATTGTGAAGGTGTAGGCTTGTTTATGACTTGTAACAGAAAAGTGAGCAAGCTTACGATTGATGCAAGCAGGCTCTGGGTGTTTGAATACGTTTTGTATTAACACTTGGTTTCTGTCTTGTCTCGACTTGCACTTGTTGTTGGAAATAGGGAAGAGAACCTATTTATACAAGTCATTGAGCCTTATTCACGTCTCTCGTGGGAAGTGCAGAAAGTGGAGTGATGGAGTAGTGGAGTTGTGTGTTGGTGCTACACGACCGGTCTTGCCCACTTCTCCTGTCATCTATAACCGTCCATGACTTCCTAATACGTTCTTGTGATGCGCGTTGCACGCTGCACGCTGTAAACCGCCAGACCAATACCCCAGTATGTATCCCCCAATTTGTGACATGATTGATGTCTGGAACGTGTGGATCATGGGACCCACAAAAGGTAGCATGTAATGCTAACTTGAATAACTGTGTTATTCAGGAAGTTGATACTTGTGAAGTATCGTATGTATTTTATGGGTGTCTTGCATCATGGTGTGGTAAAGTGACCGGGTGATAACGCCTCACCGACCAATTAACTCCGACCAAGGTTGTATAACCAAGCAAATGAAGTTGGACGGACGAGATGATCTTTGAGACCCTCATCTGCGACCGTTGATGGAATTAGGGTTTTTGAAGAGGTGCTTAGGCATCACTCTTCAGCTTGGTCGAAACCAAGCATGGGAAGCGTTTTGGAAAGGACCGACCGGGCATGCGTGTAGACGGCATGCCAGTGTACACGTCCATGCCTCACTGTCCAATGAAGGTGCGATCAAGGCCACTCAATTTGACCGGCAAAGAGGAGTGGTTGAGATCTATTTTGCAACAGATATCTGGTGCCGCAAAAGCCGCGCATCATGCCCACTTCGGGCGCACGTTCCAAGACGACCAATCTTGGTCGGTCTTGGCCGATCGGTTTGGCGTGTAGGTGGTAGGCTGGTGTTCATGCCTATACTGACTATCCCATGAAAACGTGATCCGACCACCCAAATCGTCCTCCGCGAAGTTGAGCGGTCGAGATTAGTTTGCAATTGGGAAGTGTGACCACGCTAGTTTGGGCGAACGATTTGGGATAACAAGGCATGTTATGCCTTGGCCGACCACGTGAGGAGATAGATGGGCCCACGGTGGTCATGCTGGTATGACCGGACATGTTTAATCTAATCTGGGATCCTCCATTCGTGCCAGAGAAGATGGACGCTCGTAATGCTCAAAACCCTAATTTTGGGTTTCAAGGCCATGCGTCATGCTTGATTCGGGCGTACGAATCGAGATGACCAACCATAGTTGGTCCTGACCGATTGGTCGGGCATGTGTAAGCACACGGTGATTGTGTTGACATGCTCTGGGCCCTTTGAATCTACATCTACACCCTCCATCTATACCTGCGAAGATGGATGGTTGAGACTTTTTTGCGACACATGTAATATGCCGCAAACCCTAATTTAGGGTTTTCCGTCCATACTGCTCTGGTTTGGACGTTTTTGGCAGGTTAGGCCAATCTTTTGGGGAGGCCGACCGTGGGATCCGCGTTGGTTCGGCAAAGGATATTCCATACACGCAGGGGTGATGGAATTGATCCGGGTCATCCAATCATGCTTGTGGAGTTGGATGATCTGTGGATCATATCCCGGTCGATACGGTCAGTCCGAATGCTCAATCGGGCTAGTATAACACACCGAGAGTCAGCCTGTATGGGTATTTCGTACATGGTTTCATTATAATGCTTGGAGGTTCGTGTTGCTCTGCTAAGAGTAACACTCAGTCGTCATGCCGCATTGATAATGAGTACGAAATACAAGGTGATTGCGCATTAATTAATAATGCTAGAAATTCACATGGTATATGGGATTGTTGCTACATGCTCCAACCTGGATGAATTTCATGTATTCACGGAATGGGATTGTTGCCACATGCTCCATTCTAGGTGAATTAAGTGAGGGAGTATCCAACACTTATTAATGGCTTTATCTTTTACAAGATGTCAGCGCATGGTTTTCTGGTTTTTACAATTTTAACCTTAAATAAAAATCCACCATCAACACTTCCTTATCCTTTGTTTTTTTTTTCTAATTATTTTTCCTTATCTGGCTCATTATTTTCGCAGACATTTATAACCTTTCTGATGAAGCCATTCTTCTCCATTCATTTCCTGAGCCTATGGATAATGATGCTCTTCTCGCTCACCTCAATGATTCTTTAAATAATTCTTCAAATAACAAAATTAGATCTCTTCCTCTAAATGAACTTCAAACCAAATTTCATCTCTTAGAAATTGATCATAGATCTAGCTTAGGTTTAGCCAACCGATTTAAGCGTCTATATCTTAGTTCCCAAGAGAAAATTAATATTTTAAGGAAGAAAATTAGTAGTCTTATAGATGATAAAGATCACATTGCTAATCAAGGTGCCCAAGCGTTAGCGAGATTCCAAAAAACTCTTCTTGAAGTCCAAGTTGAACGGGATGAATCTCTTCGCCAAAATGCTATACTTAGCAAGAGAGAGAATCAAATTCGTTCCCTTCTTCTTGTAAACAGCGATGATGAATTCGCTTGGGCTGCGAAGGTTCTAGATGCCAGAAATAACTTAGGTGTTAACGTTAGCCTTCAAGTTGAGCATACTGCCTTGGTTAAAGATATGATTTCTGAAAGAGAAGGTTGTTAATTGTTCTTCTTTACTTTACCGCTTTTTTTTGTGAAACTGTCATTAAGCTGCTAATTCATTGTCATATATTCGCAGAAGCTGAAGAGAGATTTCGCAAAAGAATTGAGGAACTTGAATCCGAGAAAGAACAGCTCACGAAGGATTATTCTCTCCGAAATGAGAAGTATTCTAAGTTAAAGAAACAACTGCAAATTACTGTAGCGAATTTCCAAAATTATGTTGTTCTCTTTCGTAATCAGACTATTAAAACAGTCTGTGATGACAACAACATTCCTCATTCTTCATATCCTTGTCTTCTTGAAGAATTTCCTGAAAATATGCCTTCTCTGGATATCTCTGATAGCGATGCTAGCGAAGAAGAAGAATCAAATGAAGATGAAGAATTAGAAAAATCTGATGACGATGAAGAAAATGAAGAAGTAGAGTCACATAAGAAATAACTCTTTTTTCTTCTTTCCCTTTTTGTAATATCTGTACGATCCTTCCTTTAATCCTCTACTTTTGTAACTTTGTTCCGCGAATTTCTTGGATCTTTCACTATGAGCTTCGTTGCACTTTTCTCGCATAGGTTAAAAGAACAATTCTTCTTTCCAATATATTCTTCTTTGCGAAAATCCATTGCAAAATCAATACATTGTCAATCTTTTTCATATTATGAATGTGTAAATCCATCATGTGAAGACAAATATCATGTTCTTATTCTGTTCATTCCCATACTTTCCTCTTTTATTTGTATTCAAATGAGGGATTATGCAGGTCATCTTTGAAATGATAACATACTTCATTCTCGCAGCTATAGCTGCCGAATTAAAAAATTTGCAATGATGTATTTTAATACTTCTTTGTTATTTTCGCTGTCTCAGACTCATTTCCATATATATATTCGCAAACTTATTTGTTTACATATAATCATTCTCGCAAGCTTATTCGCTTACTTTTTTTTGTGTGGTCTTATTTTGCCACCCCTCGTTTTCACAACAAAATCGCAGGACGTCTTTACACTTTCATGTAAAGACCCATTGATCTTGCCTTATCATTTCTTTAGTATTATTGCCTCTGCGGGATATTTTTATTGCGACAATATGACAGGCCTAGAAATTCTTGCGAACTTAAAGCCCCATGACATTGCCGTCTTGCGACGAAATCGCAGGACGTCTTTACATTTTCATGCAATGACCCATTTATCTCGTCTTATCCTCACGTTTTGTATTATTGCCTCTTCAGGATCATCGCACAAATATGACAAGCCTAAATTTTCTTGCGAAAATAAAGCCTCATGACATTTGCGTCTTAAGACACTTATCAGCTCCCTAATGGAGGGTGCCGCCTTATCATCTCCCTGGTT